>JAGFNQ010005794.1:0-29644 GCA_024364735.1 Boesenbergia rotunda
CTGTAGGGACCGGGTGCATGTCGACAAGGATACGAGTTCGTAAAATTTTAAATTTTTACGTGCAGCGGAAGAATTTGCATAAAATAATTTCCTAAATTATTTTAACTTCGTATCTAGCATGCAATCTTATGGTGTGTTGACATAATCATAAAATAAAACTTTGCGGAAAAGTAAACTAATTTACCAAGTACCTCGCGTAACCCGAAGTAAGGGACGAGATCCAACCGTAGCGTCCCTTGGAAGCTCCGCCTCTATTTGCGTCCACGCCGAGTTCTCTTCGGGATGACTTCGCAAAGTCACGAGTTTTGTGCCGACGAGAACTACTAGATTCTCTATAGGCACAACAAAGAAGATCAAGAGAAGAAAAGGAAACTAACCAACGAAGTAACGGAATCGAATTCCGAAAGAGAGGGAGATGTGATCCGCTTCTTCTTCTTCTTGGTTGGTTTCTTCTTCTCCTTGAAGCTCACGGCAACACCTTGCCTTGGTGTAGGTTGGCTGCCGACCCTAATGGAGCTAGGGTGGCCGCCGGCCCTAATGGAAGGGAGGGGGAAGGAGGAGAGAAGAGAAGAGAGAGAGGGAGAGCTCTATTTCGATTATCAAAATCTTAGGAATCCAAGGCTTGCCTATGGTTCCTTATATAGTTGCTTCTCCCTTGCCAAGTCTCCTTTTAACCGAATTAACGGAATTAACGGAATTAGTTATCATAAGAAATTTATCCTATAAATTCTCTTATGAATTATTCCGTTTAAACCAAGTTTTATTATAACTAACTTTATAATAAAACTAATTAGTTATCATAAGAAATTTATCCTATAAATTCTCTTATGAATTTTATTATAACTAACTTTATAATAAAACTAATTAATTATCATAAGAAATTTATCCTATAAATTCTCTTATGAATTATTCTGTTTAAACCAAGTTTTATTATAACTAACTTTATAATAAAACTAATTAGTTATCATAAGAAATTTATCCTATAAATTCTCTTATGAATTTTATTATAACTAACTTTATAATAAAACTAATTAATTATCATAAGAAATTTATCCTATAAATTCTCTTATGAATTATTCTGTTTAAACCAAGTTTTATTATAACTAACTTTATAATAAAACTAATTAGTCTCTCCTTTTATTATGGAATAAATTTTATAAGAAATTTATAATATTTCTTATTATGGAAAAATCAATTCATAATTGATTTTATAAAATTAAAATAAACCAATTCATGGATTATTTTAACTTCCATAAAAAGAATATATTTCTATAAATTTATTTATATAAATTTCTTTATACAAATTTATTTATCCATAATTTATAAAATAAATCGCGCTAGATTTACTTTATTAATTAAA
This sequence comes from Boesenbergia rotunda, assembly GCA_024364735.1. Classification (NCBI taxonomy): domain Eukaryota; kingdom Viridiplantae; phylum Streptophyta; class Magnoliopsida; order Zingiberales; family Zingiberaceae; genus Boesenbergia; species Boesenbergia rotunda. The sequence continues at coordinate 1,361 of JAGFNQ010005794.1, forward strand.
CCAAAATTAATTGGTTTTCTCCCCAATAAGTGGCCGGCCAACCAAGGAGGGTTGGCACCCTCTTTGGCCGGCCCAAACCGAGCCGAACCAACGCGAATTAAACTCATTTAATTCGCCCAAAAAGCCTTCAAAAGACTTAGCCATTTTTAGCTTCCATTGCGCCTCTGATTAACTCAGATTCGACTTATTTTTCTTGATCGGAAAATCCAATTTTCAACTTGTTTTAAATCCCTCGGATTACTCGTAGTGCGTGTGACTAAATAGGCTTTCGATTTATGTTGGCCGTCTATAATTAACCAATTATAGAACGATCATGAGTGGCAACTAGTAGTACATCATGATCCCCAATTAATCGAAAGATCAACGGTTTGACCCCAGAAGAAATTATTCTGAAACCCTTCAGCAGCTCTAATGAATCGTGCCCCATTCCCTTCACCATCTTATACCCACTTGGTTCAGGACACGGTCTATTTGTGTCAGTCCCCACTAGGCTGACTACGTCACACCTAGCCCAAGTAATGTCTTTCTCGTCCTTTAGATTTCTAATTACTCTCATGTATTTAAGGGACTTGCACTCTTAACATGATATACTCTGGCCAGAGATTTTGAGTAACAATCCGACGATAGGCCTGGGTATACATCTCCTCGCAAGGAGTGGTGAATCCTTTGTAGGCTGTTCAAACATCTTCGGGCACTTCGGCTTATACCCAATCATCCTGGGTCCACACCTCCTTGGAGATGCTTGCTTAAGATGTTAAAGTATAAGTCTCCATGACCAAGATGACTTGAACACCGCAAGTCAAAGGAACATCGCACTTAAGCCGCAGTAAGAACTTCATTGACATTTCTATAGATAGATTCCATATGAAGTCTTACAGCTAGTCACTCCAATGAACTAGTTTCCTTAACTAGCATCCATGTTTATCTCCGGACATCCTAATGTCACCAGCCAGTGAGAATCAGCTGATTAGAGAATAACCCATGCTAGTCTCAACAGAATTGATAGTGTCCGTATTTATCAATTCATCGACTAGGGATATTTTCAATACTTCACATTTGCACATTTAGAGATAATCACTAGTTGTGATCCCATCACAAATTCTCTTATGCTGTGAGTTGTATTGCGGACATTTAGTAGATGAGTTTAAGATCCCAATCAAATACACAAGCATGTATACTCAAATAGTGAATTATCATTTATTAAAATAAATATTTTACAATCATAAGGCGATTGCCTTAGGACACTTCTCTCATATCACTAACAAACCCAAGATGTCCAGCTGCACGGATCGCTAGCCGACCAGTTCATCTACGGTCTGCGAGAAAAAGATTTCCGTGGCCCGAGCATCCGTGCAGACAACTTCATGGCCACCGCCACCCAGGTTATTCTTGTTTCACTCTTGTTTATGTCTTATGCTTTCTTCGGTCGAGGTACTAACAACCTCCCTTTTGCGTATCGCAGTTCTGGGCCACGAGCTACGGCATGTCCATAGCTATGCTGGCTCATGCCAAGGCCCGGTTCCGAGCGGAACAGCGGGTGGAGCACTTGAAGACTCAGCTCCGGCACACCCTGCTCACTTCCGGCGATGCCTCCCTGAACGGCTTGAGGGCCAAGGTGATCAGCCTCCAAGACCTGCTGACCCACTCAGAGGAGCAGCAGGAGACCTCCAAGGCGCGAATCATCGTGATCGATGCAGCAGTGGCGCAAGCGCAACTCTGAGTCACCCAGGCCGAGCACATGGAACGTCGGACATGGAGGATCAAGGATCGGTTGCAATAGGAGCTTCAGAAGACTCAAGATGAGCTTCAGGAGGCAACCCAAGCGACCGAGCCCCTGCGCTCGCAACTAGCAGCCAAGGAGGAGGAGGTCAGCTCGCTAAAGGGCCAGTTGGCCAACCGGGATGATGAGCTGCATGCCTAAGCCGAGGAGCTAGATCGGCTACGTGAGCGGCAGGTGGCCTGGGAGGCAGCTCAGGCGGAGCTGGAGGAGTTACGGGCGTACAAGTCTGAGGTAGCGACTTGGTGGGACGCTCGGCGGGTGGAATATGTCAACTCTGCGGAGTTCACTCAGCAAGTCTCCGAGCACCTCCGAGCCATGTTGAGACACCAACAATCCAACTTCTTGAGCAGCTCAGGCAAGGTGGGCACATTGCCCCTGACATGCCCGTCTCTGTGGTTAAGATGTCGGGCATGTCTCAAAACCTGCATGAGGAGGTTTACCGACCCTTCAAGTGAGGGTCGGATTGTTGTTTTTTCCTTTCCTTTCTGCTAACTTGTAGAGGTTGGCCTCAGTTTTGTACTGCCCTACCTTTTAATGCAAATCTTCTTTCGTTCATGCTCCTTTGATTGTTTTTTATCTTGAGTCCTGCTTGTTGGATCAAGAAAGACCGATAGAGGGGGGGTGAATATCGGAAAATGTTCGGATTTAAAAGAAAGAGTAAGTGCGCGGCGGAATAAAGACAAACAACGCAAACACCAAGATTTTACTTGGTTCGGAGCCTGGGTCGACTCCTACTCCAAGGCCCACGGTCGTTGACCGTTTACTTTGGGCAATTCTATAGTGCGCAAAACGGTTACAAAGTGAGATTACAAAATTACTGTAAATAGAAATATACACTTTGTTTTACCAACTCCCGGTGTAGATCGAGTTTCGGTGCAGTGGGAGGTTGACGGTGCTTCGTTCTTGAGTCGGGAAGTTTCCGGAGCAGAGCGCGGTCGTCAGAGCGTTTGGATGCGTTGAATGAAAGCTGTGTTGAAGCTAGGGGACGAGGGGTGCTATTTATAGCACCTAGGGGCGCCCTAGTCGTCGAGGGTGCCCTGCCACGTGTCACCCGATCCGTGCTTCGCTCGGTCAAGCCTTATCGCACCGGAATAGGGATGAGGTTTGACCTCTGGGGCGCCCTGGTCACCGAAGGCGCCTTGGCTGACTTTTTCCGCGCAGAAGACTCGGCTGTGGATAAAGCTGAGGCTTCGCAGAGTGAGCTGGAGGCGCCTTGGCTGCTGAAGGCGCCTTCACTGACGAAGGCGCCTTCGCTGCTGAGGGCGCCTTGCGCAGTAAGCAGCTGAAGCCTATTTTGCTTCGCTTGGTTCTGATTTACCTTGAGGGCGCCCTGGACACTCAGGGCGCCTTGCTCAGCTGTTGCCTCACTCCTTTGAGGCTCTCTGAGTTGCAGACACACGTTCCTTTGGTCCTGCATCAAGGGTTAGTCCAAAACACAATAAAACAATAATTATTTTATACAGCCTTAGCTGTCTTGGATCTGACTTTGGTCTCCAAAATGGAGCCCTAGGTCGAACCGATGCCTAATGTTCCCTCAAGGGGAACGCGTCCTCACCTACTCCTCTCGGGAGAGTTTACCTGGTGCCAACCGGATCCTCCAGTTGGACTTTTGCCCGACAGTCCTTCGCCAGGTCTTGAGTTACCAAGCTGCCCTTCGCTTGGTGCTTAGCTTCTGGCAGTCCTTCGCCAATGCCTAGCATTCCTTCGCTAGGGCTTTTCCTGTCTGGCAGTCCTTCGTCAGTGCCTAGCATTCCTTTGCTAGGGCTTTTCCTATCTGGCAGTCCTTCGCCAGTGCCTAGCATTCCTTCGCTAGGGCTTTTCCTGTACACTCAAGAAGCTTGTTAGACAACAACTAACCCTTAACTTTTGAAGCCTTTTGCCAATATCAAAACCCAGGTTTGACTTGGGTGCATTCTGCACCAACAATCTCCCCCTTTTTGATATATGGCAACCAAGTTCAAAAAGTTAAGTAAAAAAATGCTAAAATGAAATCCTAAGTTAGATTCCCTCCCCCTGGACGGAATATCCCCCTAGGTTTTTCAAAAGTAGGTGGTGTGATTTTCAACACTTAGGTTTTTCAAAAGTAGGTGGTGTGATTTTCAACACTTAGGTTTTTCAAAAGTAGGTGGTGTGATTTTCAACACTTAGCAAATTTCATGTTTTGAGTTTCAAGAATTTTTAAGCGAAAAATTATTCTAAGTCACGATAAGTTTTCAGACATTAACAATTTTAGGTTTAAGAAAAACTTTCAGAGTTTTGAGCAAAAAAAACTTAGGCTTAGAAACAATTCATAGTTAGAAAATTTTTTAAGAAAATTTTAATTAAAAAAACGGTTTAGCTTGAAAACAATTCAGAGTTAGAAATTTTTAAGGAAAAAATTTTAAGTATAAAAAAACAATAAAATTACAAAATGAATTACGCTTTGAAACTTTTTGAAGAAGGAAATAGGAAAAAAATTTTGAAAAAAAATTTAGGTTCCCTCTTTCCTTTCCAACTCTCCCCCTTTGACATATATCAAAAAATGCAGAAGAAGGATTTGCAATAATTAAATAAAGCATTTGCTGTACTGAATCAAACTGGAACCTAAGTCTGGTTGTATCTTTAGGGACGTGTCTAACCCAATTAGCTACTTACTAACTGTTATAAACAGTAGTTTTTGCTAGGGTTAGTCAAGTTAAGTGCATTGTTCAAGTTAGATTGTCTAAACTTGATACTTAACTTGATTGCTGTTCAGTTTGTATTTAGTGCCCCAACTACTGCAGATGCACTGACTTAAAGCATCTTGAGTTAAGGCAAAGACCTAAGCATCTCAACCCTTTCTAGGTTATCACTCAAAGTACCCTAAGATGCTTGTGAGATGCTGGCTTCTATATCTATAGGTGCATGCAATTCTAGGGTTAGAGCCTAGGCTAAGTCCATTTCGAAGAAAACCCTAGTTTTGAAGAGGGTAGTTTTAGAAATAAAACTAAGTCAAGAAAAAAAATTTTAAAACCAAAGTAAAACATTTTAAATTAGACAAACTTTAAAATAAACATCATTTTAAAATTTAAAATATTTTAAAATTGAGGCAAAACCAAATGATTCTATTCTACTAAGCATAATCCTAACTGCCTTCTTAGTGAGCTGAACTCAGATTCAGGTAGGGGTTTAGTGAATATGTCAGCTAGGTTGGACTTGGAGTCTACATGCTTAAGGACTATTTCACCCCTAGCTACGTGATCTCTTACAAAGTGATGTTTCACTTCTATGTGTTTGGTTCTAGAATGTTGTATTGGGTTTTTGGTTAAGTTAATTGAGCTAATATTGTCAATATTGACTTGAGTCAGATTGTAGTTTAGCTAAAAGTCCTTAAGGGTGTGCATCATCCATAGGAGTTGAGCTACACACTCTCCTAAGGCTACATATTCAGCTTCAGTTGTGGATAGAGCAACACAGTGTTGCTTCCTACTACACCAACTTACTAAGCTGTTTCCTAAAAGTTGACAGCTTCCACTTGTACTTTTTCTATCTAATTTACAACCAGCATAGTCAGAATCAGAGTATCCTGACAACTTAAAGGATGAAGTCCTAGGGTACCATATCCCTACATTTAGGGTGCCCTTGATGTATCTTAAAATTCATTTTAGGGCTGCTAAGTGAGTTTCCTTAGCACAGGTTTGGTACCTAGCGCACATTCCTACTGAAAAAAGTATATCAGGTCTGCTGGCTGTAAGGTATAGTAGACTTCCTATCATACTTCTATAAAGTTTTAGGTCTACTGGTTTACCATCAGGGTCATTATCTATTTTCACATTTGTGGCCATTGGGGTACTTATACTTTTAGAGTTATCCATTTTAAATTTCTTAATTAGTTCTTTAGCATATTTAGATTGATGTACATAATTTCCATCCTTAGTTTGTTTGATTTGTAACCCTAGGAAAAAGTTAAGTTCCCCAACTAAACTCATTTCAAACTCATTTTCCATTATTGTTACAAATTCTTTTAGAAATTTAGAGTTAGTTGATCCAAATATTATATCATCTACGTAAGTTTGAGCAATAAATATATCCTTTTCTAAAATTTTAACAAACAAGGTTGGGTCAATTTGTCCTTGTTTGAATTCTTTAGAAATCAGGTAATTGGATAATCTTTCATACCAGGCCCTGGGTGCTTGTTTTAGTCCATAAAGGGCTTTACTAAGTTTGTAGACATGATCGGATTTTTATATATCCTCAAATCCTGGGGGTTGTCCTACATAAACTTCTTCCTTAATAAGCCCATTTAAGAAGGCTGACTTTACATCCATTTGGTATAATTTAAATCCTTTATGAGATGCAAAGGCTAGTAACATCCTAATAGACTCAAGTCTAGCTACAGGGGCGTAGGTTTCATCATAGTCCAACCCTTCTACTTGGCTGAATCCCTTAGCTACTAAGCGGGCTTTATTTCGGACTATTTCACCTTGATCGTTTAATTTATTCCTAAATACCCACTTAATATCAATTACGGATTTGCCCTTAGGTTTAGGTACTAACTCCCAGACTTGGTTTCTCTCAAATTGGGCTAGCTCTTCTTGCATGGCTAAGATCCAGTCAGGATCAGGTAGGGCTTCCTCAATAGTCTTAGGTTCAATCTTTGAAATCATGGCTATTTGACTAAGATTTCTATAGGAAGCTCTAGTTCTGACTCCTAAGGTTGGATCGCCTACAATTTGGTCAGTTGGGTGACTTAGTCTGGGTTTCTTGGTTTTTCTAGTACTTGGCTTAGCTTCAGGTCCAGCTGGTCCAACAGGTTCAGTTCTGGGTTCATTGGTTGGTTCAACTGATTCAGAAGTTGGTTCAATTGTTAAGTTATTAAAGGGTTCAATTGGAGTTTCAGAGTTATCTTCTTGATCAGTATTTGATGAAGCTAAGTCAGTATTATCAGATTTTGAGTTAGTTTCTTCATCAAATATTAAGTTGGTTGTTTCTTCAATTTTCTTAGTTATCTTATTATAGACTTTATAAGCTCTACTTGTTGTAGAATACCCTAAGAAGATACCTGGGTTTGACTTGGATTGGAATTTTCCAAGATAGTCTTTGGTATTAAGAATATGGACTTTGCATCCAAAGACTCTAAGATAGTGTAGGTTTGGAAGTCTATGGTAGTAAAGTTCATAGGGTGTTTTATTTAACCTTTTATTAGGTATAATCCTATTTTGGATATAGCAAGCTGTGCTAATTGCTTCTGCCCAGTAGTGGTTAGGTAGGTCAAATTCGTTGAGCATAGCCCTAGCAGCTTCCTGTAAGGTTCTATTCTTTCTTTCTACTATGCCATTTTGTTGGGGGGTTCTAGGACATGAAAATTCGTGTTTATATCCATTTATTTTACAGAATTCTTCGAATCTCTGATTCTCGAATTCTCCCCCGTGGTCAGACCTAAGTCTTTTGATTTTGATGTCATTTTGATTTTCAATCAATTTACAAAAGTTGTTAAACAGGTTCAGGGTTTCATCTTTGGTCTTTAGAAACCTGACCCAGGTAAACCTAGAGTAGTCATCAATTATCACTAAGCAGTATCGGTTTCCACTTAGTGACTTGGCTCCATGTGAATCAAGTAGGTCAAGGTGTAGGAGCTCAAGTGTTGTTTGGGTTTGATCAGATTGGATCAATTTGTGACTAGACTTGGTTTGTTTGCCTTGATTACAAGATTCACATATTAGGTTTTCAGTTTTGATTTTGGGGATACCTTTGATTAAGCCAAGTTGGGTAATTTTTGAAATAGTTCTTAGATTGGTATGACCCAACCTCCTATGCCAGAGTTTTGATTGTTCTAACTGTGTTAACATGCATTTGGGTACAAGGGGAAGATTTATAGTATATACATTATTTTTCCTAGTGCCCTTAAGCATGATTTCTGAGTCTTGTACATTTCTAATCAGGCAGTTAGAATTGTTGAAGGTAACTAAATAACCAGAGTCACATAACTGACTTATGCTAAGTAGGTTAAAACTAAAGTCTTCAACCAATAGAACTTTCTTAATAATGAAATTGGTTTTAAGTTCAATATTACCTGACCCAATTACCTTGAGTGTAGCATTATTTCCAAATGCCACTGAGCCCAGGTTTTTGAACTTGAGTTTGGTGAACTTCAATTTGTCTCCAGTCATGTGTCTGGAGCATCCGCTATCTAACATCCATTGGTCCAAATCTTTATGTTCCTACACATAAAGGATTTTCGGTGATTTGGATCCAATTTGAGTCAGGGATAGCTTGAATTGAGTTTCACTTCCTAGTCTGTCTCACCCCAGTCTAGGGTTTTCAATCACGTTAACCTTAAGGTTTTTGTGAGACAGGTTTGAGGGTAAAAATTAATTTTGAAAAGGAATTTTAATTTATTTTAAAAAAGTTATTTTAGTTTTGAAAACAGATTTGAAACCAAATAAGTTTAGAAATTTTGAAAAATAGATTAAGTGATTTTTGAAAAAGAAATAAGTTTAAGAAGTAGAAATTTTTAAAACAGATTAGAATCTATAATTATTTGAAACTTGAGTTAGATTCGAATTTGACAAAAGATAATTTGAATTTGAATTTCAGAAATTAGCTTCCAGGTCTTGGCGAGGCACTAGGCCTTCTTTGGCCGTAGCCTTATGGAATCATCCACCCTTTCCTTGACAAAGCCTTTTAATGAAATTTCATTTTCAAATTAAATTAGGTCATTTTCTGGTCTAACTAGCTTGGGTCTTGGATCGGTAGCTTCGGCTGGTTTCACCAGTCTAAAGAGACCAAGTAGACTTGATCTTATTAGAGTTGGTTTTCCCAACGTACTATCATCTCACCTCCTCCCAATACTATGTTTTCAAGTTTCAAGTAATCTAGTCCTTAAATCTAGGTATTCCTTAAATCTAAGCATGGCAATTTGCAAAAATTAAATAAACAAACAATCAATCAATTAAAAATTATCTAATTATAAAAATTGTTTTGATTTTGGCTCCCCCTGGACTAAAGCCTCTGTATGGGTTAGGCGAGATGTGAATCTTGTCCTTGGGAATCCAAAATTGATTTGAACCAGTTGGTTTAGTCAGGCACAGTTTTGGCACCCATGCCTGAACCTTAGGTCTTGACTGGTTCAGTACAGCAAAGTAAGATCTTTGCCGAGATTTGGTTCTATAGCCAAGTCCGAATCGGTTTAGAACGGACTTCTGTTTTCCCAGAATCAGATCAAGATTCTTGGAACCAGAAGTGAACCGTTCTAAAGATGTTCTTAAGTCCTTAACTTGAGTTTTCAGGGAGGAATTCTCTGATTCAAGCTTTTCAACTTGATCAGGGGTCCCTTCCTGAAGTTTCTCAGTTAAGGATTTAGAATCAGCTCCCTCTTTCAGGAGTTTTATTTCCTGTCGGAGGGACTCGATTCGGAGTTTGGCTTTCGCCAAATCTCGGGATAGATAGGAAATAAGCGAATTCAATTGTAATTTCAAAAAACCCGTTACCCTTATTTCGCCATCGTCGGAGAAGGTCAGCTTGCCGTCGTCCCGGTCTGAGTCTGAGTCAGTCTCGATTTGATCCGAAGCGGTCAGGGCTAGAAGATTGGACTGGGGTGCTTCTTCTTCTTCTTCTGAGGAAGACTCGTCCCAGGTTGCTTGGAGTGCCTTCTTCTTTCTGGTCTTTTTGGACTCCTTTAGACTTGGACACTCAGTCTTGTAGTGGCCCTTCTTCTTGCATTCGTAGCAGGTTACGTTGGGCTTGTGTTTGTCAGTTGCTGGTTCAGCTGGTTCATCCTTTCTTCGGCTTGTTCTCCGTGTGTTGGTTTGGTTCTTCAACTTTTTGTAGTAACTTCGAGCTAGCCGGACCAGTTCAGATTGATCTTCTTCTTGATCTTCTGTTTCTGAATCTGAGGTAGACTCGGGTTCAACTTGAGTTTTCTTCTTAGTCATTCTTCCTGTTTTCCCTGCAAAGAAAGCTATACTTTTCTTGGCCAAATTGCAGTTAGTTTGTTCATGCAGTTCAAGTTCAGAGAATAACTCATCTAACTTAATTTTTGAAAGATCCCTAGAGACCTTGTATGCATCTACCATAGATGCCCACAAGGTGGTCCTAGGGAACGCGTTTAGGGCATACCTTATAAGATCACGGTTTTGAACCTGGTGACCTATTGCGTGAAGACCGTTCATCAATTCCTGGATTCTGGCATGAAGCTGGGCTGCTGTCTCGTTATCTGCCATTTTGATGGTGAAGAGCTTGTTCAGTAGCAGGTCCCATTTGCTGATCCTCGTATCTGAAGTTCCTTCGTGGAGCTCGATTAGTTTAGCCCATAGCTCCTTTGCACTGTTGAAGGGGCCTACGCGGTTCAGCTCCTCTTTTGTCAGTCCGCATTGAAGAGTCTGAGTTGCTTTGGCGTCTGCTTCAATCTTGCGTTTGAGGACAGTGTCCCACTCTGAGTAGTTTTGTGGTACGCCATCAGCATTTGTGGGAATCATCAGTCCAGACTGGATGATTATCCACATATCCACCTGGGTTTTCAGGTGGACCTCCATTCGACTTTTCCAGTAAGGAAAATCTTCTCCACTGAAAAGTGGAGGTCTGGCGGTGCTAAAGCCTTCTTGGATGGCCATTTGTTCTGAAATAGCAAAAAAAACAAGAATATTCCAAGACTTGGTCTTGGATTAGTAGTGCGGGAAGAAAAGAAATAAAGACAATTTCAAGGGGTGTTGCACCAACCTTGAAAGAAAAATTCGAACGAAAATTAAAAAAAATTGAGAGAGAAAAATTAAAGAAATCCGAAAAAATTTTCAAACTGGTGGTTGCACCAAGTTTGAATTCCCCGCTCTGATACCACTTGTTGGATCGAGAAAGACCGATAGAGGGGGGGTGAATATCGGAAAATGTTCAGATTTAAAAGAAAGAGTAAGTGCGCGGCGGAATAAAGACAAACAACGCAAACACCAAGATTTTACTTGGTTCGGAGCCTGGGTCGACTCCTACTCCAAGGCCCACGGTCGTTGACCGTTTACTTTGGGCAATTCTATAGTGCGCAAAACGGTTACAAAGTGAGATTACAAAATTACTGTAAATAGAAATATACACTTTGTTTTACCAACTCCCAGTGTAGATCGAGTTTCGGTGCAGTGGGAGGTTGACGACGCTTCGTTCTTGAGTCGGGAAGTTTCCGGAGCAGAGCGCGGTCGTCAGAGCGTTTGGATGCGTTGAATGAAAGCTGTGTTGAAGCTAGGGGTCGAGGGGTGCTATTTATAGCACCTAGGGGCGCCCTAGTCGTCGAGGGCGCCCTGCCACGTGTCACCCGATCCGTGCTTCGCTCGGTCAAGCCTTATCGCACCGGAATAGGGATGAGGTTTGACCTCTGGGGCGCCCTGGTCACCGAAGGCGCCTTGGCTGACTTTTTCCGCGCAGAAGACTCGGCTGTGGATAAAGCTGAGGCTTCGCAGAGTGAGCTGGAGGCGCCTTGGCTGCTGAAGGCGCCTTCGCTGCTGAGGGCGCCTTGCGCAGTAAGCAGCTGAAGCCTATTTTGCTTCGCTTGGTTCTGATTCACCTTGAGGGCGCCCTGGACACTCAGGGCGCCTTGCTCAGCTGTTGCCTCACTCCTTTGAGGCTCTCTGAGTTGCAGACACGCGTTCCTTTGGTCCTGCATCAAGGGTTAGTCCAAAACACAATAAAACAATAATTATTTTATACAGCCTTAGCTGTCTTGGATCTGACTTTGGTCTCCAAAATGGAGCCCTAGGTCGAACCGACGCCTAATGTTCCCTCAAGGGGAACGCGTCCTCACCTACTCCTCTCGGGAGAGTTTACCTAGTGTCAACCGGATCCTCCAGTTGGACTTTTGCCCGGCAGTCCTTCGCCAGGTCTTGAGCTACCAAGCTGCCCTTCGCTTGGTGCTTAGCTTCTGGCAGTCCTTCGCCAATGCCTAGCATTCCTTCGCTAGGGCTTTTCCTGTCTGGCAGTCCTTCGCCAGTGCCTAGCATTCCTTTGCTAGGGCTTTTCCTGTCTGGCAGTCCTTCGCCAGTGCCTAGCATTCCTTCGCTAGGGCTTTTCCTGTACACTCAAGAAGCTTGTTAGACAACAACTAACCCTTAACTTTTGAAGCCTTTTGCCAATATCAAAACTCAGGTTTGACTTGGGTGCATTCTGCACCAACACTGCTGACTCGGGTTATTGAGAGTGAGTCAGTCGAGAGAATAACCAATCAACTTGGTTTCGCAAGTGAATTAGTTAGACACTAGAGCGTGTGGGCGTCTAAGTGTTGGTCACTCGGGAAAAGTGGCAAAGAGTCCGGTGACCTGCCCGAAGCCGAGTACGTAAAATAGCCAGCTTGGGAAGTTCAGGGCCGAACCCTTAGGTCGGTCTGATAGCGGGTCGCCACACACGCATCCTAGGAGTTAAGCCAAGGAGTGGCGAGAGTCGGGAGGTTTGGTCGGCTTGGATCCAGGGAGCATGGGCTGCCACACGTCGACTGGGGGCCGAGCCAAGAGGTGTGTGGGAGCCTGCCCACTTGCGACTCGCTGAGAGTTTGGATCGGGCCAGCTTTTCTCACCCCAGTTGCCTGGCCAGCGGGTTGGTGTCTTTTTGCCTATCCCGTCCGTCTTATCTGTGATACGCGCTGCTTCGTATCTCCCCTTATGATTACCACCTTAATAGGCGGGGCCACACGTTCGCCAGTGAATGATGCCTCGGGCGCCGAAGCGTCTGTCACCAGTTAACGGTGCCTCAGGCGTCGAATCGTCCGCCACCGGGAATGTACGTGCGTCCCATCAAGCTTTGGGATTCCCCGCCGATTTAATCGGCGGTCCCCAATTCAATCCCGCCATTTCCCGAGGCTTCCATCGAACGGCTAGGCTTTGGCCGCTGCCCCCTATATATAGGCACTTAGGTTGCGGCTCCCACCATCGCCTCTTCTCTTCCGGTGTCCTTCTACTGCCTCTGCCTGCTCTGCTAGTGTTCCAGTGACGCTCGTAAATGTATGCCCTCTGATCATCTTTTCAGGCAACCCCCTCATTTCGTTGCAACTGGAAGGATGTTGGTCGCTGCCTTAGAGGAGGGATTTCTTCAGGATGATGTTGAACTCGCTGCTCAAGCCGGCGAACCTTCGCCAACAACAGAGGTCACTCCTCCCGTGGCATTTGTCACCGATGCGCCTCCCTCGGACATCCAGGAAGTACTGGTTGTCGAGCTTAAGGTCGAAGACGTAGACGACCAGCCGTTCGACGCCAGGCGCCGAAGGGCTCGGTCGGCCGACCCTTCGCCCCCATTCGAGACTACCACCAGCCCTCCTTCCGTGAAGAGGACCAGAGTTACGCCTCCAACGGTGACTTCCTACTCCGCGTTGGTTACTCCTGTCCCGCCCAGGTCCGCGCCCACTACTCCGGCAGCCTTGGCTCAAGGGGTCACTCTTCCGGTGCCCCCATCGACCCAGGCTGGTACCTCGGGCGTACGGATTGATAGGCCTCCCCCTCGTCTTCTTGAGAGGGCTACGGGGCTCCGTCCCTTCCATCTGGTCCTGCCATCTCGGGCTGACCCTAGCATGGCCTATGAGACTCCTGTCACTGCGTCACATGAGTTGGCTCGAGTAGTTCACTTGTACGGTCCACTTAGCGACCAGTTGCATCAAGGCCTTCGGGAAACCGACTACCGGGACCCAATCAACAGAGCCAACGCTCTCATGTCGAGGGCTAGTCAGGTACATTTTATTAATAACTCGTGCTTCTTCTTTCGCACATTTTTCCTTAGGCTTACGATTGGTTTTTCTTCTTTCTGCAGTTCTTCGGCTTGGTCTATGACATGACCGTCTATTTTATAAGTTAGGCTCGGGCCCTGCGACAGGCCGAATCCCGAGCGGAGAGACTGGAGGCTCAGCTCCGCCATGCGCAGCTGAGGTCCAACGAGGAGACCATGAACAGTTTGAGGGTTGAGAACTTGGCCCTTCAAGATCGCGCAACCAATGCAGATGCACACATTGAGGAGCTCCTGTCCGAACTGAACTTGGTCAATGAGGCGGTTGTCCATGCGCGATGCCAACTCGCCACCTTGGAATATACGGAGCGCAAGGCCCGAGACCTTGAGCACCAGGCTCAGGCTAAGCTGGCCAAGGTCAAGGTGGAGCTCCTGGAGGTGAGCCAGTCAGCCGCAGCGTTACGCGCCAATCTGACGGTCAAGGAGGAGGAATTGAATGCTCGCTCGAGAGACCTTGCACTGCTCAGGAGGCAGTACGCCTCCCATGAGTCAGAGCTGAAGACAGTTCGGAAGGATCTGGAGGCGATCCAAGCTTATGTCGCCTCTCAGCGGTACGCTCGTAGGCCTTAAGCCTCCTAATTCTGCGTGGTTGTTGGGGGGTTGCGTCCTTCCCGCTCTTTTCTTTTTCTGGTAGAGGTCAAGTCTCGTTTTTGTAATAAGCCTTATTTTGAATGCAAACTTTTTCCATTGCTATGTTGGTGTGTTTGTGCTTCAGTATTGGCGAGGACTCAACTCCGTACTTTCCATTGTGAGGTCAGCTTGAGCGAGCTATCGACGGAGCTGGCCCAAATGCCCTAGCCCCGCACAGGTTTCCGCTAAGGCATAGTCTCCGAGTGGGGCAGTCGCTCGGGTGCCTTAGTTGTTTTGGGGTCGGCTTCTATGTGGGGGGATATCGATCACCCTGAAGCCTGAGGTTACTTTCTCAGTCGTTGAGAGTTGGTAGGTTCGGTCGGGTCTCTCCTACGAAGCGTGGGCTGCCACGCGCCCAATTGTGAGCTGAGCCGAGGAGTCCTGGGGGCGTGCCCACTTATAACTGTTGGAACTCAGATGGCTAAAGAGGGGGGTGAATATAGTCAAACACTTGAACTTTAACACTTATCGATTTTATGCACTTCAATCGTTAGTAGCACAACGGAAGTAGTAAAAACAGAATATGCTGAAAACTAAACCCTAAACTATGAGCAAACACAAGAACGCTAATAAGAGGATTTACAAGGTTCGGGGATAACTTGCCCCTACTCCTTGGCGTGCCCTTATGGTGGGCGATCCCTTGATCGTCGGCAAATCAAGCTCCGGAAGATCCGGATAGAAAGCAACCTCCTTCTCGGTGGAGTAATTTCTCCACAGCGTTTCAATCAAAGATATAGTTTTAAGCACAATGAAACACAAGAAAGATCTTACTTAGCACTTAGCACAGACAAGAACACAGCAAGCTTCTTCTGAGCTCCACCCAGCGACGATCTCACGCAAGAACCCCTTTCTTCGTGTCTTCTCGCTGTTGGACTCAAAGCCTCTTGTTCCTTTCTCCAAGTGCTCAAGCAAGGGATGGTTGCTTCAAAGATCATAGTAGCTTTCTCAAGAGAGGATGATCAGCCAAGAGCACAAGCACGCAGCAAGAAATCGCAGCAGAAAACCAAGGCAACCAAAGTTCTACTCTGCTCTTCTCCACCACGCTGCTTATCCACTCTCCACTAGTGCCAGGTCAACATCTCACTGCAGCCTCCAGCTGCTCTCCTGCAACCACCAGCCACCACTGAGCTCTTCTGGACTCCCTGAGCTTCCCTCAGACCAGCCCCAGTCAGCAGCTCCAGCCAGCGCCAGCGTCCGTTGCAACCTGAGATGGAAAACGGGCAAACCTGCTCCAAGGAAAGGCCTCCATTGACTCTCCTTGAGTGTTTGAATCCTTCCCTGTCACCTGCAGCTTAATCAGAGCATTAGCACAGCATATCACTCAGTAAATCAAGTATCAGGGATCAAATGCAGAGAATCGGATACAGTCAGACGCGATCAGAGCATCTGACAGTGCAATTTGAATTAAAGTGATCGGTCACCAGACCGATTCAGGGCTCGTGGGTCGGTCACCAGACCGATCAGGTAGCTCCCTGACCGATCAGGCCCACCTCTGAGTGAACAGTAACCGCGGAAATCAAATCCTAGGTCTTTGATCGGTCACCGGACCGTTCAGGAACTGATCAGCGGGGGAACTCAACTCACTGTTTGCTCCCTGATCGGTCACCAGACCGATCAGGAGCAAGGCAGTGAGGAAGCTGCCTGCTCCCTGATCGGTCACCGGACCGATCAGGAGCCAAGCAACGAGGCAACGACCTGCTCCCTGATCGGTCACCAGACCGATCAGGAGCCACACAGTAGGTTCCCAACTTCACTGTGCACTCCCTGACCAGTCACCAGACCGATCAATCATCGCTGGATCGGTCACCGGATCGATCCACGAAGGAGCAGCGTGCCAACTTCCCTGATCGGTCACCAGACCGATCTAGGGACTCAAACCTAGCCCTCCATGCTAGGGTTTCATCCAACCTAGCCCTCCAAGCTACGACTTTTTCACCTAACCCTCCAAGTTGAGAATTTTCACCTAACCCTCCAAGTTAGGACTTTTCACCTAGCCCTCCAAGCTAGAACTTTTCACCCAACCCTTCCGAATTAGGACTTTTCCAAACCTAGCCCTCCAAGCTAGGACCTGACCCTCCAAGCCAGGAATTTTTCACCTAACCCTCCAAGTTGGGACTTTTCACCTAACCCTCCAAGTTAGGACTTTTCCAACACTTAGCCCTCCAAGCTAAGATTTTCCGCACCTAACCCTCCAGGTTAGGATTTTCCAACACCTAGCCCTCCAAGCTAGGATTTTCCATACCATGCCTAATCCCCGATCAGGACTTAATCATAATCATAATCATCAACCTAAACTAAAATCGATGTCAACACTAAAACAACAACCAGGGTCAGACTGCATCAACAATAACTCACGAGAACGAGAGTCTGGCTTCTCGGTCGGGGACATCCCAGGGAGCGTGGGCTATCACGCGCCCGACTGGGAGCCGAGCCAGGGAGTCGTGGGGGCGTGCCCACTTATAACTCGCGAGAGCGAGAGTCTGGCTTCTCGGTTGGGGACATCCCAGGGAGTGTGGGCCGCCACGTGTCCGACTGGGATCCGAGCGGCGGGGGGGGGGGGGGGGGGGTCGTGGGGGCATGCACACTTATAACCCGCAGGAGCAAGAGCCTGGCTTCTTGGTCGGGGGACATCCCAGGGAGCGTTGGCCGCCACGCGCCCGATTGGGAGCCGAGCCGAGGAGTTCATGGGAGCATGCCCACTTATAACTTGCTAAAGTGAGAGTCTGGCTTCTTGGTCGGGGACATCCCAGGGAGCGTGGGCCGCCACACGTCTGACTAGGAGCCGAGCCGAGGGGTTCGTGGGAGCATGCCCACTTATAACTCGCGGGAGCGAGAGCCTGGCTTCTCGGTCGGCGACATCCCAGGGAGTGTGGGCTACCACGCGTCCGACTGAGAGCCGAGCCGAGGGGTTTGTGGGAGCATGCCCACTTATAACTCATGGGGGAGAGAGTCTGGCTTCTCGATCGGGGGCATCCAGGGAGCGTGGGCCGCCACGCGTTCGATTGGGAGCCGAGTCAAGGGGTTCGCGGGAGCATGCCCACTTAGAACTCACGAGAGCGAGAGTTTGGCTTCTCGGTCGGGGACATCCCAGGGAGCATGGGTCGCC
Source organism: Boesenbergia rotunda (assembly GCA_024364735.1). Taxonomy (NCBI): domain Eukaryota; kingdom Viridiplantae; phylum Streptophyta; class Magnoliopsida; order Zingiberales; family Zingiberaceae; genus Boesenbergia; species Boesenbergia rotunda. The sequence continues at coordinate 18,580 of JAGFNQ010005794.1, forward strand.
ACGCGTCCGACTGAAAGCCAAGCCGAGGGGTTCGTGGGAGCATGCCCACTTAGAACTCGCGAGAGCGAGAGTCTGGCTTCTCGGTCAGAGACATCCCAGGGAGCGTGGGCCACCACGCGTCCGACTGGGAGCCAAGCGGGGGAGTCGTGGGGGTTGCCCACTTATAACTCGCGAGAGCGAGAGTCTGGCTTCTCGGTCGGGGACATCCCAGGGAGCGTGGGCCACCACGCATTCGACTAGCAGGCGAGTCGGGGGCTCGTGGGGGCATGCCCACTTATAACCCGCGGGAGCAAGAGTCTGGCTTCTTGGTCGGGGACATCCCAGGGAGCGTGGGACGCCACGCGTCCGACTGGGAGCCGAGCCGAGGGGTTCGTGGGAGCATGCCCACTTATAACTCGCTGGAGCGAGAGTCTGGCTTCTCGGTTGGGGACATCCCAGGGAGCGTGGGCCGCCACGCTTCCGACTGGGAGCCGAGTGATGGTGGGAGCCGCAACTTAAGTGCCTATATATAGGGGGCAACGACCAAAGCCTAGCCGTTCGATGGAAGCCTCGGAAAATAGCGGGATTGAATTGCGGACCTCCAACTAAATCAGCGGGGAATCCCGAAGCTCGATGGGACGGGCGTACATTCCCAGCGGCAGACGATTTAATGCCCGAGGCACCGTTAACTGGTGGCAAACGCTTCGGCGCCTGAGGAACCATTCACTAGCGGACGCGTGACCCCGCCCATTAAGGCGGTAATCATAAGGGGAGATACGAAGCGGCGCGTATCACAGATAAGACGGACGGGACAGGCGAAAAGACACCAACCCGCCGGCCAATCGACTGGGACGGGAAAAGCTGGCCCGATCCAAACTCTCAGCAAGTCACAAGTGGGCATGCTCCTACACACCTCTAGGCTCGGCCCCAGTCGACGCGTGGCAGCCCACGCTCCCTGGATCCAGGCCGACCAAACCTCCCAACTCTCGCCACTCCTTGGCTTAACTCCTAGGATGCGTGTGTGGCGACCCACGATCAGACCGACCTAAGGGCTCGACCCTGAACTTCCCAAGCTGGCGGTTTTACGTACTCGACTTCGGGTTGGTCACCGGACTCTTTGCCACTTTTCCCGAGTGGCCAACACTTAGACGCCCACTCACTCTAGTGTCTAACTAAATCACTTGCAAAACCAAGTTGATCAGTTATTCTCTCGACCGACTCACTCTCACTCACCCGAGTCGGCAGGACTCAGGAGCAAAAACAATCAAAGGAGCATGAACGAAAGAAGATTTGCATTAAAAGGTAGGGCAGTACAAAACTGAGGCCAACCTCTACAAGTTAGCAGAAAGGAAAGGAAAAAAACAACAATCCGACCCTCACTTGAAGGGTCGGTAAACCTCCTCATGAATTTTGTCATTTGTTTAATACCAAAATATAATTGATCAGGCGGTAGAAGACATACTTTACTTACCATATCCTTTCTGAAATCCGAAGCTCCCTCTTCGTCGCTGTTGTCTTCTGATGTGACTCCCCCTTCATCGATGTTCTCATCTTCTTGATATGAAGTCATTAGAGCAAGTCCAACATGCTCCTCGAGATCTGAGTTTTTCGATGAAGACTCGTCCCATATCGCCTTTAGGTTGTGGGCTTTTGTCTTTGGTGCCTTTTTTCATTTGTTCTTCCATTTGGGGCAGTTTTCCTTCACGTGTCCTTCTTCGTTGCAATTGTAGCTGCGAATTTTCCTTTGTTTTTTACTCTGTACCTTATTAAATTTTTTAGTTTTAAAATATTTAGAACTTTCTTATCATATACGCTGCATTTTTATCATTTTCTGAATATTCCTATTCATGTTGGATCCTTCTCGTGCTTAGGGCGATGTTGTCCGTTTTACTTTTTCCTACACATCTGGATTCGTGATGTTCTAAAGTGAAAAAAAGTTGCTCCACGATACTTACCTCAAGATCTTTAGAGATGTAGTAGGCGTCGATTATCGAAGTCCAGCTCGGGGTCCTCGGAAAGGCATTCAAAGTGTTCCTTTGCGCATTCCGATTGCTTACCGATTCTCTGAGATTGTTGAGTTCCGTCATCAATTCCTTAAGCATAGCGTGAAGTTGTTCTACTGACTCTTCTTCTTCCAGTTAAAGGTTGTTGAGCTGATTCTGAAGCAAATCTCTTTTTTCTAATTTGGCTTCGGAGCTACTTTCATGAGTTCAAGGAACTTTTCCCAAGGTTCCTTTGCAAATCGGTAGTTCCCGATTCGGTTGACTTCTTGTGCAGGGAGTACAGTCAGCAGATGGTATTCTGCTTTTCCGTTTGCTACAAAGTCAGCCTGTTCCTTCTTTGTCCACAAGCTTTCATCTTTGGGTTTGTCATCGTTGTCCTTGGGAGCTACAAAACCATTTTTAATGATTAAAATTAAATTGAAATCAGTTTTAAAGAAAACTTGTATTTTATGCATCCAACTTACGAACTCCCTCTCAAACTTTAGCGGGTAAATGACTGGTCCGACCATTTTGTAATTGCTTCAGATGGCGATTAGTCCTTCTGGAGCGTCCTGACTCTGATACCAATTGATGATGATCGTTGGTCGGCAAGAGGGGAGTGAATTACCTCTAAAAATAAAAACTCAAATCTTTTGTTTATCTTTAAACAAAAATGTTAGTTAGATCAAACAGAGATAAATAACACAAAAAAAATTTAGTAAATGTAAAGAAAGAGGGGGGGGGGGGGTGAATAGCTTCTTTCGATTCTTTCTACCTATAACGTTAGCGTGCATAAGCGGAAAACTAAACAACAAAACAAACAACGCTAACACCAACCTTTACGTGGATCGAGGTGACACTCCTACTCCACGGCAGTCTGTAAGGTGGACGATCCCTTGATCCTTCGGTGGATCACTCCTCGGATGCCCTCCGGCTAGCTCGTGTAGCTCCTTGTGGGTGGAGAAACCTCGTCACAATCCCGAACACACTTCCTGAGTACAAAGACTACTATTTGGCCTTTAACCAAAGCCAAATTCGTCAAGGGTCTCAGCCAAAACGAAGCCCTCTTAAATAGAGTCTTAGGCTGAAAACCTCGCTATTAGTCGACTGCCCCCACTAAAAATTCGACCGTTGCAGCTCAACGTTCGAATTTTCAGCCATCACTTACCAGTCGACTGCTCCCATAGCTGTCGACTGATATTTCTGTGATGTTTATCAGTCGACTGCCAAAACCCCAGTTGACTGCCCACCTAGGTTTTCCTTCCCGAGTACAATTCTTTCATCACTCGACCCCTAGGATTTCCCCGAGTACATTCCCTCAGCACTCGTACCCTCATGACTCAACTGACTCTTCATCAGCAGCCTCGACTATTGCCTTCACGTCCTCTTCGTCTTCGGCCCTCGTCCCTCAGATGCGCACACAAGCCTCCAGCTTGCCTCCATGTCATCCTTCACGTATGCCTCGAAGTCCGCGTCCCTTGGCTCATCATCCCTGTTATCCATAGTCCCTCAAGTGCGCACACAAGCCCACGGCTTGCCTCCATGACACCCTTCACCCTTCCTGAAGCCGTCCAGCTAAGTCCATATGTGTAACCTGCAAACCTGCACACTCACATACACATATCAAAACACAAGGGTAAACCTAACTTAAACCCTTTGCCCAAACATCAAAACACATGGTCACTCCGAGCCATAGATTGCCTCAACAATTTTCCCCTTTTTGATGTTTGGCAATACGTTTAAGTTAGGGAAAACAAATAGCAAAACAATGCTAATAATCATTTTGACTTACGTTGCCAAGACTCTATCTTGGACTGCCAATGCACCTACAATGCAAACAATCACAAATCCTATCCCAAGGCATCTCACACCTAACCTTCTCAAGAGTTAGGACTTTTCCCAAAACGGGCTTTTTAAAACCTTTCCCAGGCCCCCCCTACATTGGACTTACAAATGCTTTTTAAGAACCTCTCCAAGGTTCCATGCTCCCCCTTTACTTAAGCTCCCCCTAAACCTAGGGTTTCTAGCAAAGGCGTGCTTGATTTTCCACTTAAACCCAACACTTCTCCCCCTTTGCCATACACCAAAAGACTCCAACAATTTCCCCCTTATTGGACTCTTTAACCCGTAAATGATTATAAACACAGTGTACTAACCCCCCCCATAAGGTTCCACACTTGTTTCACCTCATTTGGATACCTTTTAATAGTTGAAACTCATTTTCTAGCTTGTACTAGTCGACTGCCTACTGTCCCAGTCGACTGACACGCTGAAAACCCAATTTTTAACTTTTTGAACCCAATTTTAGAAATGCGCCAGAAATTCCATAGTTCTCCAAAAATTTTTAAATTTTGTGGAGAGACTTGTGATACCTATACCTACTTGGCAAAAATATACTCAAAAATGTATCTATCACCATTCCCAAAATTGACATAAAACCCAAAACTAGCTAAAAAGTTCAATTGAACATTGACCTAAAGTCCTAATTTTGGTTTCCTCTTGATGTCTTTGCCCATACCAACCCACAATGCATCCCTAGCATTGATTTATATGACATTTATACATCAAAAACCAACTTTCATGCTATATGACCCCAATATCATATTTTCATGCATGAAACTCAAAATCATCGTGCCAAAACCCAAGAATTGAGACTCAAGTCCGTCTACAACTCTTTTGGCACATCCCATGGTCCATCTAGACCTCTGAGAGATACCTCCCAAGATCTATTTATCATATATCCCAAAGACTCCTAGAGCTCCCCCTGGAGCTCTTAGCCTTAGCCACTTCCCTAGGTGACTCAACAAATACTAGACCACACCGGTGTACCCCCGGTGACTCTTGGTCCTTAATCCTAACCTTCTTAATCTTAGACACCTTGTCCTTGGTTAAGTCCTTCTTTCTACCTTTAAATGGCACCCCCTTGCTATTTTGGGACTTCCCCTCCTTGCCATAATTATATGCATATTTCTTCCATTGGCATTGGAGACCTTGGATTGGTATCCGAACCCTGATCTATCATTATTGGGTTTTAGACCACCCAACATCATATCTAAACCCTTAGATCCAATGGTGAATCTATCTAGGATTTTCTCTAACATATCAAGCTTTTCCCTTAATGCTTGATTTTCCCTCTCTGGGCTTCTAAGCTTAGAATCAACATGTCCTCCTTGGACACTCCTAAACTTACTCACCTTTCTAGGCATATGTCTTCCATTCTTGGGATTTTTGCCTTTATCCTTAGGTCCAAAGGTCCTAGATTTATTATGATGCATGACCTTTCTAGGGTTTTGATCTACCTTATTAACCATATTCCTATCATTATATTTAAAGCCATGATTATGCACAAGGAAGCATTTTTCATTATTTCTATCAAGCATGGAGGAGTTTAAATTTGAATTACATTTAAATTTAAAGTTAGGGATTACCTCCCTTACCCTTGTAGCTCCCCCTTGATGTGGCCTTCTCTTCTTCTCCATTTTCTCCCATTTCCTCAAATGCTCCAATTTCTTGAGTTCTCCTCTCCTTGAGCATTTGGTGTGGTAGTGCCCTAGCTCTCCACACGTGAATCACCTTATATTCCTCGTATCCTTCTTTGCTCTATCCCTACAACTCATGTTAGTTTTCAAATTACTTGAATTGAGTTTAGGGTTTACCTCCTTTTTCTTACCCAATGGACACTTGTCCTTGTAGTATCCCTTTTTATTGTACCCAAAGCAAATTATTTGCTCCTTTAACTTCGCTTTGGTGGAGATGGGAGCTTCTTTTTGCTCCGGTATCAAAGGTGGTCTCTCCTCCCCCTCAATCCTTGAAGTGGAGACCACTTCTTCTTCCCTTGATGAAGTGGATGATCTTTCACTTTCTTGTGTCACTTCACTTGAGGTGATGGATACCTCTTTTTCCTTTTCCTCTTTCTCTTCTTTTTCGAATGTTGAACTTCTTTCTTCATCCGATTGGTCCTCCTTTTCTTCTTAGACCATTAAGCTCACTTCCTTGAGTTTTTTCACTACTTGAGCTTGTGTAGGATTTTCATGAAGGGCTAACATTTTGCTCCATAATTCATGTGCAGTTTTTGTTGGTGCAGTTTGCACTGACGGTCAAACTCGGGTTTTGATGTATGACAAAGTGGTTAAAGTTAGGGTTGTGTGTGTTTAACCTCTTTACCAAGTGTGCAGAGTTGAAAGACTTAGGACCAGACACCAGGCTGAAGTCCAGGATGGTTGAGTCCTGGCGGAAAGTCCAGTTGGGTCCGCGGGACCTGACAACTGGCTGAAGACCAAGTTGGTTGAGACTTGGCAGGAAGACCAAGGTGGTTGAGCCTTGGCAGGAAGTCCTGGTAGGGTCAAGAAGTCAAGCAGAGCTGCATAATGGGTAAGTAAGGTAAGTCACTGGAGGAGCGACCCAGTGAGGACGAGTCCAATCTTGGACTTTAGGCGCGGTCCAACTTAGACCCATTTAGGTGATCTAAGTTGAGTCCTGGTTAGATCCTGGTCTGGGAGACAGGATCTAATTAACTTAGAATTGTATCTTATTTTAGTCCATATAAAATTGTGCTAGCCTTGTTTTGGACTAACCCTGGATGCAGGACCAAAGGACTATGATTCTGCAGCTCAGAGAGCCTCAAAGGAGTGAGGCCGTAGCTGAGCAGGGCGCCCCGGATGTGTCGGGCGCCCCAGAGTCAACCCAAAGTCAGCAGAGAGGTAAACGCCCCGACAGCCGCGCGCGTCGGGCGCCCCGCATGTCTCGGGCGCCCCCTGTGCCACCTCACTGCCAACTGCCGAAGCTCACCCTCGCGAAGCCAAGGAGATGTGGCTTTGACCGGTCAAATCGGGCGCCCCGCGCGCGTCGGGCGCCCCAGTCAAAGGTGATCCCGAAGATAAAGAGATCAAGTGCTTGACCGAGAGGGCTGCGGATCGGCAGCCACGCAGAGGGGCGCCCCGGACGTTTCGGGCGCCCCCAGGGCTATAAATAGAGCCCCTCGACCAAGGTTCAAAGACAACACTTCTTCCAAAGCTTTCAAGTTCTTCTACGCTCGCGCCTTGCTCCGGAAACGCTACACTTCGAGCCGACGACGTCCCGCTGCCCCGAAAGAGTCGACCTACTCCGGACGTCGGTAAAAAGAAGAATTTCTTTTAATACTTTATTGCACTTAATTACTTGAAAGTGTGGGGTTGTCACACTTTCAATTCATTTGTACTCGCCTACTCTATCGGGGTTGACCGATAGAGAGTTTTAGTAGATTGCCCAACGGAAAGGTCCGAGGGACCTGGGCCTTCGAGTAGGAGTCGCCGAAGGCTCCGAACGAAGTAAAAATCGTTCGTGTTTGTGTGTTTGTTTTTCGTCTCTTTCATTTCCGCTGTGCACGCTTTTTAAAGCACTCTGATTTAATTTTTTAAAAAAGTCACGTGATTCACCCCCCCTCTCACGTGCATCGATCCTACAAGTGGTATCAGAGCAAAGTTCGCTCTGTATCGGTGCAACCACCATAAGAGCCGGGGGAAATCCAGTTTTTTTTCAAGTTTTGGTTTTTCGCTACACTTGATCTAAATTAGGTATTGTTGCCTAGATTTGGATTATTTTTTCCGTTCGTTTGATTTTACTCGAATTTGGTGCAACACCATTTCGAGTCACTTTTTCTCTCTCTTCTCCTATTTCTACCACACTACTAATCCAAGACTTAGTCTTGGGACAAGTTTTTGTGTAGTCTATTTCAGATGGCTCAAGGTGAAGGCTATAGCACTGCCCGCCCTCCTCTCTTTAATGGGGAAGACTTTCCCTACTGGAAGAGAAGGATGGAGGTTTATCTGAAGACCGACATGGATCAGTGGTTTGCAGTTCAAACAGGTTACACACCGCCAATGGATGAGGGAAATAATGCTCCACTTAGGCCCGACAGATGGAACTCGGAGATGAAGAAAAAGGCTCAGACCGAGTTCAAAGCCCAGAACACCCTCCAGTGCGGACTTACCAAAGAGGAGCTAAACAGAATTGGACCAACTGACTCAGCAAAGGAGCTATGGGACAAATTAATTGAACTACATGAAGGCACCTCTGATGCCAAGGTAACAAAAAGGGATTTACTTTTAAATAAGTTATTTAATATAAAAATGCAGGAAGGAGAATCTGCAAGTCAACTCCACGCCCGGATCAAGGACATACTGAATGGACTCCACATGATCGGGCACAAACAGGAGAACCGGGACATCATAAGGTACGCTTTAAATGCATTCCCTAGAAATTCACTATGGGCATCTATTATAGATGCTTATAAAATTTCTAGGAACCTTTCTAAAATTAATTTAGATGAATTGTTTTGTGAATTAGAACTGCACGAACAGACTAACGCCAAGGCCGAGAAAGGGCTAGCTTTATTTGCAGGTTCACCAAAGGAAGCCAAATCAAAGAGAAAAGTCCAAGAAGAACCTGAAGATGAGTCAGGCTCTGATGAAGAAGAACAACTGGTGAACTTGGTAAGAAAAATGTTCACCAGAAGGAAGAACAAATTTTCAAAGAAAGATATTCAAAAGGTAGTGAAGCCCTACAGCACTGAAGGTAAAAGCAAAATGATCTGCTTCGGCTGTAACAGAAAAGGGCACTTCAAACATGAATGCCCTTACAAGAAAGAGGACCAACCCACTAAGAACAAAAAGAAGAAGGCTCTTCAAGCCACATGGGATGAAAGCTCGGACGATTCCGACGATGAACATCAAAAGAACGCAAGCTACCTCGCACTGATGGCAACCGGACCAGAATCAAACTCAGATCAAGACGAGGATTCCGAATACGAGTCGAGCCAAGAGATCGGACTATTTTCAGACGGCTCTACAAAGGTATATTTAGATTCAGTAAATGAAAAGTTCTTTAAAATTATTTCTGTTTTAAATAAAAAATTGCTTGAAACTGAATCTAGAAATGACCAGCTCCTTAAGGAAAATCAAGACCTTAAGGAGCAATTAATTAATACTAGAACATTAACTGAACAAACTCAAAATCAAAAATTAATTGAGATTGAAACTGAAAACTCAACCCTAAAGGGCGAAGTCCTAAAACTTAAGGATCTACTAGCAACTTTCACAACCCGATCCAAGAACCTTGACCTTATTCTTGGATCACAAAAGGGCATGTACAACAAATCTGGGATAGGATATAAATCAAGATCGAACCAAAGATCCTTTATCTCCTTTATCCACCCCCGCAAAAATCAACGAAAAGCGTGGGTTCCGAAAGCTTATCTAACAAAGCAAGTAGGTCAGAATCAATTTTATGTCCCAAAAAGGGACATCCATTACATTGACCCTAGACACCCAGTCTACAATTTAGGAGGAGGCTCCAAACTAGTTGGCACCTTAAAATCAGCCTCTGCCCAGGTGGGCACTTAGGATTAGCTTCAAAGTTAATTTGAATCTTGTACTATTTAGTACCAAGGTTTTCAATGAGTAAGTTAAAAGTTCAACTTCTTTAAGCGGCTTTGACTAGAAAATGGTTGTTGCTCCAATAAGGCTTCGGCCAAAGAAGGCCACTGTGCCTCGCCATGGCCTGGAAGCCAATTATTGAAGTGTACTTTTAAATTACTACTTGTTAAACTTGGATCTAACACAAGGTCAAATTAACTTTTCTAATCAAACTCAAAACCATCTCACAAAATCATAGGACTCCCTTGATTGATAACTTAGACCGAGTGAGATGAATAAGGATAACCAAATTTAAATTATTGATAATTCAAATTAAAATTAAAATTCAAATTCAAATTAAAATTAAAATTCAAATTCAAATTAAAATTAAAATTCAAATTAAAATTCAAATTAAATTAAAAATTCAAATTAAAATTAAATTCAAATTCAAATTAAAATTCAAATTAAATTAAAATTCAAATTAAATTCAAATTAAAATTAAATTCAAATTAAAATTAAAATTCAAATTCAAAAATTAAAATTCAAATTCAAATTAAAATTCAAATTCAAATTAAATTCAAATTAAAATTAAAATTAAAATTAAAATTCAAATTCAAATTAAATTAAATTAAAATAAAATTCAAATTCAAATTAAAATTAAATTAAAATTCAAATTCAAATTAATTCAAATTAAAATTAAAATTCAAATTCAAATTAAAGTTCAAATTAAAATTAAAATTAAAATTAAAAAATCAAATTCAAAGTCAAGCTTAACATAACTCAAATTTAAAATTCAAACTCAAGTGTTTAAATCTTTTTAGATTTTTTTTCAAAAAACTCAACCTAGGTCTAAACCGTTTACTTAACTGTAGGAAAATAAATGGATCATTGACAGTGGATGCTCCAGACACATGACTGGGGATCCCACCAAATTTACAGAACTCAAGTACAAAAGACTAGGGACTGTTGCTTTTGGAAACAACGGTAAACTTAAGGTAATTGGCCTAGGCAATATTGAACTTGAGTCAGATTTCATAATAACAAATGTATTACTTGTTGAAATTTCAACTTCAATTTACTAAGCATTAGCCAATTGTGTGACACTGGTTATAAGGTTAGGTTCCTATCCAATGAATGTTTGATCAAACACAATGACAACCCAAACATCACACTTAGAGGACTTAGGCACAATAACATTTATGAAATTAAGTTAACCTGTCCCTTAGAAAACTGCCTCTTAACCCATAAGGATGAGACTTGGCTCTGGCATAGGAGACTTTCACACACTCACTTCAGAAAACTACCTAAACTAAATGGTTTAGTTAGAGGCCTACCAAAGTTATCTAACCTTGAGTCAACCTTATGTAATGCTTGTCAACAAGGAAAACAAACTAGGTCAACCCACAAACCAACTAATCAAACTCAAACCAAGTCAATTCTGGAATTAATTCACTTAGACCTATTTGACTCACATGGGGTTAAATCAATTAGTGGGAAACTATACTGCCTTGTAATTATCGATGACTATTCAAGATTTACCTGGGTAAAATTCTTAAAAATAAAGATGAAACTTTTGATACACTCACTCAATTTTGTAAATTAACGGAAAATGAAAAGGGGGTTAAAATCAAAAGATTTAGGAGCGATAATGGCGGAGAATTCAAAAATCATAAATTTAATCAATTTTGTCTAGAAAAGGGCTACCATCACGCC
>JAGFNQ010005795.1:0-56034 GCA_024364735.1 Boesenbergia rotunda
CCATATGGAACTGAGTCATCCTCTCTAGGTCATCTGCAACCAGGTGTGGGCAATACTCTGATAGACGGGTAAACTCCGCCTCATACTCCAGTACTGATAAGTCTCCTTGCTTGAGAAATATAAAATCCTGTCGTCTAGCCATGCGGAACCGATACTGGAAGGTATCTCACCTCAAACGCCTCCCGGAATGTGTCCCAGGTGACAAACTCCTCACCAATAACGGTCTGCTGCGTAGACCACCATGGCATATGCCTGATCTCGCAGGTGATAAATGGCCAGCTCAGCCTTCTCCCATTCTGAACACGTCAGATAACGGAAGGTACTCTCAAGTGTCCTGATCCACTCACGGCCACAGCTGGATCTGGTCCTCCCTGGAATAGAGTGAATCGGCCCTTTACGGACGCCGCCAATATCGGAATCCGGGCTCGATCTCGAATGCCGCCGTAAGAGCAAGTGCTGCAGGGGCACGGTGGAACATCCTGGGCAGGAATCATAGAAGGAGCCGCAGCATGCCGGGGTGGACACCCCAGGTGGTACCACCGGTACAGTAGGAAATCCCGGGGCAACAAATGCCGGGTTGGAACTGAAGGGAGCACCGGGGCCTGCACCGTAGTCGGAAATAGTGGGGTACGCTGCAGTAGTCATAGCCGGGGGTGCAGTCGCATACGTCGGTGCTGGTACGGCTGATGGCACAGTCTATAGTAACCTGGTGCTGCTGGGGGAACTGTAGAGTACATCGGAGCAAGTATAGGCGTCTCCGATGGTGTAGGGGAATAACCGGGCAGATACCACCGCGCGGTAACTGCAGGCTGCCTCGGAATGGTGTCTCTGATGGAACTGCCGGGAATATCGGTGCAGATCCTACAGGTACCGAATGGGTCGGCAGTGGTACGGCTGCTGACACAGTAAATACTACCGGAGTAGACACTGGAGGCGGGGCAGTAGGAACTGCTGATAGAAAAGTGTAGGGGCCCTCTAGTCGGGGACCCTGACCTCTCTGGAGGTCCTGCGAAGTCTGACCTCGGCTATCCAACTCTCTCTCTGCTGGCTCTACCGCCGAAGGCTCTAAGGTCTCCTTACGTGGCCGTCCCCGACCACGTCTCAGTACAGGCATATGAGCATCTCGCTCATACCTGTTACATTATTAACGAGTATTAAAACCCAAAACCAAGAGGCTAACCTTAATTTACCTATTTGCTGCCTGGAGAAGTCCTGTCGCTGCCAAGTCCCCAAATTGTCGTCGCATCGCAACCACAGCTTTAAAAAATCCGTGATGTACTCGGATGAATAACATCAAACCCGAGCTCCGACACCTACCAGTTCAGTGTCAGATTTAAATTCCGAGAAATCCACGAATCGATGGTATCCCGCATCCTGGGCTTGATACCAAAAATACCAAAAATAAATCGGTATCAGATAAACCCCGAAAATCCCGTAAAACACGTAGGCATCGAAACCTACGCTCTGATACCAAAATAAATTGTCACGCCCCGAGACCCAGGAGCCGCTGATCCAATAGAAAATCGGACAGCACCTCCCCTGTCCGGCGGACAATTTACACATACACACAGATAATATAACCTGTATACAATATATATAGCACAACCACGCAGTTTAAAGGGCCTCAGGCCTCAGATATATGCAAAACCAACAGTTATATGATTATAACTATCGAAAAACCAAATCCGAACTCACCTGAGCTGCCAGGGGGCAGGAACAAAGCCAAAACCGAACGAAGTCCAACATAGGACTCAAAAGTACAATACCTTCAAACAGAACGTGCATACATGTTCAAAACATACAGCGGAAGCATAGGAATGCTACAGGGTCCATAACAAAACAAGGAAAACCAAAAAGGGCTCCTCGGGAGCTGGGGACTGGCGGCTCGGGATCTCCTCGCAGACATCAACCTGAAATAAATATATATATGGCAACGGGTGAGTCCATAGCTCAGCGGATACCCAATAGATATGCATAGAAAGTTATACTAACAACAAGAGTTCTACTAATACAGTCTCATATCAAACAATAGGGAAAGACTGGAACTGAAAATACTGGGTAGGTACATACCTGAATCCATCCAACCTATACAGAGGGTAAGAAATACCAAAAGAAGACAAATAGGCATATAGTCTCAGATAACAAGTCTCCAGAATATGCGATGTCAAACAAGTGCAGCAAATAAGTGCAGCAAACAATGCACGATGCAAAGAATGCACATGGTGCAATGACATGTGTCACCCCTGACACCAGACAGAATCATCGTACACCTGTCATAGGACGTCTGAAAAGGTAGGGCTCTGACAACTGTACACCCTGCCATCACTGCTCCTGAGTGACCGGGTGGACAGGATGCTAGCGGAGACCACGCTCCTAACCCCAAGCAATGGGGGAGTCAAGCTCTCATCTCCTCGTGGCTCAGTACGAGAAGGGATCCCTGCTTGCTACCACGCCCGCGCTCACCCTCCAATAGTGGCCGAACGGAGCAATACAGGGCAAATGCACACATCTACGGTATCCACTAACCCATGATGGCCGTGTGTGCCCGTCATGTGCCGGAAAACGATTAGGCTCAACCACAAGGGAGTCGCTGATCGCCGGCATGCAATAGTGCAAGGATGGTGTATGATAGATACACATACCTCCCTCCCAAGTCATCCGTATACTAAGTCTCAGTCTGAATCCTATAACAGGAAATACAGGTACCCTACAAGGTATACTGAACTGAAATACAGATCCCTCAAGGTCAAATGCAAGAGATACCCTACGATATCTAAGCATACATGTAGAGATGACAATGCTAGAGACTGTATGGAACTAACAGCATGTTGATTCAAGGATAAACAACAAGTATCCAGAACTGACATAACAAACAGAGGTAAACCACAATATCCAGATCAAACATAATAACCAGGGATAGCGTAGGATCTTACTGCTATCTATAACATTCTATGCATAACAAAATGACAATATCAAAATAGATAAGTCAAAGGGTACCCGCCTCCAAGAGTGAAGTCCGTATCAAATGAGATAGAACCACCCACCAAATAAATAATCCGATCAAGCTCCTGTATCAAGGATGTATTTAATTAGCTATTACACAAATAACAACTAGCTAATTAATCCCTAATCCGTTTTAGGGTTTACCGAATCCGCCCCTTTCCATTTAATTAATCATAATAAAATGGTTAGGCCTTAATTATCCCAATTTAGATTCCAATCAGGTTTGGAATCCAAATTTACCAAGTTAACTCTTTAGGTTTAAATTCCCAAATAAACCCAACCCGTTCACTCTTCAAACTATTCAAGGGGTTCGTCTCCAAATGGAGCTCACGGCAACCACCAATTAAGGTGGTACCAATACAACTTCCCACCCCTAGTGAACCACCTATGGTTCTAATTCAATCACAGATTATATGGAAAGCCAATTTAACACAAGTATCCATTCCTATTACAGTATTGCCCATGAGATGAACTCACGGCAGCCTCCCCCACACATACACCTCCATGTAATAATCTACACATAATTCAGAAATCAATTAAATGGTGAAATGCTTACTTCCGAAATCTGATCACCACCAAGTTCCTGCTCAAATATCAACCCTCTGATTAATCCAACTAGCAACAGCCAACCTATGATCAATTTAATTATACAACCCCAATCAAACCTCGGCACAATTCCATTCAAAGACCAATCGGAAACCATCAAAGCTTACCTGAGATGGCAACTTCACTTGGTCGACGATGAGGCCCGGGGAACTCCTGGGTCGTCAGAAACCCACAGATCGCAAGACAGAGTCTTGCGACGGCGGTCGAGAATCACTGATGAAGAGGTGCCGACGACTAGCTAGGGTTCGCTGGGAAGAGCTGAGGAAGGAGTCGACGTCGAGGTGTCTACGACTAGGTCACGCAAGCGGAGGACGAAATCGGCGTCGACCGTGGTTAGGGGCTTGCGAAGGGAAGAGGGAGGCAGCGCGACCCTCCCCGACAGCTAGGTCACGATGAGGAGAAGATGGGAAGGCGGCGCTTGGCTGTGGCTGCGACTAGTGAATTTGGGGAGGCGTCTGGTGTGGTTTCGGCTAGGGCACGGGGCGAAGGCAGCTTATTAGAGGGAGTTTTTGCACTTTAATCCAAACGAATTTCCATCTAATTACCAATCCACCCTTAGGGTTCGAATTTGATTACAAGTTAGTCCCTATAAAGGTTTGTTTAATTACCTTTTGGTCCCTAAGTAATCTCCAAGGACCCTGAAACGTCGGCATTTTTCCCGGTAATCCTTCAGAAATTACCGGGACCTAGTCAAAAGTGTCGGATTTTACACAACCTCACCAAGAACACTTGAGCACTAGTAGACTACTAATAAGCTTTAACTAAGCTTATTTCGTCAACTTTGCTCAAGCAACCCGAGTTTTCTTAAATAGAACTCGCTTGCTGATCCAACCGTTACCAGTCAACTAGTACCAACACCAGTCGACTGACAGCTGTTGAATTCGAACGTTGCAACCCAACATTCAAATTCAGCCAACACTAGTCGACTGCACAGAATGATCAATAGACTAATCTTTCTGTGACCTCAACTAGTCGACTGATCTCATACCAGTCGATTGGTAAAATCCTAAACCTAGGGTTTCCCTTCTCGAGTACATTACACTCGTGCTCAGACCCTCATGTCTCACTTGACACTTCATCACAACCTTAACCTGTTGCCTTCAAGTCTTCTTCATTTTGGTTCTCGTCCCTTGAACGCATACAAGCCCGTGGCTTGTCCTCATGTCATCCTTCGCGTATGCCTCAAAGTGTGCTTTCTTCGACTCATCGTTGATGCCTTATCCACGGTCCCTCGAATGCACCATCCTTCACCGGACCCAAAGTCATCAAGCTGAGTCATATATGTATCCTACATAACTTACACACTCAAATATACATATCAAATATAATGGTGAAACTAACTTAAACCTTTTGACCAAACATCAAAACACATGGTCATACAGACCATCGATTGCCTCAATAATTAGTAATAACAATTGGTGTAGAGACTGGACGTGCTCCATTCATTTTATCTTTTTGAAGAAGCTTAGTAATATATTTACATTGAGAGAGAAGACAACTTTCTTCATGTGGAATGAGTTCAATACCAAGAAAAAAATAAGCATTAACCATATCTCCAATAGTAAATTCATGATTGAGATGACTTAATAGAGTTGTAATGCCCTTTTAATCATTATCAGTTATTAAAATGTCATCCACGTAAATGAGAAAAAAATATCATAGATCCATCATTATATTGATAGAATAGAGAAGAGTCAATCTTTGATCCAAAAAATCCTTGAATTTGAAACCAGTCTGATAATCTATGAAACCATGCATGAGGAGCTTGTTAAAGACCAAAAATGGATTTCTTTAGCTGACAAACATGAATTGAAAATTATGGATGGATAAATCCAGGTGGTTGCTCCATAAATATTATTTCCTCAAGATTGCCATGAAGGAATGCATTAGAAACGTCTAATTATCATACAGGCCAATTAGAACTAATAGTTACTGATAACAATAGTCGAACAGATGTAATTTTAATGATTGGGCTAAAGGTGTTGTTGAAGTCAATACCTGGTTCTTGATTAAATCCTTTGACTACTAGACGAACTTTATACCATTCAAGAGAACCATCAGCTCGATGCTTAAGGAGAAATACTCATTTAGAGCCCACAACTTTCATAGAAGAAGTGCGCGAAACTAGACTGCATGTTCCATTACGAAGAAGTACATTAAATTCTATAGTTATTGCACTACGCCAATTCGGATCTTTGTTTGCTTAAGAAAAATAAGTTAGTTCAATAAATTTTGAAAAGATCACTAGAGCTTCTAGAAGAGGATATTGAGTTTTCATTGGTGGACAACATGCATAAATGTCGCTTAAGGGAAGCATGCAATGAGGAGCATTATCATCTGAATCACTTGTTGATGGTGACGAGAAAGTAGGTTGACATGGTGATTTTGATATTGTACTTGTATTATTTGAGGATCCAGAACTAGAAAGCATATTATCTTCGAATGGTGAGACTTCTGAAATTAGAGCTGCAACTTGAGATGATTCTGATGGTATAAGGGAGTTATTAGAGATCTCCGGAGTAGGACCTAGTATGACATCACTTTTGATAATGTTAGGTGGCATCAAGAATGTGCCTCCTGTATTTGGAGGAGAGATTGAAGAAGCTACTAAAAAAGGAAATAGAGACTCCTCAAAGGTAATATGTCGTGAAATATATATCCGTCTTGTTAGTATGTACAAGCATCGATACACATGGTGCAAATTGTTATAATCGAGGAAAACACATTATAGGGAACGAGAGTGAAGTTTGTGTTTAGAGTAGGGGCGTAACCAGGGATAACATGTGCAACTAAAGATTTGAAGAAAGGTGTAATCTGTTAGTGCAAGTTGCATCAGTGATGTCCTCTTCTAAATGTTTCAATATTTGACAATATACTTAAGTCAGTGATGTTGGTGACGAGATGGCTAGAGAGGGGGGGTGAATATAGTCAATCACTTTTTCTTCGAGAAGTTAGCAAGTTTCTGCACTCGAAGTTGTTAGTAGCACAGCGGAAGTATGGAAGACAGAATGTGCAGAAACTAAAACAGAAAACTAACTACCAAGATTAGCAAGATCGCTAACAAGGAGATTTTACAAGGTTCGGGGATAACTTGCCCCTACTCCTTGGCGTGCCCTTAAGGTGGGCGATCCCTTGATCGTCGGCAGATCAAGCCTCGGTTAACACCGGATAAATCAGCAACCTCCTTCTCAGGGGAGAAACCTCTCCACAGTGTGTTTCAAACAAGGATATAGTTTAAGCACAAAGAAACAACAAGAAGGATCTTACTCAAACACTTAGCAAGGACAAAAACACAGCAAGCTTCCCTGAGCTCCACCCAATGGCGATCTCACGCAAGAACCCTTCTTCGTGTCTTCCCACTGTCGGACTCCAAGCTTCTTATTTTCTCCTTCAAGCGCTCAAGTAATGGATGATTGCTTTTCGATCGCTTGCTCAGAATGATGGAAACTTCTTTAACACAGCAAACAGTTGTGGAGAACTTAAGGCGGCAAGAACTCAAAACACAAGCTGTAGAATTTTTTGAACTCTGCTTCACCGAAGCTGTCTCCCGTTCCTTTTGTTTCTCCACTAAGCATCAAGTGACCTCATCTCCAGCAGCCTCCAGCTACCTCACTGCCAACGCCAGCTACATTGAACCCTTACTGAACTTCCTGAGCTCCCTCAGCCAAGCTTCAGTCAGCGGCTTCAGTCCTGCAGCTCCAGCCGTTGCAACTTGAGATGAGAAATGGACAAACCTACTCCAAGGAAAGCCTCCATTGACTTCTCCTTGAGTGTTTGAATCCTCCCCTGTCACCTGCAGCTTAATCAGACTGTTAGAGCAGTATATCACACAGTAAATCAAGTATCAGAGGCACACATCAGCGAATCGGATACGGTCAGACGCGATCAGAGCGTCTGACAGTGCAATTTGAATTAAAGTGATCGGTCACCCGACCGATCAGAGTGACTCCTGATCGGTCACCAGACCGATCAGGCTAGGTCCAGACCGATCAGGCTCCGTCCTGATCGATCCCCAATGCTCAATCAGAAATCGCGATTTCTTTGTGACTTCTCCTGGATCGATCACCGGACCGATCCCAGGTTGTGGATCGATCACCCGAACGATCCACCCCTTTCTTGGGCGATTTCTGAGCTTCGCAGTCCAGACCTCCTGATCGGTCATCAGACCTCGATATTGAGTTAGATCAACGGGTTTACCACTCTCATCATTGTCTAATCTTGAGTTTATAGCCATGGGAGTGGTTACCTCTTTTGATTCACTCATATTGAATTTTCGAAGCATTTCCTGTGTATACTTTGATTGGTGCACATGGATACCATCGCGAGTTTGCTTGATTTCAAGTCAAAGGAAGAAAGTCAACTCTCCCACTAGACTCATTTCAAACTCACTCTCCATGTGTCCAATGAACTCATTTAAATAGCCCTTATTGTTTGAGCCACAGATTATGTCATCGACATATACTTGGGCTACAAATATATCGTCACTATCTCTTCGTAGAAATAGTGTAGGGTCTATTTGGCCTCTAACGAAGCCCTTCTCAACTAGGAATGTCGACAACCGCTCATACCAAGCCCGGGGTGCTTGTTTAAAGCCATAAAGTGCCTTTTTGAGCTTAAACACGTGGTTTGGAAATTCAGTACTCTCAAACCCCGGAGGTTGTTCGACATAGACCTCTTTTTTAATCAAACCATTTAGAAAGACTGATTTGACGTCCATTTGATATAATTTGAAATCACGATGTGCTGCAAATGCTAGCATCAATCGGATGGATTCTAATCGTGCCACAGGAGCATAAGTCTCATCATAATCAAGGCCTTCAACTTGACTGTAGCTCTTAGCTACCAAGCGTGCCTTGTTTCTAATGATTTCTCCCTTATGGTTCAATTTGTTCTTGAAGACCCAATTGGTTCCAATAATGGAGGTCTTCTTGGGTCTAGGGACTAAGTCCCAAACTTGACTCCTCTCGAATTGACCTAGTTCATCTTGCATTGCAATGATCCAATCGGGATCATTTAATGCTTCATCAATTTTCCTAGGTTCAATTTCGAAAATTAGGGCAACTTCATTAGCCTCATTCCGGAAGAATGATCTAGTTCTAACCCCCTGATGGATGTCTCCAACAATTTGATCTTGGGGATGACTAGAGGCTAATCTAGTTTGCCTAGGAGTTGGTGGTGCTTCTTGAACAGGTTCACTAGACACAAGTTCAGCCTCAGGATCCGGCTGATCAGTGGGTTGTCTAGGTTCACCGTCATCAGACTCATCACCATCAACAACACTTGGAGTTTCATTCAAACTTAGTCTCCTAAGTTTGAGTTGAACTCCTCCTACATTTTCTGATTGGTCACTTGATTTTGGAACTTCTTCAAAGACCACATCAGCAGACTCTTCAACTAATCTAGACTTCTTGTTGTAGACTCGGTAGGCTTTGCTAACAAGGGAGTACCTGACTAGTATCCCTTCATCAGCCTTTGCCGTGAACTTTTCAAGATGGTCCTTGGTGTTTAGGATGAATACCTTACAACCAAACACCCTAAGGTGTTTAACCGTAGATGGTTTCCCAAACCAAAGTTCATGGGGAGTCTTTCCTAGAAACCTATGAATCAGGACTCTGTTTTGCACATAGCAAGCTGTATTTACAGCTTCGGCCCATAAGTAACTCGGGAGTGAGTACTCATTGAGCATGCTTCGTGCAGCCTCTTGAAGTACACGGTTCTTCCTCTCTACAACACCATTTTGTTGTGGTGTTCTAGG
Organism: Boesenbergia rotunda; assembly: GCA_024364735.1. NCBI lineage: Eukaryota > Viridiplantae > Streptophyta > Magnoliopsida > Zingiberales > Zingiberaceae > Boesenbergia > Boesenbergia rotunda. The sequence goes on from JAGFNQ010005795.1 coordinate 9,365, forward strand.
AGTAGAGAACTCATGCTTATAACCTCTATCTTGACAAAATTCTAAAAACCTTTGATTTTGAAATTCACCTCCATGATCACTTCTAATTGTCTTAATGGTTGATGATTTTTCATTTTCAACTCTTCTACAAAAAGAAATGAAAGTATCTAAGGTTTGGTCCTTATATTTCAAAAAGTAGGTCCATGTATATCTAGTGAAATCATCAATAATCACAAAGCAATACCTACTTCCATTCAATGATATGATAGTACTACAATCAAATAGATTCATGTGAAGTAAATCTAAAGCATTGGAAGTACTCACAGTGCTTTTACCTTTATGTGCAGATTTTGTTTGCTTACTCATTTGACATGCATCACAAAGTCTATCTTTCTCATACTTGATGCTTGGTAAGCCTCGGACTAGTCCCTTGTTGGCCAACTTCCGGATGTTCTTCATGTTCACATGTGCTAACCTCTGGTGCCAAAGGGTGGACTCTTCTTCTTTTGACATGAGACACTTAGCAAAAGCATTAGTAGCACTTTTAAATAAAACTTGATAAATATTGTCTACTCTTGCTCCTACTAGTACCGTGTCCAAGGTGTCATTTTGTCTAACTAGACATTGACTTGGTTGGAAGTCAATTGTGTAACCCGTGTCACACAATTGACTAACACTTAGGAGATTAAATTTCATCCCCTTGACTAGAAGGACATTTGAGATTCTAAGACATTCGGATATTTGAATGTCTCCTATTCCTATGACCTTAAGACTACCATTGTTACCAAATGATATATTACCTCTACTTTTCTTGTGAAGTGTGGTAAACAATGATCTATCCCCGGTCATGTGTTTGGAGCATCCACTATCAACGAACTAAGTTGATAGGTGCTCCCCCTCAATCATAACCTACACAATTCGAAAAATAGAAGTTTTAGGTACCTAAACCTTGGGACCTAAAGCATCAACTAAACATGACTTAGGCACCCATGCCTTGACAACTTTCTTTTGAGTTTTGGGTGTCCTAGATTGTCTCATGTCAGTCCTAGACATGAGAGACACAAATGAGGGTTCTTTAGGGCGGTAACGAATACCGGCCTTATTGTAGACTGCCCTTTGGGCATTTAGAATCATATCTATGGTCTTAGAGCTAGTTGAGAACTTCCCAAGAATATTCTTGAGCTTCTCAACCTCACTCTTCAAAGATTGGTTTTCCTCTACTAACAAGTTATCATGCAAGTCATTTACTTCCTCCACCTTAGAGGATTTCAAATTTTCAATTTCATGTTTCAATGATTTGATTTCATCTTCTTGCAATGCCTTAACCTTATTCTTGGACTTTTTAAGCATACTAGTTAAACATGCAATTGCCCTATAACACTTTTCAAACTCGGGAGAAGTTACCTCTTCATCATCCGAAGATGATGAAGCCGCGTTTGAGGAGCTCGAAGAATCATCACTGCTCTCCTCTCCAAGAGCCATGAGTGCCACTTGCCTTGTGCTCTTCTCCTCCTTTTCTTCATCGGATGAGCTAGAGGATGACTCATCCCAAGAGGCCTTCAAGGCTTTCTTCTTCTTCTTGAATTTTTCTTCTTTTCGTTTGGATTTCTCCTCCTTCTTCTTAAGCTTTGGACATTCATTCTTGAAATGCCCTTTCCTACCACACTCAAAGCAAGATGCATTATTCTTATCAAGTTTGGATTCACTAATGTTACCTCTATTTTTGAAACGTCGATCCCTTCGCATCATCCTCCTCACAAAATTGGTCATTTCGGATGAAGAGGAGCTGCTGCCATCTTCCTCGGAATTGGACTCGGATTCGGAAGAGGATAAAGATGATGAGACCTCCTTCTCCTTCTTCTTCTCCTTCTTCTTGTTGGTTCGGTCCCCTGCAACTAAGGCAATCCCCTTCTCCTTGGGGCATTTGTTAGCCATTTCATGCAACTCCATCTCACAAAAATAAATCATCTAATTTTACAATAGATAAATCCTTGGATACTTTGTAGGCATCCACCATAGATGACCACAAAGCATTCCTTGGAAATGCTTTCAAAACATAACTCACAAGGTCGCGGTTCTCGACCTTTTCATCAATTGAATAAAGCCCATTGAGGACTTCCTTGAAACGACTATGAAGCTCACTGATCGACTCATTCTCCTATATGGAGAGATTTTGAAGTTGGTTGAGGAACAAATCCCTCTTTGCGATTCTAGAGTCCCGGGTGCCTTCGTGAAGCTCAATGAGTTTGTTCCACAGGTCCTTGGCACTTGTGAAAGGACCAACGTTGATGAGTTGATCTTTGTTCATGCCACATTGTAGAGTGACAACCGCCTTCGCGTCGGCTTCACTCTTTCGTGTTTGTTCGGCAGTCCACCATGAAGACTCGAGTTCTTTGCCTTCGTCATCCTTAGGAGGAATGAATCCCTCCTTCACCGCGAAGCAAGTATGGATATCCATCTTCAAATAGTATTCCATCTTTGATCTCCAATACTGAAAGTCGGCGCCATCAAAGAATGGAGGTCGGGTGGTGGAGGAGCCTTCTCTCAAAGCCATCTTGTTGATAACTCTTGGATGTTAAGTCGTAAACAGAGCCCCAAGCTCTGATACCACTTGTTGGTGACGAGATGGCTAGAGAGGGGGGGTGAATATAGCCAATCACTTTTTCTTCGAGAAGTTAGCAAGTTTCTGCACTCGAAGTTGTTAGTAGCACAGCGGAAGTATGGAAGACAGAATGTGCAGAAACTAAAACAGAAAACTAACTACCAAGATTAGCAAGATCGCTAACAAGGAGATTTTACAAGGTTCGGGGATAACTTGCCCCTACTCCTTGGCGTGCCCTTAAGGTGGGCGATCCCTTGATCGTCGGTAGATCAAGCCCCGGTTAACACCGGATAAATCAGTAACCTCCTTCTCGGTGGAGAAACCTCTCCACAGTGTATTTCAAACAAGGATATAGTTTAAGCACGAAGAAACAACAAGAAGGATCTTACTCAAACACTTATCAAGGACAAAAATACAGCAAGCTTCCCTGAGCTCCACCCAGTGGCGATCTCACGCAAGAATCCTTCTTCGTGTCTTCCCACTGTCGGACTCCAAGCTTCTTGTTTTCTCCTTCAAGCACTCAAGTAATGGATGATTGCTTTTCGATCGCTTTCTCAGAATGATGGAAACTTCTTTAACTCAGCAAACAGTTGTGGAGAACTTAAGGCGGCAAGAACTCAAAACACAAGCTGTAGAATTTTTTGAACTCTGCTTCACCGAAGTTGTCTCCCGTTCCTTTTGTTTCTCCACTAAGCATCAAGTGACCTCATCTCCAGCAGCCTCTAGCTACCTCACTGCCAACGCCAGCTACACTGAATCCTTACTGAACTTCCTGAGCTCCCTCAGCCAAGCTTCAGTCAGCGGCTTCAGTCCTGCAGCTCCAGCCGTTGCAACCTGAGATGAGAAATGGACAAACCTACTCCAAGGAAAGCCTCCATTGACTTCTCCTTGAGTGTTTGAATCCTCCCCTGTCACCTACAGCTTAATCAGACTGTTAGAGCAGTATATCACACAGTAAATCAAGTATCAGAGGCAAACATCAGCGAATCGGATACGGTCAGACGCGATCAGAGCGTCTGACAGTGCAATTTGAATTAAAGTGATCGGTCACCCGACCGATCAGAGCGACTCCTGATCGGTCACATGACCGATCAAGCTAGGTCCAGACCGATCAGGCTCCGTCCTGATTGATCCCCAACGCTCAATCAGAAATCGCGATTTCTTTGTGACTTCTCCTGGATCGATGACCGGACCGATCCCAGGTTGTGGATCGATCACCCGAACGATCCACCCCTTTCTTGGGTGATTTCTGAGCTTCGCAGTCCAGACCTCCTGATCGGTCATCAGACCGATCAGGCAGCCTCCTGATCGGTCACCAAACCGATCAGATCATGACCAGACCGATCAGGCTAGAGCCTGATCGATCATAGTGAGGAACCTGCGATGCTGGATCGTTATCCGGAACGATCTGCACAGTGATCCTGATCGGTCTTCAGACCGATCAGGTTCAGATCAGCAAGAGATCTCAACCTCAACTGTTCGCTCCCTGATCGGTCACCCGACCGATCAGGAGCCAAGCAGTAGGTGAAACACACACTCCCTGATCGGTCACCGGATCGATCAGGAGCAGTACAGTAGGTTCCCAACCTCACTGTGTACTCCTTGATCGGTCACCAGACCGATCAGTCGTTGCTGGATCAGTCACCAGACCGATCCACAACAGGGCAGCGTGCCAGCTTCCCTGACCGATCACCAGACCGATCCAGGGACGTAAACTTAGCCCTCCAAGCTAAGTTCTCTTCCACCTTAGCCCTCCAAGCCAAGGATTTTTCACCTAACCCTCCAAGTTGGGAATTTGCACCTAACCCTCCAAGTTAGGACTTTTCACCTAGCCCTCTAAGCTAGGACTTTTCACCTAGCCCTCCAAGCTAGGACTTTTCACCCAAATCTTCCAGATTAGGACTTTCCAAACCTAGCCCTCCAAGCTAGGACCTGACCCTCCAAGCCAGGACTTTTTCACCTAATTCTCCAGGATGGGAATTTGCACCTAACCCTCCAAGTTAGGACTTTTCACCTAGCCCTCCAAGCTAGGACTTTTCAACACCTAACCCTCCAGGTTAGGATTTTCCAGCACCTAGCCCTCCAGACTAGGATTTTCAACATCTAACCCTCCAGGTTAGGATTTTCCAACACCTAGCCCTCCAGACTAGGATTTTCCATACTATGCCTGATCCCCGATCAGGACTTAATCATAATCAATAATCATCCACCTAATCTTAAATCGGTGTCAACACCAAAACAACAATCAGGGCCAGACTGCATCAACAAGTGATACATTGAACAAGGGAAGGGTTAGTCAAGAAAAGTGTAACAATGTGAAGAAAATTCCTAGTTAACCTAGGCACGAAGTCCTGATTCAAGGAATTGGACACTAAGTCCTAGTGAGTGAAGCTGGGCACTAAGACCTGGCCTAGGGTTGGGCATGAAGACCTGGTTCGAGGAATTGGGCACGAAGTCCTGGCTAAGGGTTGGCACCGAAGACCTAGTTTGGGGAATTGGGCATGAAGTCCTGGCCGAGGGTTGGGCACCGAAGTCCTGGACCTAGGGTTTGGGCACGAAGTCTTGGTCTGAGAGATTGAGCAACTTAGCTGAGCGATGACTAAGGACAGAAGTAGAGACGGGTCGAGGTTCAGACGTCTCGAGATCCGAGAGTATCGGAGGCTAAGCAAAAGTCCACTCGAATGGATTGGGTGGCAACCGTCTCCTAAGAGGAGTAGGTGAAAGGCGCGTTCCCGGGGGTGGGAACTTGCGTCGGTTCGACCTAGGGGTTCACGGAAATCCGATGTTAGAACCATCTCGTTAAGGCTAAGATTGTGTGTATATTTGCTTTGTATTTGTATATCTTGCAAGTACCTAGAATAGAAGACAAAGCAAGCGAACGACACACAGCGCGGCTGGAAGGCTGGATGCCAGGCGCCCCCATTGAAGGAGGCACCTCAATGAATGAGGCAAAACCCAGTCTTCATCCAGGCGCCCCCATTGAAGGAGGCGCCTCAATCAAAGGAGGCAAACAACCATTTCATTCAGGCGCCCCAGATGATACAGGCGCCCTTGTTGAAAGTTGTATCTGCTGCTGCAAGTTCAAAGCAGAGATAAGCTTTGACTAGGTTCATTGAGGCGCCTGGGAGGTCCAGGGTGCCCTGGCCAAATGCCTTATCGGTTGCGACGAGTTTGGCGCGGAGATAAGCTTTGACCAAGCCCTTTGAGGCACCCCGGTGATCACAGGCGCCCTAATGAAGCCTATAAAAGGGGCTTCGACCCCAAGGCTCAAGACACAACTTCCAGAATCATTCTGAGCACTCTAAATAGAAGAAATGCACTAACAATGAAGCTCTGCGACCAAGGAGGCTCCGGGAGGAAGTGTGCTGCACTTCGGAGATCCAGATCGGCCGAGTCTTCAATTCTTTTCATTTGGTTTGATTTACTTTCCGTATTCAATTTTGTTAATACTTTTGATTGTAAATCTTACACTGTAAGACGGGTTTCTCCGCCTCCGGAAAGTCCGGAAAGGAGACTATTAGTGGACGGATGTTCCCGTGCTTAGGCCTTAGATGTACTGACCCTGGGGGGTTGGGAACCAAGTAAAAATCCCGTGTGCAATCTGTCTTTCGTTATGTTCTGTTCCTTTTTATTTTCCGCTGAACTAACTCTGAGTCTAGAATGAAGATCCAAAAGACAAGTTTTTCTACGAAGTTTCCGCAAGATTTTTTACGATCGATATTCACCCCCCCCTCTATCGATGACACCGGTCCTACAATTGGTATCAGAGCCAGACCGCTCTTCACCAGACTAACCGCCGACGGAGCAAAGATGCCAGGAGTTGAGGGGGATCTCAGGGGTGAATCAGGTACAATTTTATTTTAAATGTCAATCTTTAAATTCCACATAATATGTTTTAAGTGCAAGGAGAGAGGGCACTATAAAAATCAGTGCCCTACTCGTAAGACTCGTTCTTCACCGGAAGCAAAGGAGGCACCAGCGCCCGAAGTCCGGAGGGACAAGAGCAACATACGGTGCTTCAAATGTGAAAAGTACGGATATTACAAAAATAAGTGTCCGGCAAAGGTACGCAAAATTTACGTTCCGAAAAAGTTTCAATTTCCTGCACTGTCGTATGATAATTTTCCTGAAAAACTAGAATTATTACATAATCATCTCAATATTTTGCATGACCAACTAGAAAATGTAGACAGTAATAAATTATCAAAAATTAATTCTTTAATTGTCATTATTAATGCAATAATTTATAAAATTAATTCTAAATCTTCTAAGGATAATATTGAAATTAATTCTGAATTTCCTAAGGATAATATTGAAATTAATTCTGAACTTCCTAAGGATAATATTGAAATTAATTCTGAATTTCCTAAGGATAATATTGAATTCAAATTTGAAAATCTTACTGATAAATCTGAATTCAAATTTGAAAATCTTAAGGATAACTTTGAGGATATTGAAAATAAAATTCTGTTAGATAATAATTTAATTATCAAATTTTTAGATAATATTGAAGATTATTACAAAACATTAACTAGTGCCCTAATTACTCCACCTACATTGAGTATATTGAAGGATGTGATTGTAATGATTAGGATGAGGAGGAAAGGAATTATCTGAGATCAAGGTTATAGTTAATAAAGTTCACAAAGAGTCAAATAAATCAGAACTATTATAAAAACTTGAAAAGATAAATAGAGATGAAATAGTAAAGGAATCAGATATTTTCGAAATAATGGAGATGATGAAATTAAACCCAAAACTTTTAATCAACCCAGAAATTTTGAAAATTAAATCAAGATAAACCTTAAAAACTTTGATTAAATTTTAATTAATTTTTAAAGCCTTAATTTATCCTTTATTTTTAAGATCAATTAATTCTTAACTTTAATTAATTCTTCAATTAATCTTTAATTAATTCTTCAATTAATCTTTATTTAATCAACTTAATTAATTTTAATTAATTCTTTAATTAATCTTTAATTAATTCTTCAATTAATCTTTAATTAACTTATAATTAATTCTTAATTAATTTAACTTCAATTAATTCAATTTCAATTAATTGTTAATTAATTTAACTCCAATTAATTGTTAAATAACTTAAACTCGAATTAAATAAAACTTACCCAATAGCAACAATCAATTTAATATAATTAAATATGTCAAAATGGGTTGCCATATTCTCGGGTTAACACGACATGTATCAAATCGGGAATTTGATACATTTTTAGAAACTTAATAATCTGAAATGTTTGACTCATGCATAACTGTCATGTCATGCATATGCAATTTTCTTAAAATATATGTCATGTCATTCACGTTTAATTTTATGCTTAATTTAGAACGGTTATAGGAAAAAGAATAGTTAAAACATGAACAACCTAGTATTGGGTGGAGGTGAGATGATAGTACGTTAGGGAAGCCCTTCTAATAAGGTCAAGTATATTCTACTTGGTCTGTTTAGTCTGGTGGAACTATCCGAAGCTACCGATCCAAGACCTAAGCTAGTTAGACCAAAATTTTTTAAGAAGTAATTTGAAAATGAATTTTCGATAAAAGGCTTTGTCAAGGAAAGGGTTGATGATCCAATAAGGCTACAGCCAAAGAGGCCTTGTTCCTCGCCAAGACCTGGAAGTCGATTACCGAAAATCAAATTCACTTTACTTATTGATAAATTTGAATCTAACACAAGTTTCAATTAAATTTTAGATTTAACAATGAATTAAGAAAAATGATTCAATCATCTCACAATGAACTCATAAGGAAACCATGTTTGTTGTATTGAGACATCTAGAATGAGTGAGATGTTAAGGACTAATAAATTGAAAAATATTTTTTCAAAATTATTTTTCAAAATTGTTAGAATATTTTTCTAAAAATATATTTTCAAAATAGTGCTTCAATATAATAATATTTTTATGGAATTCATGCTTGTCTGATTGATTATATATGGTAGATTTTCAAAAATTATATTCTTTTGAAAAATTGTTTGACCTACACAATTAGACACAAGCCTCTTAGGTCAACACTAAAGTCTCTTAAGACATTTAGATAGAGTCAAACGGTGTTGGATACAGGGGGAGTGTTTTAAAATCTTTTAAAAATGTTTCTTGTTGAAAACGGTGATTTAAATCACTATCACTTGTGTTTTCAAAGCTCTTGTTTAAAAATTATCTTCTTTCCAAATTGTGGTTTTGAAATTTATCTTCCTGAAAAGTATTGTTCATTTGATTTTGATAAACCCTAAAAGACACAGAGGAAGGTCTACTTCATGATCTATAAGGACTCCTAGGATGTGTCAAATTTAGGGGGAGTCTTTAGTCAAAAGAAATTTTTTTGAAAAGTTTCTTTTGGCAATCATTTATTTTGAAATTATTAGATAATTCCTTTAATCTGAACTAAACCCTAAAGACTTAGAGGAAGAGTACTTGTGGTCAACAAGTTTCTAGGACTGGGTCCAATTTAGGGGGAGGTCAAATTATAAGTATTATTTAATATGTTTTCATGCACTGCATTATTAAGTCCTTTTTTAAAACATAATTTTTCTATCAAAGTACTGCCTTTTTAAATCATATTAAATCTTTATCACTTTCAAAACAGTTTTTCTTGGAAATAATATTTACTTGGGTTGGAGAATTTTCAGGATACTTAGGAAAATGTCCTTGTAGTCAACAAGGTTTCGTAGGATTATGTTAGACTGGAAAAGAAACCAAGTCAAGTAAAATATTATGTTTTAAAAAAACAAGATTTTTCTAAGTACTTTCAAAATATGAGGCAAATAATATTTTTCAAAATTTCTAAAATTTTTCAAAAGTACTTATACTCTTCAAAATTTACTAATATTTTTCAAAAAGTACTTATACCTTTAAAAAATGCTTATATTTCTCAAAAGTACTTGCATTTTTCAAAGATCATAATATTTCTCAAAAAAAAGGTACTTGCATTTTTCAAAGCTCATAACATTTTTCAAAGTACTTGCACTTTTCAAAGCTCATAGTATTTTCTCAAAAAGTGCAAAATATCATTCAAAATACAAAGCTTTTACAATATTTCTCAAAATTCACTAGTTATTAAAGTGAAAATCTTTCTATGAGTAAATCCTGTGAAAATTTTTTAAATGAAAGTTTTTCTAAAGCAATATTTTTTAAGTGAGAAGTTTTTTTAGTTTCAAAATACTTTCCTACAAATACAAAATACTTTTCAAAGTGAAATTCTTTTTGGGTGCAATTTAAGTACTTAGTTTTATGCTATGCTTTCAAAAAGTTATACTAAGTATTTTCAAAAAGAACCAAATGTTTTCATTGTTGGTGCAAATATTTTTGGTGATTTTTGATGTATGACAAAGGGGGAGAGGTGTGCTTAAGTTAGAATTTTTTTTACTCTCTTACCAAAGGATCAAAAAATCAAAATATTTTTTCAAAAAAAGGGAGGGAGAGTGAGTGGAATTTTTTTTTATCCCAAGGTTTAGCCCCTTCATCCAATCTAACTTAAGATATTGCCAAACATCAAAAAGGGGGAGATTGTTATTGCAAGTTGCATCAGTGATGTCCTCCTCTAAATGTTTCAATGTTTGACAATATACTTAAGTCAGTGATACATTGAACAAGGGAAGGGTTAGTCAAGAAAAGTGTAACAAAGCGAAGAAAAGTCCTAGTTAACCTAGGCACGAAGTCCTGATTCAAGGAATTGGCACTAAGTCCTGGTGAGTGAAGCTGGGCACTAAGACCTGGCCTAGGGTTGGGCACGAAGACCTGGTTCGAGGAATTAGGCACGAAGTCCTGGCCAAGGGTTGGGCACCGAAGACCTGGTTCAGGGAATTGGGCACGAAGTCCTGGCCGAGGGTTGGGCACCGAAGTCCTAGATCTAGGGTTTGGGCACGAAGTCTTGGTCCGAGGGATTGAGCAACTTAGCTGAGCGGTGACTAAGGACAGAAGTAGAGACGGGTCGAGGTTCGGACGTCTCGAGATCCGAGAGTATCAGAGGCTAAGCAAAAGTTCACTCGAATGGACTGGGTGGCAACCGTCTCCTGAGAGGAGTAGGTGAAAGGCGCGTTCCCGGGGGTGGGAACTTGCGTCGGTTCGACCTAGGATTTCGTGGAAATCCAAAGTTAGAACCATCTCGTTAAGGCTAAGATTGTGTGTATATTTGCTTTGTATTTGTATATCTTGCAGGTACCTAGAATGGAAGACAAGCAAGCAAATGGCACACAACGCGGCTGGAAGGCTGGATGCCAGGCGCCCCCATTGAAGGAGGCGCCTCAATGGCAAAACCCAGTCTTCATCCAGGCACCCCCATTGAAGGAGGTGCCTCAATCAAAGGAGCCAAACAACCATTTCATTCAGGCGCCCCAGATGATACAGGCGCCCTGGATGAAAGTTGTATCTGCTGCTGCGAGTTCGAAGCAGAGATAAGCTTTGACTGGGTTCATTGAGGCGCATGGGAGGTCCAGGGTGCCCTGGTCAAATGACTTATCCACTGCGACAAGTTCGGCGCGGTGATGAGCTTTGACCAAGGCCTTTGAGGTGCCCCAGTGATCACAGGCGCCCTAATGAAGCCTATAAAAGGGGCTTCAACCCCAAGGCTCCAGACACAACTTCTAGAATCATTCTGAGCACTCCAAACAGAAGAAACGTGCTAACAACGAAGCTCTGCGACCAAGGAGGCTCCGGGAGGAAGTGCGAGGCACTTCAGAGATCCAGATCGGCCGAGTCTTCGTTTTTTTTTCATTTGGTTTGATTTACTTTCCGTATTCAATTTTGTTAATACTTTTGATTGTAAATGTTGCACTGTAAGACGGGTTTCTCCGCCACCGGAAAGTCCGGAAAGGAGACCATTAGTGGACGGGCGTTCCCGTACTTAGGCCTTGGATGTACTGACCCTGGGGGGGTTAGGAACCAAGTAAAAATCTCGTGTGCAATCTGTCTTTCATTCTGTTCTGTTCCTTGTTATTTTCTGCTGCACTAACTCTGAGTCTAGAACGAAGATCCGAAAGACAAGTTTTTCTATGAAGTTTCCGCTGCACTATCGACGGCACCGGTCCTACATAATCATGAGTTTGATTATAAAGTTTTTCCAAAGGATATTTAAAATTGAGCAATAGGGTAGGAAGTGGATTTATGAGATATACTGCAGTACAAACAACTTCATCCTAAAATTTACGTGGAGCGAATGCATGATGAAGAAGAGCTAAGGTTGTTTCAACTATATTTCTATATTTTCTCTCAACAGAGTCATTTTGCTCAGGAGTGTGAGAGCAAGAGACTCGATAAATAATTTCACAAAAGATAAGATAACGATGAAGAACTCGATATTCCCCTCCCCAATCAGAATGAAGAAAGGGTATTTTACGATTAAAATATCGTTCAACTTGATTTTGAAAATTATAGAATATATTTAATAAATCAAATTTTCTTTTCATAGAATAAATCCAAGTATATTTACTTAAATGATCAATGAAGGTAATATAATATAAGAAACCTTGGTTAGACAAATAGGTGTAGGGCCTTAAACATCACAATGAATTATTTCAAGTGAAAAATTGGAAACATGATTGGATGAAGAGAAAGGTAACGTATGACTTTTAAATTCCATGCATGCCCGACATAAATGAGATGGAGAGGAAGTAAAGGATGTAGGTAAATCATACATATTTATGATCGACTGAACAATACGAAGAGAAGGATGACCAAGTCGAGCATGCCAAGTTAGTTTATTTATGCGTTCACCAATAAAAACTTTGATTTAAGAATTTTGAAGATAATAAAAACTATTTTTTATTCCCCCACGAAACATAGTAGTATTTGTTCCTATATCTTTTATAAGATAATGATCATGATGAAATTTAAAAAAACAGTGTTATCAAAGCAAAACTAACGTGCAAAAAGTAAAATTTTAGTAATAGATGGAACATGAAAGATGTTACGCATGTAAAAAATACAACTGGACAAATAAATGTATGAGTTTCCAAGATTAATAATTTGCATACCCTTGCCATCACCTACTTGTACTGTATCCGAACCAGTGTATAGTAATACTTCTGTAAAGATATTGTAGTTTGATGTGACATGATGAGTTGCTCCAGTGTCAATATACCCTTTAGTAGATAAAGATTTTGAAAGTTTGTCTTGAATAGGCATCAACGAGAGAACTTTAGGATAGACATGTGAAGTAGTTGGTTATCTTAAAGCTACAGGACCACAATAAAGGTTCTGTCTAGTCTTTTAGAATATTGAATACCTATATGTCCAATTTAGAGATAAATTTGACACCTTCTTAAAGCTGCAAGACCACCAATAAAGGTTCTGCCGAGTCTTTTAGGATATTAAATACCAGTAAATCTAATTTGGAGACAAATTTGACATCTTCTTAAAGCTGAAGGACCACCAATGAAGGTTCTGTCGAGTTTTTTAGGACATTGAATACCAATATATATAATTTGGAGAAAATTTGATATCTTCGAATATTTGATATAAAAAATAAAAGTAATAAAAATAACATAAATTGTTGTTGTATCTTGGCTTCTTGTCTAGAAAAATTGCAAGAGTAGAAGAGAAAAGGCAAAACACTAGCTAACCGAATGGTGATTGAGTTCAGGGCCAAAGGCACGGATGCTATTCGTCTTCTCCCTACTATCTCATCATGAGTTTACGGGGGATAGAAACGAGGAAGGAGGACAGCGAGCAATAAATCGAGAAAGAAGAGATAAGACACTTAAAAACAAAATTCTCTTTGAAAAATAAAATAAAAAATAATGGCGACAGCAAGCGTCATATGGAGAAGAAGAAATGTGTCGCATAAGAAAAAGTGACTCGTAAGGTAAGAAGAACTATGATTCTGATACTTTATAAAGAAAATAGAATTTGTCTATGAAATATATAATGTATATAAGTCTTGAGATGTTTATCTTGGATTTATCTTTTTCCAAAATATAGTTTGATTGAAGTGGTGGTTGGAGAAGAAAAAATGTGTTGCATAAGAAAAAGCAACTCGTAAGTGAGAAGAACTATGACTCTGATTTATCTTTGATTTATCTTCTTTCAAAATATAATTTGATTGAAGTGGTGGTCAGAGGCTGAGCGATAGCCAGACGATAATGGAGCGTGACACCAACGGTGAACGACCGTCTTAAAACACGGAGACAAGCAAAAATGAGAGCAATTCGATCTCAAACTAACCGTCTTCATTTTCACTGTTATTGAAAAAAGTCAACATGTACAGAAACTAAAATCCATACGGGCTGCTTGGTTGACCACGTAAGTGCACATATATATATATATATATATATATATATATATATATATATATATATATATATATATATATGTGGTCAATGGACATCCAAATTAAGGCTAAGGGATAATCATATGATATCATGCCATGCCATCTTTAATGTTAGTTTGACCTTTGGATTAATATGCATTTGGAGTTTCTCATGAAATAATATTAATTTATCCAAATCCTCGAGATCACCATATATCGATATGGTTGTAAGATTGCTTAGAGGATAGATTATCATCACTATGAAGATTTTAAAATGTCCATATGTCAGCCCAATTTCTAGATCATCCAGTGGGAGTGTATGAATCTTTAAGATTTTATTAATAAGCTCGTGGGCAAATAGAGACTGAAGAATAGAAAAAAGTTTCACCCTTGATCATGTCATTGGCTCTGTAGGCACCCTCTCAATTTGGAATATGAATCTTGTAATTAATACATTAGACATGATGTGTACTTGTTGATCCGGTGCAAGATCAAATAAGGTTGCGAATCTTGTGATGTAGAAATCTAACCGCGGTGCTACGGTGGTAGAAATCTATCTCGCAACCAAGAACGATGACGTCGAATCATACTCCTTGTTTTTTTTCTCGTGGCGTGGCAAAGCATAGTCGAATCTGCAGAGAATAATAGACATTAAAAGGCTCGCCGGGAGTTGCTCCGACGAAACCACTCTGATCCCTAAGTCATTATGGCATGGTGTTTCGATGAAAAAGAACAAACTAAATACGAGAGGTCGAGTTAGAGAGAGAGAGAGACCTAACCCTTTATAAATGTAATGTACCCATATAGATCATGGGAAGGTGGAGAAGAGTGTAAAATACAATATAGCAGGCACTTAAGTAGACAATAAAATATATAGATGCAGGAATATGATAAGAAAAGCGCAGAGTTAGGAATAGTTATCCGGTTGAAGCGCCGGCGTGCCGACTGTCCTTAGAGAATTGATTGCCGCCCTACGGTGCAAAGGCTCCCGGCTAAATTCCCCCAAGATCCGACAACCTCGCAGCGTCATAGGTGCACTCCAAGACGATCGCTGCCCACGGAGACAACCTCAGATCGCACAAGGCGAAGCCTCAAGACCCAAAATCGACCGAAGAACGCGAAAAATGAAAGGAGCAATGCGCCGATCGCTCAGAGGGAGAAGGAGAGAAGGAAAGCAGTGAATAAAATCTCTGCTTCTTTTATAGATCCGAAAAGGCACTGATTGCCTCTTCGCATTTGCGCCGATGCCTCTAAAAATAAACCAAACCAAATTGGTTTAGAAAACCAGACCGAAATCTGCAAAACCAAACCGGGCCGCCCGCAAGCGCGAGGCTCACGGGTTGGGGATTTGCACCCCCCCCCCCTGCGCGCGATAATCGCGTGCGTCGCGCCCGGTTTATGGATTTCCGGCCCAGACCCCCTGAAACCACCTGGTTTGGGCTCAACCCGCGCATGCGTGTAGGTCTCCCTAAGTCATCTAAGCATGGTAGGAATGGTTTGATATATAAGGCATTCCACCTATCTTGGCTTAGCAATGTGGGACTAAACACATAAACCATAAATATTTGAAATTCAATCAAAAAATCAACAATCCCCCACAAATTTCAAATTATTTTTGGAAAAATAGAAAAACAGGTCTTGAGGCTTTGTCGTAATGAGCTTTCAGTGAAAATACATTCCGGTTTGAATTTTCACCTAAGTAAATCAATCTTATTCACACAGGTTTGAAGTGAACTAAGTCTTGAACTTAAACCTTTAATATGTGAAAATCAATTGGCAACAACTCATCACAGGCGACGGTTGAATCCTTCTGGGTTGGTGCATTACGGCCATGCCACCGAATCTTGTTTCATAAGTGTTAAGGAGAGTTGCCCAGACCCCCCACACTGCGGCCTCACAGTTACACTTACATAGGTGAGTTCTCCAAGGATGTACTGCAAGCATCCTGTCATAAAGACCTCGAACTCATTAAGAGCCTTAAGCTCATCCTTACTAGCAGTCAAGCATCTATCCAGGGAAGAGACTTTGAGATTATATCTCAATCAAATTTATGCTTACGGTTCACCCTTATAGCTTGTTTATACCACATTGAACCTACTTCTTGGGATCTCCAATCAGATAGGTTGGGTTGCCGCTATAGATGAAACCAGAATAGGCCTCAGTCCCATTCCCTTACTGGATCTCTTGATTTTCTCAGAATCAAGTCCTTTTGTGAGTGGATCAGCAATATTGTCTTTTGAACTTACAAAGTCCAAGGACACCACTCCCAGAGACACTAGCTCACGAACAGATTTCAATCTTATTCGTACATGTCTCTTCTGTTTTTGGTTATACTTGGAGCTTCTAATCTGAGCTATTGTTGTTTGATTATCACAGTTCACTGAAATAGGAGATATTGGCTTCATAATCAAGGGTATCTCAGTGAGAAGACCCTTAAGCCAATCAGCTTCAGTTACTGTGGTATCCGAAGCACACAATTCTGCCTCAGCTGTAGAACGGGATATGATCGTCTGTTTAACAGACCTCCAAGCAACTGCACCGCCTCCAAGTGTAAAAACATAGCCAGTAACGCCTTTACACTTAGCGGTGTCAGCTATCCAACTGGCATCACTATATCCCTCCAGGACTGCAGGGAACCTCCCATAGCACAAGCCCAAGGATATAGTACCCTTAAGGTATCTGAGTACTCTGTCTAATGCATCCCAATGTGTTCTGTCCGGACAGCTGGTAAACCTGCTCAATTTAGTTATAGCAAACGAAATATCAGGTCTAGAACAATTTGCCAAATACATTAGACTACCAATTATTTGAGAATATCTTAATTGAGACACAGCCGCGCCACTCTTATTCTTGTGGAGAGTCTTTGAAGGATCATAGGGTGTGACTACAGATTTTATGTGGCTATAGTCATATTTCTCTAACACTTTCTCAACATAGTGTGCCTGAGAAATTGTTATTCCATCAGTTGAGCGAGTCAACTTCAGCCCTAAAATCACATCAGCACAACTCATATCCTTCATATCAAACTTAACACTTAAGAGAGCCTTGGTCTCATTAATAATTGAAAGATTAGATCCAAACAGTAAAATATCATCTACATATAAACATAAAATGATACATTTATCACCTTTCATTTTAGTATATACGCATTTATCAGAGTCATTAATTTCAAAGCCAAATGATAGCATAGCTCTATCAAATTTTTCGTGTCATTGCTTTGGGGCTTGCTTCAAACCATAAAAAGATTTTACTAATTTACAGACTTTATTCTCACTTCCAGAAACTACATATCCCTCTGGCTGATTCATATATATTTCTTCTTCAATATCTCCATTAAGAAATGCCGTTTTGACATCCATTTGATGGACCTCAAAATGATATATGGATGTCAGTGCTATCAATACTCGGATTGTAGTAATTCTAGTAACAGGGGAATAAGTGTCAAAATAGTCAATCCCTTCCTTCTGTTTGAATCCCTTAGCAACCAAGCGGGCTTTGAACTTATCTACTGACCCATCAGGTTTTAACTTCCTCTTAAATACCCATTTACATCCAATGGTGGTGCAACCAGGAGGCAAATCTACTAACTCCCAAGTGGCATTAGAGATAATAGAGTCCATTTCATTTTTAATGGCTTCTTTCCAGTGTTTAGCTTCAGGAGAAGCTATAGCATCTCTATATGTCACAGGGTCACCTTCTATATTATAGGTGATAAAATCTTTGCCTAAATCCTTAGACACACGTTGCCTCTTGCTCTTTCTCAATTCTGTACACTCACTAGATTCATCTAATCTAGAGTGACTTGAGGAAGGTGCACCCACTAAGGATAATGGGATCTCTATGGAGGCAGAGTCATCTCTAGTAGGAGTACTAGAAATAGACTGAGGTGTTCTAGTCTTCATAGGAAATATATCCTCAAAGAATGTAGCATCACGAAGCTCAACAATAGTGTTTGCATCTATTCCAGAAATTTCTGATTTAATAATCAGAAACCTATATGCAGAACTATTCTGAGCATAACCCAAGAAGACACCATCTACAGTCTTCGGACCAAGTTTTTTCCTTTTATGTTCGGGTACTAGTACTTTTGCAAGGCACCCCACACTTTAAGGTATTTCAAACTTGTCCTTCGACCTTTCCAAAGTTCATATGGGTTTTTATCCCTTGACTTCATAGGTACTCTATTTAACACATGACAAGCAGTGTATAGAGCCTCCCCCCACAAGAAGTTGGGTAACCCAGAACTGCCTAACATGGAATTAATCATATTTTCAAGGGTTCGGTTTTTACGTTCTGCTACACCATTAGATTGAGGACTATATGGAGCAGTGACCTCATGAATTATACCTGAATCTTGACAGAATTTTTGAAACAGGTTTGAGGTGAACTCTCCACCCCTATCAGACCTTATCCTCTTAATGGTTTGATTTGTTTGATTTTCAGCTTCAGATTTGAAGATCATAAATTTATCTAAAGCTTCATCTTTAGTTTTCAGCAAATAAACATAGCAATAACGAGAGTAATCATCAATGAAGGTAATGAAATACCTTTTATGGTCTCTCGTTATTAAACCGTTAAACTTACAACAGTCAGTATGAATTAATTCTAAAATATTAGAATTTCTATCAACTGATTTGAAGGGTTTACGGGGCTGTTTATATTGCACACAAACTTCACATTTTTTCTTATCATTTATGGCATGCTTAGGAATCATGTCAAGATTCATCATCCTTTTTATAGTTTGAAAATTAACATGTCCTAATCTATCATGCCACACATCATAAGACTCAATGTTATAAGAACAACCAATATCACTAATTTTATTAATAATCGTATTTTCAACATTGAGTTTAAATAAACCTTCATTAAGGTAACCCTTTCCAATAAAGGTTCCTAACTGTAACAATACAACTTTATTACATTTGAAGTTTAGCTCATAACCAGCACGAACTAATTTTGACACGCTAATCAAATTCCGTCGGACCGCTGGAACATGATGCACCTCATGCAGTGGCAGGACCTTTCCTGAGGTAAATCTCAAGTCAACTCGTCCAATCCCTAACACTCTGGCTGCAGAATGATTCCCCATGGTTACGAAAATGCCTTCAATTACCTGATAAGTAAGTAAGGCAGAGCGATCAGCACAACAGTGCACATTAGCACCTGTATCAACTAACCACTCATTAGGTTGATAAATCAAATTTAGTTCGGGGTTAATGGAAACGAACCCATTGCTGGTGTTAGTCACAACATTGACCTGCGCCTTGGTGTTGGGCACATTGCCTTGGTTCTTCTTCTTGTCCTTCCGTTCAAGACAGAAGTTGGCAAAATGTCCAACTTGTCCACAAGCCCAGCACGGCCTAGTCTCATGCTTCTTCTGAACCTTTGGTTTGGGTTTCATTTTGTTTTTCATTTTTTGGTTTTTGAATTTGTTCTTGTCAGAAGAGACCACCACATTTGCCTTTGGAGCAAATTCCATAGGTATCCCCTTATTATCATCCTTATGTTGCTCCCGATGTTCTTCCTCGTATTTAAGGCAATCATTAAATCTTCAAGAGAGATTTTACCTCTCTTGTGTTTAAGTGTCATGCCAAAATCTTCCCAACTCGGAGGCAATTTTTCGATGATAGACAAGACTTGAAGTTTCTCGGGTATCGGCATTTCTCCATCAGCAAGACCGTGAATCAAAATTTGAAATTCATGGGTCTGCTCAATGACAGATCTACCTTCAACCATTTTGAAGTTTAAGAACTTCCCCACGGTGTACTTCTCTAAACCAGAGTCCTCGGAGTTATATTTTTATCCAAAGATTTCCATAACTTTTTGGTCGAGGTTGTAGAGCAGTACACATCAAATAGTGCGTCTGAGAGGGCGGACAGGATTCTCCCATGGCAGAGATAATCCCTCTGTTTAAACCTCTCAGTAGAAGCACTACGAGCAGGTTCTTCTTCATCAGGTGAAGGAGGATCCGATTCTACAACGGAGAAAAGCCCCAGCGTAGTAAGCCAAAATTTCATTCGTTGTTGCCAACGTTTGAAGTTTTGCCCGGAAAACCTCTCGGGTTTAGTGCTAGCCTCATCAGACCCCGACATTCTAACATTTAACATGTCTACTTAGGTACAATCAATTCTCTAAGATTGTAAAATACAATATAGCAGACACTTAAGTAGACAATAAAATATATAGATGCAGGAATATGATAAGAAAAGCGCAGAGTTAGGAATAGTTATCCGGTTGAAGTGCCGGCGTGCCGACTGTCCTTAGAGAATTGATTGCCGCCCTACGATGCAAAGGCTCCCGGCAAAATTCCCCCAAGATCCGACAACCTCGCAGTGTCGTAGGTGCACTCCAAGACGATCGCTGCCTGCGGAGACAACCTCAGATCGCACAAGGCGAAGCCTCAAGACCCAAAATCGACCGAAGAACGCGAAAAACGAAAGGAGCAATGCGCCGATCGCTCAGAGGGAGAAGGAGAGAAGGAAAGCAGTGAATAAAATCTCTGCTTCTTCCCCTTCTTTTATAGATCCGAAAAGGCACTGATTGCCTCTTCGCATTTGCGCCGATGCCTCCAGGAGTCACGTCGTGCACGACTTTGAGGAAAGACGCGATTTCTCAAAAAAATAAAAGAAAAATAAAATAAGAAATAAAAATAAACCAAACCAAATCGGGCCGCCCGCAAGAGCGAGGCTCACGGGCTGGGGATTTGCACCCCCCCCTGCGCCCGATAATCGCGTGCGTCGCGCCCGGTTTATGGATTTCCGGCCCAGACCCCTGAAACTACCTGGTTTGGGCTCAACTCGCGCATGCGTGTAGGTCCCCCTAAGCCATCTAAGCATGGTAGGAATGGTTTGATATATAAGGCATTCCACCTATCTTGGCTTAGCAATGTGGGACTAAATACATACACCATAAATATTTGAAATTCAATCAAAAAATCAACAAAGAGGTCATGGGGGAGTGAGAATCATGGCCCATGTCTTCTTGTATCCGGTTGAACCTGATTAATAGAACTCGACAGGCATAGGAGGCTCGGTCCTATCGATTTGGCAACTCTATGGTTCAATTCGGCAAACCAGATCAACTCAAAAATTAGTTCAGCTCGGTTGGTCTGGAAGTCAAGCCCTCCGGAGGTCAAATACTGCCACATAAATCATGTGTTGACTAAGTCCTAGAATATGTCACCCGAGCTTTGTATTGATCAGGCCCTGCACGTGGGCCTTGTTGTCTCCGCCACATCACTTGCAATTACAAATGTCGTAGGGTAGATGGTTTTCATCCTTGCCAAGATGCTTATGGGCAATGCCTTTTTTTTTCCCCAGCTATGGTGTAACGGTAAGGTCACTAGTCGTTAATCCAGACATTCACGATTCGATCCCTAGCTACGGTGCATTTTACAGGAATTTTTCCTCCAAATGGGACGCGAACCCTGGGACACTGGGCGTCTAGACTGGCCACCGCGAGTACTTCTCGATTTACCGTGGTGACTAGTGGGAAACTTCCGTGGGATCAGGCCGGTCACTCCAGGTTCAATTTGTCTGCTGCCTGGTTCATTATTTTTTTTTTATTATTATGGGCAATGCCTTTTAGATTTATATAGGAATATATTACCGATAAAGTTTTCATGGCATAAAAACGAACCCTAGCTAGGTTCGGTTGGCCAAACCTGAGTGATATTTTTAGATCGCCCTAGGTTCGACAAGGCCCTCAACTCAAATTATGCTCTCAATAATCTTAAGAAGTTGGATCGATTCATAAATTGAGCAGTATTGTGTTGGTCATGAGGTGGCAAGTGTTAGCTTCCCGAACATTCATCCTCTTATCGTCTTCATCTATCTCCAATATATCTAATGAAATCATTGAGGATCACACCATTTAATGTGATGGATTAACCTCCATTGCTTCAATTTTGTGCATATTCCTATTGATTCGTGCACATGGCCAATCATTAAGAGTAGGACCAACACAAACATGGGTTATAGGATGTGAAAGGTTAGCTCATCCTTATTAATAGTGGCGGCTACAATGTAACTCTTGTTCTCAACTTTGTTGGACAATCCTCTATTACAAGATTGTTGTGTAATCTTCCTTTTGAGATTAGTGTCGGAGTTACAAGGGACTTATTTGTTAGGTTGTGCCTAGATCAGTTGGGTCGCGCTACAAATTGAGTTGTCAGGTGCACAAGCCGACCAGAACTTGTAATATTGATTGAGTGCCGCGAGAGCCGGAAGGCTTGCGTGCCAAGTTACCCGAGCGTAAAGTGCTCTCTAACAATATGAGTGAGAGTTTCTAGAGCTTCAAAGAAAATGAAATTTATATGTTTTATAAACAAAATACGATTTAAGGGGAGATTAAGGACTTTCTTTTCTTTTAGGTCATTCACTAGGTTACTCTTTTCTATAACATCCATGATCATTTGGTTGGTGCATCAACTCGCCCAATGGCTTGCGGATTGAAATCAACTCCATAGCTCCCACTCGGGCCTAGACTCGATCGATATCCTCAAGAGGGTGAGTTGATATCCTCAATTGCCATATAAAGAGGAATGGACATTAAAAAAAAAAAGATGTCCTAAAAGCTTGATTGATTTAGTAATAAAGGTATTTCTCCTTGAAACTAGAAAAGGGGTTTTAGTAATGAAGATACTGCATTCAGTTAGCCAAATGATCTCTTGAATTCTATGAAAATGGTACTGAGTACTACCTTCCTCGTCAGGAAATGAAAAGTTTGAGATGTTTTTTCTTGTCTTCCATACATTGTTGCTAAGTTTCCATCCTTTTCCCTGTAACACACAGAGATGAATATCCATGTTACTTTTTGATGTGTTAATCTACCATTGAACCATTTATGTTCGTGCGACCATTTTGACCATAAGATCTACAGTTTGAAGAAATAGAACGATGGAGATATTGCGGTAGATTATATCAAACGATGTTTAAAACCGTCTTACATGTTTAATATGGCATTTTAGCAGCCCATTTATGATAGCTAAAGACTATTGATATAGACCCATTCGCACTATGATATCAAATAAATTATTTAACCCATCTACATTAATATAGCATAGAAAATGACCCGAATTGTTGCTTATAAAAAAAATGTAACGGGGTTGACAAATCTTAAGACCGAATTTTTTTGTAAATGGAATATTTTGGGCTTTGGATTTTTTATATTGAAATGAGGGGTTTGTGTTGGATGCTAAACCTAACAAATGAAAAGTAATGCAAGTGATTAAAACTCTAAACTAGCTAAACTATAATTGCAGGAGAATTAAAGGAAACATAGCATACATAATCTAACCTAACCTAACTGCAATCCAAATTAATGACAAAAACTTAAAGCATTCAATGAAATAAGCATGCAATTTATTAGAGGAATTGAAATGCATTAACTTTTGTAAACAAAATGAATGGGGCAATTAATCAAACACAAAACAAGCATGAACACTAAACTAATCTAAGCCTTTAAGATAAAGTAGAAATCTCTCCCTCCGAAGGATGGATGGATGGATGGATGGTTGTGGAATGGACCAAGCTTCGATGCCACAAAACTTATGGATGAAAGTGGAAGCGCCTCTCCTGACCCGGATGAGTGCTAGTCGATGACGGATTCCGGCGATGAAGATGGGAGCGCCTCGACTAACCCGGATGAGTGCTTGATGCGGAATGGAGCAAGCTTCGAGAACATGAAGCTTGTGGATGAAGAGGAGCTTCTACCCTAACCTGGTCGAGCTCATCAATGGAGGTGGATGTGGGATGGATGATAGTGACTCTGTTGGTGCAATTGACTCATGATCAAGGTTTGACCAAGTTGAAGTTGACTCGAGATGAAATTTCAATGTTTAATCAATATGTTATTTGGTCAAGTGAGACATCAAATAAGATTGATCGAATACATGATAGTCGATCAATATATTTAAGTTGATTGGGTGAAAAGTCAAGTAAGTCAAAGTTAATAAGATACTTAACAAGATATAGAAGTCCAAAAGGTAATTAACAAGAAGAAAGTCCAAGTGGATCACGATCGATCGGACACTTGGTGAACGAAAATCCAATAGGGAGTTGACACGATGCGGAAAGTCCAAGTGGATCACGGTTGACCTGACACTTGGTGACTAGCAAGAAGAAAGTCCAAGTGGATCAAGGTGGACTAGACACTTGGTGAACGAAAATTTAATAGGGAGTTGACACGATACGGAAAGTCCAAGTTAGTCACAGTTGATCTGACACTTGGTGATCAGAAGTCCAAGAGGTAGTTGGTAATAAGAAAGTTCAAATGGGTCACGATTGACTGAACATTTAGTGATTAGAAGTCCAATAGGTAGTTGGCAAGAGGAAAGTCCAAGTGAGTCACTATCGACCGAACACTTGGTGAACCAAAATCCAATAGGGAGTTGATACGATACGGAAAGCCCAAGTGGGTCACAAGTAACTTGACACTTAGTCATCAGAAGTCCAAAGATGGTTAGCAAGAGAAAAGTTCAAGTGGTTCACGGTTGACCTACACTTGATAATCGAAAGTCCAACAAGTAGTTAGGAATAGGAAAGTCTAAGTGGGTCACTGTCAATCGGACACTTGGTGATCAAAAGTATAATAGGGAGTTGGCCTGTGATGAAAAATCCAAGTGGGTCACGGTTAACCTAACACTCGATGATCATAAGTCCAATAGGTAGTTACAAAGAGGAAAGTCCAAGTGGATTATGGTTGATTGGATACTTTATGATCGAAGTCCAATAGGTAGTTGGCAAGAGAAAAGCCCAAGTGGGTCACATTTGACTGGACACTTGGCGGTCAAAAGTCCAACAAAGAGTTAACATGAGCTGTGAAGTCCTAGTAAGTCAAAGTTGATCGGATGCTAGAGAACGAAGAAGTCCCGATAGAGTAAACTTCCGAAGGGCATATATTTTGACTCGGATATCAAAACAAGGTAATTTTTATTGTGAAATGGAGCTCATTCAGAGATCTATTATACTCAATATCAGTCGATTGATGGCTTTAGAAATTGAATAGAAGCAAATCGATTCGGTTGTTATGGATTTAGAAATTGAATAGAAGCAAATCGATTTGGTTGTTAGACTAAACTTATGGCATCAGTCGACTGATGAGTTGCATCAATCGACTGATGGCAATCAGAATCAAATAAAAGCAAGTTGATTTGGTTGTTAAACTGACTGATGGTATCAGTCGACTGATAAGTTGCAACAATCGACTGATGACAATCAAAATCGAACATAAACAATTAATTCGGTTATTAGACTCAATCGATGACATCAGTGACTAATCTGTTTCATCAATCAACTAATAGTGGTCAAACAAGTCAAGAAAGAGTCATTCTATAGGTTTAAAGGTTGGCTACGACATAGCAATTGACTGATAGGTAAGATCAGTCGACCGATAGGCGAAAATCAGCTCTGACTTGAAGACTATAAAAGAAGGTTCTTGAGGATATTTTGATAGCTAGTTCTTGGAGGTTCTGAGGTGAAGTGCTGGTGCATTTCCATATCAACAAGAGGTATTTTCAAGCAATTAATCGCAATCAAAAGTGAAATTCATGTAAAGTTATTTACATTCTTATATTTGCTTTTATATCTTATATTGTTGTTGCATTGTGGTGTTCTTATAAAAACAAGCTTGTAGGATGTTTCTCTGCTTTTAGAAGATTTCCAAAAAGGAGAAAGTTCATAATAGAGGGAGATCACTAGGAATAGGCCTTAGATTATTCACCTAAGAGACGGATACCAAGTAAATCTTAGAGTTGTATATGTGGCATCGATTTTGGATTCAAGTTTGTACTGCACATTCAAACGATGAGCAGGATCGTCTTCAGGGGGAGGCAGCATAGGCAGTTGTCTAAGGTCTTCCTATTTTAGGGGTCTCCATATTATTTAGATTACCTATTAACTTTGATAATAAATTAATTTTTTTAAGCATATAATGGTTAGAACTATCCTGAATTAGGATCCAAAATACCAAAAGTTCATTATATATATATATATATATATATATATATATATATATATATATATATTTTTTTTTTATAATATATATTTTTTTTTTATTATATTATATTATATTTTTTTTTTTCTAAAATCATGTTTTCTCTTTTTCTCGCCTAATTATCTTTCATCTAAAAATTAGCCTAGGATCTCCAATGAATCTCGAATTTTCTGAAGACGACTCTGACGACGAGCACGAGATCAAACAACGAAGCAATCGGAGTTATACCCCCTAGCTCGTATGGGTTGTAACAGACTCTCCTAACTTGGACGAGTGCTTGTAGATGATGGTGGTCGCCGGAGATGAGAATGGAAGAGCCTCTCTTAACGGGGCAGGGATCCTCTGGTCCCAAAATCCCTGGTCTATCCCTGGTCCACACTAAAATTGCATCTAGATCGTGATTGCGATCCGACCATAATTTATTCCGATCCCCTCTAAGATTCACCGTGCCCCTCAGGTTATAGTTTCGGTTCGGACGGGTGACCGAAGGCCACCCGACGGCCTAAACCCTAAATCCGGATTTAGGATTTAGGGTTTAGGATTTTAGATTTAGGGTTTAGGCCGTCGGGGTCCGAACCCAAACTATAACCTGAGGGGTACGGTGAACCCTAGAGGGGATCGGAATAAATTACGGCCGAATCGCAATCACGATCCGGCGGCAATTTTAGTGTGGACCAGAGATGAACCAGGGATTTTGGGATCAGAGGATCCCTGCCCCTCTTAACCCGGATGAGGACTTGGATGCTTATGGAGTAGGAAGAGAAAGAAGACTCTCTCTATCTCTCTCGGATCTAGATTTGGTGGCTCAAATTAAATTGGGGATCTTTCCTTCAATGAATCAACGTTTGCTTTTATATCTCGTGTGGCATGGTCATGTCGAAAGAATGGCCTGATCGTGTCAATTGTTGGCAGCTATGTTCTGTCGGCAACGTGAGAAATAGTGGGATGCATGACCTGACTATGCTAAAAGCACAGTCATGTTTGATGCTTGAGGTTGGCCTTGGGCTGCAATTTGTGAGGAACAACAAGGGACATGGCTAGGCTGCATTAATTGGGGGATAAGGCCATGTCGTGTTGGCTTATATTTTGTGCGTTCGAGCCCTCTTTTGATGCCTACAAAACATAATACAATCACATTTTAGTAAAAATGTTATCAATTAAGACGGATATGAAATAAAGCTCAAAATAAATCATGACTCGATCATGAAATATTATATCAACATAGGATTAAATGCACAAGAGGATTAAAAACGACTAATATAAAAGTTAAAATAATATATCAAAAATTGTTGTTATCAACTATCACAATATCAAACAATTTTACAGTGAAAATTTTAAATCATCTTGAACTTACAACAACAATCACTGTTCAAGTTGCAACTCTCCATCGCGTATGCAATGGAATTCTAGGACAAAAAATTATTATTGTAAATTTAAAAGTTTTTCCTATCCCAGAGCAAGTTGATGTTCTTTGTATCAAATAACTCTTGTGATACGTTTGGTGGACGATTATTCTTGATAACTTAGTTATCTATTCGAGGTTATTAACAAAAATATTTTTAATTTAGATAATCAATGATTCCTAAATAATGATACATACTTGATACATGAGCAAAAGGGGTTTGCAATTCGGAAGTGAAAAATCTTAGAAAAGTAAGGGGGTGTTTGGTTTGTATTTTTCAGTCTGTTTTTCATTTTCATTTCTGTAGAAAATGGATTTTTAAAAAACGTTTGGATTTCCAGTGTTTCAGAAAAATATTTTTTCCAAAATTATGGTCTAATATTTACCTTTAAGACAAAAATAACACTCATAATTTATTAAATTCCGGAGCATCACCGGGGTCGGTGATTGGCGTCGACGCTGACGGTCGATGGTCAACACCAACGCCGTCGGTCGACGTCGATGTTGGTGTCGCGGACGGCCGAATGTTTTTTAATTTAATATTTAATTAAATTTAAATAAATAGAATATAATTAAGAACATTAAATAAACTTAATTTAAAATTAAATAAAATTATCTAAATAAATTTTTAAAAAAATAATATAATTTTATTTATTTATATATTATTATTATTATATATTTTGTGATATTTTAATTTTTAAAAATTAAAATAAATATAATTATCATATGACGACTGATATATTTTTTATATTTAAATCGAGGATGTAAATAAATATATAATATTATCTTACTTTTTTATTTTTAATTTAGACAAACATATAATATCATTATACTTAAGATTGAATTAAAGAATAATACGGTTAAATATTCTACTATGTGATACATCATTATCTCATAACAAAAATGATTTTATTTGATCACTTAAATTGAATAAAAAATCAGATTATATTTTATTTCATATTATTTGGGTTATATGATTATTTGATAATCACATAACTAATATTATATGTGATAATTTAAATCAAATATGTCCCTAAAGATATCTTAATTATAAGATTGACGTCGATCTTAAAATATATCTTGATATAAGATAATTAAAAAATATATGATAATCACGTTGCAAAAAATATGATATTCGTGTTGTGGAAACACATTTGTGCAACTCGCCATTGTTTTTAGAATAATAAATAGTGGTGATGTCTCGCTAAAGGCCAATCAAGACTTATATTCGTAAATCGAAGAGGGATCTTCGTGATTTATTTATAATTGTCTTTCCCAAAATAATAACTTGACATACTTAAATTCGAAGACCAAATGTTCCTTCAATATTTTAGGAAAAAAAAGGATTAATAAAGTTAGATAACGTCAAATCTCAGACGACCGATTCGTCCCTAAAAAAATTTCTCATCGATCGCTAGGATAAATCAAAAGTGCTCACAACGGACGATCCAGAATCTCAACATCTCAGGATTCGTACCGTATTTGGAGAAAAAATTCCTATAAAATATGTCATAGTTAGGGATTGAACCGTAAATATTTAAAATGATAACTAATCACTCTTTCAATGTATCATAACCCCGAGGACATCTTCAATATTTTAGAACTATAGAATTCTTAGAGTAGTGTATTGAAGTAAACTTAATGGTGATGAATTACTTAGTTTGAGTCAAATTATCAACACAAACTCAAGCAAGCAAAGATGGAGACTTAAACTGAGAATCAGATTTATTGCGTGAGTAAACTAATATGAATCAAAGAACAAACAGAGCCAAATTTCTCTATTTTCTGTACAATACAAATTAATATTTGAGTTATTTCCCAAGTCCAACTTGCTCATTCACAATATAACTCACTGATCACAATCAGCAATTTGCACAATATCCTTCTAATGAAATGCGAGCCCTGTCCATGGGAGCTCCCCTCACAGCTGACAGTGCCTGGTTCAGCCTTCTCGCCTGTTGCACCATCTCTTTCACCCTCTGCGATGATCACACAACAAACCTTTTACGATCCATCAAAAACTTAATTGTCGTTTGCAACCACAAACAAATTGATAAACAGTCCCTGCCTTGTCATCTGCATAGATCTTGAACTGGATCTTCTGTTTCTGCAGCTGTTTCTGGTGCTGTCGGCCACTGCCGCCGAATAGGAAGATACAAACAGTAGCAGCAAGTGCTGCCCCAATACCTGTCAATCTCCAGTTACAGCCTAAGTCCTTACCTTTCAGTTCAGATCCTGTGTGATCCTTCTTTTCCTCCTCCTCCATGGCTTCTTTGTATTCAGCTTCTTCATCTGTGTGCATCTCCTCTGCTGGAATTACTGCAGGATTCTCCACCTTCACTGAGAAGAAGCCAGTATTGGCTAGAGGTTGATTGAGAGGCTCAGGTTGTTTGGTGCCATGGCTCCTCAGTTCTTGCAACAAGCTGTTGCTGTCTGGGAGAATCTCCCAGTCTCGCAGGTCAACCTCTGGGCAGGCCTTTTCCATTTGAGAAGAGTATTGGGGAGGAGAAGAGGACTGTGTCAGAATTAGGGGAAGTTGATGCTGATGTCTGATTGCCAGAGGCTAAATTGGGGACTTATCCTTTCCGTTCTGATCAGTGGAGAACTGAAGAAAGGGACTGTGCTGGTCCGGACCACATGAAAAGCATTACATCCTGTTAATCTACTGGTGAGTTCCATTGGACTGTTCTTGGTGCATGATTGATAAGAGGAAGGCCACTACATTTTAATAAGGTGAAAATATTTTTTTTCTTTGAATTGCGTCTTTGGGCTGGACAGACAAGTCGAGTGGCTCATATCGATTGAGCCATTGGTCCAATCGACTCAGGCATCAAGTCCGTATGCGCAGCTAAATATCGACAACCAAGCAGATTTGGGGCTAAAGTGAACCAAATCTAGTCAAATGAAAAGCAAGTTGACTTGAATCAGCAAGCTGGTGGGTGCGATCAAGAGATTCAATCCGATCATACTTATCAGTGGCCTTCTTTAAGTATGGGTAGCTTGATATTTATAGATCTGTCAATAATTCACAAGAAGACTAGTTTATTGGCAATTATCATTTTATCACATCCCCACATGGAAAATTCAAGTACATAGAAAGGGAACTGCAAAGCAGCGAACAATGCGTCTCTTAATGTTTGATACGCAGAAGAAGATTAAGCTAATGAGAAAGAAACACACAAATTTGTTTAGGTAACATAATGGAATAAGAAAATTTAGTTACAACCTCTCCCTCGCAGAAGAGCTGATTGCAACCACACCATTTGCTGTAACAAGGGCATCAACTGGAATGTCAGTCGGGGATATTGGTATCACGTTCTCCTCGAGAATTTGCACGGAGTAGGCAAGTGCAACTGCGAGGAGCCAAGTAAGAAATAATAAAAATCAATAGGACGCTTTAATGGGTATCAATATAACTATAACTATTAAGAGGTGTTTTGAGTAGTTCAGGTTACTCCATGCGTAGGGATGCACAATCAACCTGTGCTTTAGGGAAGATCTGTGTACAATTTAGTTGGGTCGAATAAGAGTAAGATTGAACTTAAATACCCATCTCAGATTGAATTTGGTGAACTTTGTAGCATTCTCAGGCACCCATCAGTTTGGCTAACTGTGAGTTATGCTCAACTAGAAGAACAAAAACTTCATTCACTTCGTGTTCCGAGATGCTCGTCTGTTTGGTTAGCTACATCATCATCAGCCTCAGGTAGGGGAGCAAAATTAGTGAGTAATTTATTCATGCAACTTGACCTTAGAAATAGATCAGCTTGCGGAGCAAAGGCAACAATAAGGGAAAAATCCACATTGATAAATTATAGCAGGTTATTTCATTTGTCAATAATATTGGGCATTTACAACAAGATAGAAAAGCAATGATTTCGTTTACCAAAATTGATGGCAAACATGATATGAGGTTACCTCGAAGTGGCTGTTTCCATTTTCGCTGATTAGCGAGCTCTTCATATTTCTTCAGGAAAACATCATAGTAACTGCAGCATATGCACAAAATGTTGCTCATGCCATACAAATAAAAGTAATAGTATATCGTATGCTGAGAATATAGTTCTTAAGATAAACTTCATGATTGATCTGTTGAGAAAAGAAGGTACAGAGGTTTTGGCTTCTGATTTATTGTGATGTTAAGGTGGCAATATGAATGTCACAACAATAACTAAAATAGAACTGTTAGTATAAAAAGTTTACGGTTGGTAAGGGAAATCTCACACGAAGAATAATGGAGTATTACCTCTATGAAGAGTTATATCATAAGAAATATAATTAATTGAGCAAAAATAAAAATGGGCTCCCCTTTTTCAGTATCGTCAAATGGTGCTCCATGTTATGGAAATATTAAAAAGGACAACACCCTAAATTTCTTCACCAATTGCCCCCTCTTTACCTGGTCGGTCCAACATCTGTAACACAAGCCGGGTGCCCAGAAAAACCAACCCAAAGCTGCTACATTTTTCAACTGTTAGATGATGCAAATTTGATCATCCCTAGGGCTCATGGAACACAAAGCCAGATCAATCTAGGTCCATGTAGCATTTTTGGCCTAAACTGCTACATGATGCAAATCTAATCAGGTGTGAAAGACGAATGCATCTTACATTTCTCTATGATTCAAAAAACACAATTCAATGACCAAACAAGCATCGAGATTGGTGTAAATCCATGTAGCAGTTTTAATCAAAAGTGCTACATGATACAGTAATTTTGGTTAAAAGTGTTGCATCATGAAGACCATTTGGTTTATATGAGACAGACGTAAGTTACAATTGTTGGACTGACCGGATAAAAGGAGCAATAGGGGAAGAAATTTAGGGATGAGAAGTTTTTTTGATATTTCCGCAACATGGGGTGCCCTTTTGACGATAATGAAAA
Organism: Boesenbergia rotunda; assembly: GCA_024364735.1. Taxonomy (NCBI): domain Eukaryota; kingdom Viridiplantae; phylum Streptophyta; class Magnoliopsida; order Zingiberales; family Zingiberaceae; genus Boesenbergia; species Boesenbergia rotunda. Next base: position 41,482 of record JAGFNQ010005795.1, read on the forward strand.
AAAGGTGTGCCCTTTGATCTTTTCCCTAATTAACTTGCATTCTATAAACTTCATAGAAAATCTTAAGAAGATTAATTGCTATAGCATCCCAGCCTTTACTACTATAAAATCTATCCTTGCTCTTTAGTTTCAACCAGTGATTAAAATCGCATGCCGAACCACCCGTACAGAGCAAGACATTTTGTTCCACTCGCAGTCCGAAATCGGCACTCCTAAGGTTTCGAAACCCACGGCTTGCCTCAAAGCACGAACCTCATGGAGGAGACATCGCACAAGCCCCGCAGCCTAGGCGGACTCATCGCCCGAGCCCTGTGACCGCATGGACTCATCGCGCAAGCCCCGTGGCATAAGCAGATTCGTTGTGCGAGTCCCATAGTCTCGACAGACTTGTCACACAAGCCCCGCGGCCTAGGCGGATTCATCGCGCGAGCCCCACGACCGTGGAGGACTCATCGCGTGAGTCCCGCGGCTGGGGAGGACTCGTCGCGCGTCTCCCAACCGCGGCGGACTCATCGCGCGAGTCTAACGACCATGGTGAACTCGTGGAGAGAGCTTAGCGACCGCGACGAACTCGTCGCGCAACCGACGCAATAGTTCAAATAGTAAAGATTAAATAAATGTTGTTTAATAATTTCAATCAACTGCTAGTTATAGTACCAATATTTTAAATAGGCTTAACTAAACTCTAATAAAATTATCTCATTAATTAATTATATATATATATATATATATTAATTTTTTTATTTTTCTATTTTAAATATTTAGATTATTTTTATTATTAATTAATATATTTTATGTTTAAAACATTCCGAAACCGTATCGAAACCGTATCGTTCGTTCCAATCCAGGACCGAAATCTCGACACGAGTCAAGATTTTAAATCTTGGATTCAACAAATCTATGCTAACCTGTTAATGTCATAACAAATTTATCTCAGTCTAATTTTCCATCCATTTACTTTTGCCTGCTGAAGCTCCAATTCATCCTCTTGAGCAGGCTTTATACGGATGCATTCTGTTCTAAGCTAAAGGGTGTAGTTTGTCCAAATTGATATCATCTTCTGTGGCAAACAACCAACCATTCCCATCTGCCAGCAACTCAGGATTACAGATGCAAAGATTTCAAAACTCTCTCATATGCTTCAGTTCAATATGTAACATTCACTACTGCACTTAATTCATGAAGTGTGAAGTTGATGTTGCCATATGTGAAAAATTGTTCGAAGTCTTTGACTGATAAAGATCAAAGAACCTTGAGAAATATGCTTGGAATTGGACCATAGGTGTGTGATGGCCCTATTCGTTAAAAATTAAGACCTAAAGAGTGAATAGGTGACAACAAAAATTATGGCATCAACTTTTTCAAAAACATCCAAGTATTGAAGATGAATTAGCCCCCAAACATTACCAGGGACGTGTGAAGATTTTGAGCACCTGAAACTAGAACACGGAAAACTCTTCATGCAGGTAAGCAGGTTGTGAATGACAGACAACAACTACGGATCATCTCCAAAGACATGCAAAAAGAGTGCACAAATTCCAAGAGGTCCAGAGGTGCATAACTAGGCAGAACAAGACAGGAGTTCATAATTTCAATCACCTAGCGCTCAAATCTACAGTATCAACTTTATTAAGTGTCCAGTATCTCCATTCACTTAAGGTTAACTCTTCAAACCATTATGCATTTAGGTAACAAGTAACAAATTTGGTCTTCCAATAAAACTGAATTATTAAAAAAGAAAACTTAAAAATGTGGAGCATGACAAGCAAGTTATTTAGCAACCATTCTAATTAAGTTGAGTCAATTAGTAGTAAGTTAAAATGACAAAAGTTAGAATCATACCCTCCACCACGACCTAGACGTCTTCCTTGTCTATCAAATGCAAGTCCTGCATATTGAAATTGAAAAGATTAAACTGAAACATTTTTTAGTTGTTAGAAAAATAAGACATGCAGGTTTACCAGGTAAAAGTAAGAGATCAACTGGTTGATTTGCCAGCATAACTGCAATGAAAAGTAGTGAAAGCATTGTCAACTACATTGAGTCTGAATTTCGGACATATTTCATGATGCAGGATCAATGAGACATTAGTTGAAAAAAACTTTTGATTCTCATACTTAAGACATGAATATCCAAAATATCCTTTGTCTGCAGGAGGCAACCCAAATTACGCAATTTGGCTACCAAAGATAATAGCTTCTCAAACAATTGTCTAAAACAAGGCAAATATGCCTTACTAACTTCATCTTAAATGCAAGCTGGTAGAGCCTGAGCCAAAAAAAAACACAGGCACTATCTGAGAACTACTAATAAATTACATTGCATCCTCTATGGCAAGTTGCTACCCACTACAACTGCATGTTACCCTTGCATTAAAATAACATGGACGTGGTATTACCTATTTCCATCTCTATATGTATAAAAGAATTTTGTATTCAGATGATAATGAATAAAAAAGATTTCATATTCTTTGAAAAAAGATCAAACTGAGAAAAAATGGCTTAATTTAACAGAAGGTCATTGAAATGGATAAAGAAACACTTCTAAGCTATCTATTGGTTTAAATCGACTAAAGACAACTTTGATCTGCTTCAGACACTACTGTCTATTTCTAGATGAATTTTTGATTAAACATTGAATACTGTTGGAGTACTTTTACTTGTTAAATATTAAAATGTATTAGTTATACAACAGCCATGTTAATTTAGATTGATTAGCCACATGATTGAATACAAAATAGTTTAAATGGAGCAGACTATAGCCTTGATCATTTTATATTTATCAAGCAGACTATTGTGCTTGTTGTCCTTCCTATCCAAAACAATGAGCATTTTAATCTTTGAGAAAGAGAATGTTTAGTTGTCACTGCCAACATTTGAAAACATCACTATAATCACTAAAGTGGGCTCTGATTCTAGATTAAGTTCAAGATCAACAGGTAGAAACTTGGCATGCAACAGAGCTTCAAATTCCAATAAAAACAGGTGCTTTGGATTCTTAATTGGTCAGACGGATTTACTTAGATTGTTCTAGAAAGACCAGTTCATTAACTACAAGCACACACCAGAAAAAAGTTATTTTCAACTTAGCATGCACAATTTTGTACTGATGCACAACACAAACAATCAATTTTGTAACCAAGTTATCAATGCTGACAGGGCATTAATATGCACCATGTGAAAAAAGCAAAATTGGCATTAATAACATAATCAATAATAATTTTAAAACAAGCAAGTAAACCAAGAAAGAGTCTGTGATATTAGAAAGTTTACCATCTTCACGTTCATTTTGAGCAGCATCAATAGGCAATGGTTCCAATATATTCATTGAATTTGCTACCAAGTCATTAATAGTTGAGATTTTGAGCATCCTCATATGGCTATTTTTATCCTCCACCCTTGGAACATATAGGCTTTTCTTTATCTGCATGTCAAGTTCTTGATTTGAAAATGGACTGTAAGCACACGTGTATAATGTATACCCTATATGATGGAAATGAAGAACATAATTCTCCAATCAAGAATGGCATGAGTATCTTGGAGATTCACAAAAGAATCGTTTCTTGATGTTATGTAGTTGTCTTCAATAAATGATTTATATTACATATGTAGCCCATACTAAAAGAATATTTATCACTTTTGTTGACAGCATGAGAATACTGCCAATGAGAAAATGCACAAGTTCAAAAAATACCACATAATACATCAAATTAGTCAATTTAAACAATCCATATAAAAATATTTTACTTTTACCACTTCACAAAGCAAAATAATCAACATAACCAATCCAAAATTCCATATAAAATATTTGCATATGAACCTAAACAACCCATAAAAACACAAAACATATAGTAACCATCTAACTTTGATTGAGTACCTAAGAATTTTGTAAACATCTCATTTGCCACACTTATGCACACTTACCCTTTGGCAACTTAGGTTTTGACATGAAATTTAGAAAACATTATTTAAAAAGTGGATGTAGAATAAGCTTCAAGCCGTATTGTAGCCAAGACAAATGCATTATATTAGCCATGGTTTACGAGAAACTAGTAGTCAGTGCATACTATAATAACCATCAGAATTTGTGCATATATTCTAGTTTAAAAAAAAAAAAAACTGAAATGTCTGATGGTACAGTGAGTAGATGTGCTGTGAATTAAACATAACTAAAAAACAAGAATAAAAAAGAAGTGATTGAGATAATTACCAGCATCTGACATCTTCAGAACTTCTGCTATAATTCTTGATGTATCAACTTCACAAAGTGTCTCACAACTTAAGTAAGCACATAAACCTTTACTAGACTGAAACCAAGAAGAATCAAGTACAAAATTTTGAATTGCTGAATCTGAAATCAAACAGAATTCTCTAATTAGATGCCTAACCAATTGTGAAGCATTAGCAATATCAGTGTTAAAGAGTGCTAAGAATGTCAGAGGAGATCAAAAGAAAATTATAAGCGCACCAAGAGAAGCATAAGTACTTAAATAAATAATAAACAGCACGCTTCCTAAGATTATAACAAAGGCATAATTCACTTGAAGTTGTCAATTCTCAGTAGGCACAAGTAAGTATTTTATTGCAAAACCTTGCACTGACGTTCAATCTCGAGGCAAAAGCCCAGGATGCCTAATAGTCTTTGGATTCATAGACCTAGATGCATTGTAAGGTTGGTTATGGTGCTGACTAATCATGTCAACTGATTGTGCCATAAGGCTTGAAGATTATGCTGGGCAAAAGATAGGATGATTAATCAAGTACAGGTCGACAAGCAACATAACATAACTTAATGGCTGCAATGCAACTGGTTCCAGTATCAAAAATCAAAATCCAGATAGTTAAACTTATGTGTGATGTATTAAGTAGTTTGTCTTGTTCATGTTTTTTGTTAATATTTGTATTAGTCTACAGCTTTAACATCCTCAACAGCTGTGGAGACATATAACTACCATTTAGGATTTCACGCGTAATTATATTACCAATTCTATGTATTTTCAAAACCCGTCTTTCCAATTTGTTCTTGTACAAACTTGTGTATAAAGGACCTTCATTGCCAAAGAGAAATATTTCTTCCACATCCTTGCCCTCACCATCCACTTTCCGCATCACTCGATGTTCTCTCTTCAGTGCCATCGGTTGATCCGTCATCATGAAGCACACCTGTATTCTAGGGAAAGATCCACAAAACATCTAAAGACTAAACACCCACTCATTGCTTCGACTAGTAGTTCATCCATCTGTCTTATTTCCTAAGTTGCAGATCCTATTTTTGTTTGGTGGTTATTATGGTAAGCAAGATGCCAAAGCTGATTCTAATCAAACTTGATGGCACAAACCATAAGCAATGTTCTTATCTAATGAGAATATTCCTCAAGGGTAAAGGATTATGGCAATTTGTTGTTGGCAATGTCCAATCTTTTGTAAAAGATAATGGAGAATGAGAAATCAACAATTATAGAATTATGACATGCATCGCCAACACCATCACTCCATCTATCAATATACAATTCAATAAATTTGAAACTTAAAAAAAAATGAAATTTTCTCAAGCTTACATATGATCAAACAAACCTTTCCCCTAAAATATTAATTTATATTTGTAGTTTGAAGCAGGAACTAGAATAGTTTATTGTCGAGTTTTATTCTCAAATGTTTTTCATTTTAAATTAAATTGCACTCATAGAGCCTAAATAGATAACTGACACAGAATCTGCTACAATATCATGAAGAATCACAAATAATATAATTTCTCATGGCTCTTCAATTTTACTGTGACTTGGTACGTGGATCCATGCCTTAAAAGTCTCTCTTCCTAATGTAGATGTTGCACTAGCATATTACTAGTTAAGGAGACTAGAAAGAAATCACTTGTGTGGATATTTGATTCAATGATCCTTGGTCCACCACACAAATCACAGGATATCTCTCAGGTCCAGCGCCACAATTGCACCAAATAGGGCATTTCACTCGTAATAATACTATTGTCCAATGCAACTATTGTAAAGAGTTTGGACACAGTTCAGAATTGTTCCTCTTGCTAAAAGGGCATCCGCAAGCTCAAGCTTTTCTACTGTTGCTGCTGCACCAAACATCCTACTATAATTCCTGAATCAAAGACTTGTTGTAAATAATTTAATTTTTGTTTTGAAGAATACCTGAGAGTCATTGCCCATGATAGCCATGTCATTGACATAAAGAACAAGTATTATCCACATGATGAGGTCATTAAGCAAATTCCAAATGGTGAAACAAATGTCATATGATTCAAAAGCACCATAATCAAGTACCGCTTGCCAAGGTTGTAAAAATCGCTAAGCGGCAGTCGGGCGGAGAACTACCGCCTAGCGCCTAGGTGGCCTAGGCGGGGCCTAGGCATTTTTACTGTTTATAAGGAGTCCAGTTAATGGTATTATGAATAAATGTATGCTTCTCCTTTGGACCCTTAGCTTAAGATATTTCTATCATTTCGTCTACTAAAAGTATAATAAAACAGATATATATCAACCAATTAAATATAGACTATAGTGGATTAGTAACAAAATGACAGTAATATTTCCTCTGAACTTAATCAGATAATTCAAACTGACAAGAAACTTAAAGTGTTTAAACTGACCGTGTGGAAATGCTTAACATCTTCCTCAAAGATATAAGTTTGCTGATATGATCTTGCTCATTATGAATATCAAGGTGAAATTGATGGTTGTTCATCAAGTAGTTTGGAAGAACACTAATTCATGCACCAATGCTCATGTCAAAAAGTACATGCCCAGGCCAACCAAGTGCACCTTTAATATTTTCAACAACTGATATTGCAAAACTTCCTACCTATCCAACGCAGCTATTTAATCAAATAAATATCCAAGAACAACCAATATGCATATGCCCGTCCACATATCTCAGTTGTTCCATAATCTTGGAGATGGTAGTCACCTAAATTAGTTGAAATCTTGAAGAAACAGAATTATTCCTTTCTGTTGATGTTTTAAGTTTTAAAAGATGCGACGCACAAGACAATGCTAATTTCTTCTCAAATCACACCTTTTCTATATTTTTTATATCAAATTGTCTTTAAAAATTTTTAAAAAAAAACAGCCTAGGCGACGCCCAGGCGCCGCCTAGGCGGCCACCCGTTACACCATGCGTGATTCGCACAAACTCGGAGCGGCTGGGGGTCGATTGGCGCCTAGGCGCTCGCCCAGCCCGATTTTTACAACATTGCCGCTTGCCTGTAATGATGGGTTGGGCAGCAACATCAACGGAAAGATTTTATTTTTGTTTGCAGATGCCCTCTAGCTTCACTGGACAATAGTATAATTGTAAGCAAAATATTTTTGCAACGGTAAGAGATAACGTGCCATTTGGGTGGAAGAGCAAGCACCATTGAATCATACATTTTCACTAGTGATTCTTTCTAGTCCCCTTGACTAGTAATTCTGCTAATGCAGCATCTACAATAGGAAGAGGAGACATGAAAAGGATGGAGGCATGTCCGAACTCAAAGTGGTCTTGAAGAGCCAATAGAAATTGGACCAAATGTGATTTTTTATGATATTTGTAGTAGATTTCGGTATCCGGTGTCCATTTAGGCTCTATAGTGCAAGTTCATCCCAAATGACAAAAATTTGAGAATCTAACTCAGACAATGGATTGTTTCAATTCCTATTCCAAGTTGTGAATGTTTATTTCTAACTTATATTTCAAAGCAATGTTTGTTTGATAATATCTTGGTGCAAGCAAATCCAAAATTCCTTTGGTACTTTCAAATTTATGACACTGTTTTTCGATGAACTAACAGATGCTAATGATCTATGTTATTGATAGTTCTTGATTTTCGATCCTTCATTATCTTTTGTTGAAGAATGGATATTGCCAAAAACATATAGTCATAATTCTTTATGTCGTCTATAGTTGTTGATTTCTTGTTCTTCATAATCTTTTGCTACAGAATGGATATCGCCAACAAAATAAAGTCATAGTTCTTTGCCCTTAAAGAATATTCTCATCACGCAAGACCATTGACTATAGTTTGTGTTATCATCTTTGATTAAAATAGGATGGGATGCCTGTTGGGACCGGGTGCATGTTGACAAGGATACGGGTTCGTAAAATTCTAAATTTTTACGTGCAGCGGAAGAATTAGCATAAAATAATTTCACAAATTATTCTAATCACGTATCTAGCATGCAACCTTATGGTGTGTGGACATGATCATAAAATAAAACTTTGCGGAAAAGTAAACTAATTTACCAAGTACCTCGCGTAACTCGAAGTAAGGGACGAGATCCAACCGTAGCGTCCCTTGGAAGCTTCGCCTCTATTCGCGTCCACGCCGAGTTCTCTTCGGGATGACTTCGCAAAGTCACGAGTTTTGTGCCGACGAGAACTACTAGATTCTCCATTGGCACAACTAAAAGAACAAGAGAGAAGAAAGGAAACTAACCACCAAGAATCGGAATCCAAATTCCGGAAAGGGAAGGAAGGAGACGCGATCCGCTTCTTCTTCTTCGGGGTCTTCTTGGTGGAAGAAGCTCACGCCCACCTTGGGAGTTGCGCCGGCCCTAGGGGAGGAGAGAGAAAGAGCCGGCCCTAGAGAGAGAGAGAGGCGTGTAGAGAGAGAGAGCAACAATCTCTTGATTAATTGATTGAAATTAAGGGTTTGCCTTTGGTTCCTTTATATAGTTGCTTCTCCCTTGCCAAGTTTCCCCTTTAACGGAATTTTTCATAAGAAATTTATCCTATAAATTCTCTTATTAATTATTCCGTTTAAGCCAAGTTTTATTATAACTAACTTTATAATAAAACAAATACTTTCTCTTCTTTTATTATGGAATAAATTTTATAAGAAATTTATAAACTTTCTTACTATGAAAAAATCAATTCATAATTGATTTTATAAAATTAAAATAAACCATTCCATGGATCATTTTAATTTCCATAAAAAGAATAAATTTCTATAAATTTAATTATATAAATTTTTTTATACAAATTTATTTATCCATATAAAAACAAATCCCTCTCTCTTTTTAATTATGGAATAAAATTTGTATAAAATTTTCTTATCATGGAAAAATCAATTCATAATTGATTTTATAAATTAAAATTAAACCAATTCATGGTTCATTTTAATTTCCATAAAAAGAATAAATTTCTACAAATTTCTTTATAAATCTCTTTATATAAATTTCTTTATATATATCAATTTATTTATCCATAATTTTATAAAACAAATCATGCTAGATTTATTTTATTAATTAAACCAAATAAATTGGTTTATCCCCTTTATTGTGGCCGGCCAAACCAAAGGGGTTTGGCACCCTCTTTGGCCGGCCAAACCGGGCCGAACCGATCGCGAATTAAACTCATTTAATTCGCCCGATAAGCCTTCAAAAGACTTAGCCATTTTAAGCTTCCATTGCGCCTCTGATTAATTCAGATTCGACTTATTTCTCTTGATTGGAAAATCCAATTTTCAACTCGTTTTAAATCCCTCGGATTACTCGTAGTGCGTGTGACTAAATAGGCTTTCGATTTATGTTGGTCGTCTATAATCAACTAATTCTAGAACGATCATGAGTGGCACCTAGTAGTACATCATGACCCCCAATTAATCGAAAGATCAACGGTTGACCTCAGAGAGAATTCTGAAACCCTTCAGCAGCTCTAATGAATCGTGCCCCATTCCCTTCACCATCTTATACCCACTTGGTTCAGGACATGGTCTGTTTGTGTCAGTCCCCACTAGAATGACTACGTCACACCTAGCCCAAGTAATGTCTTTCTCGTCCTTTGGATTTCTAATTACTCTTATGTATTTTAGAGACTCGCACTCTAAACATGATATGCTCTGGCCAGAGGCTTTGAGTAACAATCCGACGATAGGCCTAGGTATACATCTCCTCGCAAGGAGTGGTGAATCCTTTGTAGGCTGCTCAAACATCTTCGGGCACTTCGGCTTATACCCAATCATCCTGGGTCCACACCTCCTTGGAGATGCTTGCTTAAGATGTTAAAGTATAAGTCTCCATGACCAAGATGACTTGAACACCGCAAGTCAAAGGAACATCGCACTTAAGCTGCAGTAAGAACTTCATTGACATATCTATATAGATAACCATATGAAGTCTTACAGCTAGTCACTCCAATGAACTAGTTCCCTTAACTAGCATCCATGTTTATCTCCGGACATCCCAATGTCACCAGCCAGTGAGAATCAGCTGATTAGAGAATAACTCATGCTAGTCTCAACAGAATTGATAGTGTCCGTATTTATCAATTCATCGACTAGGGATATTTTCAATACTTCACATTTGCACATTTAGAGATAATCACTAGTTGTGATCCCATCACAAATTCTCTTATGCTGTGAGTTGTATTGCGGACATTCAGTAGATGAGTTTAAGATCTCAATCAAATACAAACATGTATACTCAAATAGTGAATTATCATTTATTAAAATAAATGTTTACAATCATAAGGCGATTGCCTTAGGACACTTCTCTCATATCACTAACAAACTCCCACTTGGCCTAATGCCAATCGCTACGGTATCCAATACCACAGGCTCTAACGTGACCCTCAAATTTGTTTTGAGGTAAGGCCTTAGTTAAAGGATCCGCTAAATTCCTTTCAGTGGGAATTTTCTCAATTTGTATATCATTCCTACTTATAATCTCTCTGATCAGATGATAGCGGCGAAGCACGTGTTTGGATCGGTGATGAAACCTTGGTTCCTTTGCTTGTGCAATAGCTCCATTGTTGTCGCAGTAAACCAGCACTGCTTCATCAATGGTTGGAACCACGCCAAGTTCAGAGACGAACTTCTTGATCCAAACTGCTTCCTTTGCTGCTTCCGAAGCTGCGATATATTCCGCTTCCATGGTGGAATCCGCTACGGTGTCTTGTTTGGAACTTTTCCAACTTACTGCACCTCCATTCAAAGTAAATACGTATCCAGACTGCGATTTGGAGTCATCCTTATCTGTCTGGAAACTGGCATCTGTATACCCACGTATTACCATATCTCCTTCTCCATATATTAGGAACACATCCTTAGTTCTTCTTAAGTACTTAAGGATTGTCTTAACAGCCGCCCAATGATCCATTCCTGGATCCGACTGGTATCTGCTTGTGACGCTCAAAGCATACGATACATCGGGCCTTGTACATAACATAGCATACATGATAGATCCTATCGCGGATGCATAAGGAATCTTATTCATGCAAATCCTCTCGTCCTCTGTGCGCGGACACATAGACTTTGAAAGGTTGATCCCATGCCTGATGGGAAGGTAACCTTTCTTGGATTCCGACATGCTAAACCTTTTTAGCACTCGGTCTATATATGTAGACTGCGAAAGACCAAGCAACCGTTTTGATCTATCTCTATAGATTCTAATCCCAAGGATATAGGTTGCTTCTCCCAGGTCTTTCATGGAGAAAGTTTTGGACAACCAAATTTTAACTGTTTGTAAGACTGATATATCGTTTCCTATAAGTAAGATGTCATCGACATATAATACTAGGAATACGACTGCACTCCCACTAACCTTCTTGTACATACAAGGTTCGTCAGGATTTTATGAGAAATCAAACTTTTTGATTGTCTCATCAAAACGGATGTTCCAGCTCCTAGATGCTTGCTTCAGTCCATATATGGATCGTCGAAGCTTGCATACTTTGGTTTTATCAACCGATGTGAAACCTTCAGGTTGTATCATGTATACATCCTCAAGCAGGTTTCCGTTAAGGAAAGCTGTTTTCACATCCATTTGTCATATCTCATAATCATAATGAGCTGCTATGGCTAGGAGCATCCGAATGGATTTAAGCATAGCTACTGGCGAATAGGTTTCGTCATAATAAATTCCTTATTTCTGACGATATCCCTTTGCCACTAATCTAGCCTTAAAGGTAACTACATTACCTTCCATGTCGGTTTTCTTCTTGAAAACCCACTTGCACCCTATGGGCTTAATCCCTTCAGGTGGGTTAACCAAGTCCCATACTTGGTTTTCGTACATGGAATCCATTTCCGACTTCATGGCCTCAAGCCATTTGTCCCTTTCTGAACTTTTCAGAACATCTTCATAACTGATAGGTTCGTCATCGCTTATGAGTAACACGTCGTTCGATTCACTTACGAGAAATCCGTATCTCTCTGGAATATTGCGTGTCCTATCAGATCTACGAAGAGGTGGTGTAGTTTTAGGTTCAACTGATAGCTCATCATTATGAGGTATTGGTTGTGGGTCTAGACTAGGTGTCTCTGTAATGTCTATTGGAGTTTCTTAAACTTCATCAAGTTCAATGCTACTCCCATTGTTTTCTTGTAAAAGAAACTCTTTTTCCAGAAATATAGCATGCCTTGAAACAAACACCTTTTGTTCCAAGGGATGATAGAATTGGTAACCCTTCGTTTCCTTAGGGTATCCAATAAATAGACATTTATCAGACTTAGCATCCAGTTTGTCTGATACAGTCCGCTTCACATAAGCGGGACAACCCCATATCTTAAGGTGAGTTAAGTGGGGTTTCTTACTATTCCACGTCTCATATAGAGTAGTAGAGACTACCTTGGTCGGGACTCTGTTTAGCAAGTAAACAACTGTCTTAAGTGCATAGCCCCAAAAGGATTTTGGAAGAGTTGCATGATTCATCATCGACCTAACCATGTCCATCAAGGTTCGGTTGCGCCTCTCAGATACACCATTATGCTGTGGTGTATACGGCGGAGTCCATTGAGACAATATCCCATTGTCCCTTAGATAATCATGAAACTCTTGACTTAAGTATTCACCACCCCGATCGGATCGAAGTATCTTAATACTTTTGCCAAGCTGTTTCTCTACTTCATTTCTGAACTCTTTGAATTTCTCAAAGACTTCAGATTTGTGTTTCATCAAGAACGCATACCCGAATCGTGAGTGATCATCGATAAAGGTGATGAAGTAGCTATAGCCTCCTTGTGCAAGAGTTGGCATTGGTCCACATACATCAGTATGTATTAGACCAAGCAATTCTCCCACTGGATTACCTTTTCCAGAAAAGGGTAATTTGGTCATCTTGCCTTTTATGCATGATTCGCATGTATCAAATGAACCGGGTTCAAATGTTTCCAGAATTCCACATCGGTGTAATTCGGTCATGCGTTTTTTACTTACATGGCCAAGACGGCAATGCCAAGTGTAGGAGTCTATTCGATTATCTATTCGAGCACGTTTGTTGCTAACTTCGATATTGAAAACGTCACCGGATAAATCTAACGTGTAGATACCATTGCAAAAAGTTCCATTCCCATAAAGAACGCCATTTAAAGTTATGTAACAACAATTGTTACTAAAAGTTAAATGATAAGCCTTTTCATTCAAACATGAAACAGATACAATGTTCTTTATTAACTGTTGTGAGGTGCAGGGGTAATTAGGTCTTTCTATCTTGTTCCATTAGGGTTTTGCTGGGTTTTCTATATGACATAATTAATATGTCTTTAGAATTGGTATTTAGAATTAGTTAATTGACTAAGTCCTCAATAACATCTATATATATTGTATTCTTCATTGCATATGAAATAAGATTTATTTTGGATTATATCTCTTTCTTTTCTATCCAACATGGTATCAAAGCAAGTTATATCAAAAACCTAATTTTTTTTCTGCCGCCGCCACTTTCTCTCCTCCTCTCTCTGCCTTCTCGCACGGCGCCATCGACGCAGCTTCCTCTTCTCGCACACGCGCGCCGCCGCCTCCTCTTTGAACACGCGTCTCCTCAGTGGTATCAGAGCACAGGCGCTGATACCTCCTTTCTCCCGCGCCGCCCGTGTTTCCCAGTTCTGCCTCGCGTCTCTGACGCCTCTCTGACTCGAGCCAAGGCTCGCGGACGCAGTTGGCTCGCGGGAGGCGCTGACCGTCCTTTCCGCCGGTGCCGTCTCCACTGGTTCTTCTCGGCAGAAGTTTTTTTTTCATCGAGGCTCTGCTCTCGCGACGCGCGCCTCTCGCGCTGCTCTGCCCTCACACGCGCGAGACCATGCTGTGTCTTCTTCTCAGGCGTCACTTTTCTCGCGTCGGCAGGCTGGGTCGTCTTCTCGCGCGTGACTCTTCTCGCGTCGGCAGGCTTCTTCCTCTCGCGAGCCATCCTCACTGATAACCTGCGTCGAAGCCGGACCGCCCGCCATCCTCGCTGATCACCTGCTCGTGACCGAGACTTTCTTGCTGTTGAACTTGGTTGGTCCTCTTTATCAGCAGCCTTCAACCCGGTCCGAGCCCAAAGATAGTGGCATCTAACCCTTCTTCGCTCAACTGGAGCATTTTTTCTCCATAGCATAATTTTTTCCAGCATATCATTTTTTTTCCAAAGCAGCCTCTACGTTTTTTTTTATTCCAGCAGCCTCCATTTTTTTGTTCTTGTGAATTGGTATGGCAGACACATCCGAAGAAAGTTCTGGGATGTCTACAGATCCTTTGGCGTCTTCTAATCAGGTACAACCAATTTTCACAATGACGGGATCGGGAGGAACTGGTCTTCAAATAACCTCGGAAAAATTGACCGAGACAAA
>JAGFNQ010005795.1:56186-95402 GCA_024364735.1 Boesenbergia rotunda
AAGTTTCTTGATGGGCTTCATGCAGAGTTTGAAAATTTAAAAGGGCAAATTCTTAGTATTGATCCTACTCCCTTCTAGACAAGTCTACTACAAAATTCTAAGTGAGGAAGGCAGGAGAAGGACAATGACACCAAAGGTAATATCTCTGCAGCAAGTACTCCATTGGGAGACATCTGCTTTTGTCGGTTCCTCTAACAAGCTAAGTCTGGGGGAACAAAGGAAAAGGTGAAAATTTTGTCGGCACTGCAAAAGGACTATCATGATTCAAATTTTTGTTGGGAGAAATATCCAGAAAAAAAACCTGAAAAATTCAAATACAGTGACAAGAAGGCGCCTAGTCATGGAAATATTGCTGCCCAGAAATTAGTGGATGGGGAGACTACTGATTCTTCGGTACCTTCTAATATTCAGTTGTCATCTGCTGATATTGCTAATCTTCAGGACCTTTTATCACGGCTTCAGACTTCATCCTCTGTCTCTACTAATTCGTCTCAAGCGCACACAGATATCCGTGACCTGGAGTTAAGTATTGCTGGGTCAAGCTCTTATAGCCCCTGGGTTGACTCTGGAGCTACAGATCATATGACAAATCTTGCTAATTCCTTCATTTCTTACTCTTTGTCTTCTGGGCAGGATAAAGTGACTATTGCTGATGGCACCAAAGCCACTGTTGCTGGAAAAGGTTCCATACAACTGGCAGATCACTTTATCCTATCCTCTGCACTTCATGTCCCTTCCATTTCTCTAAATTTACTTTCTGTTAGTAGTATTACTAAACAACTACACTGCTCAGTAACCTTTTTCCCTGATCATTGTGTCTTTCAGGATCTCGAGACCAAGCAAACGATTGGGACTGGCCGTGAAGTAGGAGGTCTTTATTACTATCATCTTGGAACAACATCTGCTCTGAAGTCTACAGCTCAGTGTTCAGAAAATAAGCATCAAGAAATCTTATTATGGCATTCTCGTTTGGGACATTTATCTTTTCGATCCTTGAAGGTTCTATTTCCTAGTCTCTTCTCCTCTGTTTCTCTTGAGTCTCTTCAATGTGAAGTTTGTCAGTTATCTAAACATTGTAGAACTCATTTTTCTGAGTCCATGAATAAAAGTTCGTCTCCGTTTGACCTTGTTCATTCAGATGTGTGGGGTCCCTCTCCTGTGCCTTCTTTGGATGGCTACCGATATTTTATCTCTTTTATTGATGATTACACTCACTGTACATGGCTTTATTTGATGAAAGGCAGAGATGAAGTTCCTCGACTCATTCAACACTATTGCAAAATGGTTGAAACTCAATTCCACACAAAAGTGAAAACTCTTCGATCTGATAATGCACGGAGTACTTTACACAGTCTCTAAATACCTTTCTAGAGGATTTAGGAATTTTTCATGAGTCATCTTGTCCCTACACACCACAGCAAAATGGAGTGGCTGAAAGGAAAAATCGTCATATCCTTGAAACAGCCCGTGCATTATTATTTCAGCGTCACTTACCCAAATATTTCTGGGCTGATGCTATCCTTGCAGCAGCTTATATCATTAATCGTCTACCATCAAAAGGTCTAGGGTACCGGTGTCCTCTCAATATTCTTCGTCCTAACACCACGTTGTTCTCACTTACACCTCGGGTATTTGGCTCCCTTTGTTTTATTCATGTTCTTGGTCCCAAGACCTCTAAGCTTGATCCTCGAGCTATACGGGGAGTTTTTCTAGGGTATTCCACTTGTCAGAAAGGGTACAAGTGCTTTGATCCTATTACTAGGACAAGGTATGTCTTGAAGGATGTTACCTTTTTTGAGTCCGAGTCCTATTATTCTTCCCAGACTCGTCCCCAGGGGGAGAATCTTACCTCTTCTTTCCTTGTACCTCAAGTGGTTCCTTCTCCTATTTCATTGGATGTCATGGAAAATAGAAAAGATGATGCTCCATTACTGGATGCTCCATTACTGGGCTCGCAGGCTTCACAAGAAATTATTACTTACAGGCGACGAAGACATAAGCAAGGACCTACTACTAATCGGCTAGCTGAATCGGATGCTCTGGCTCTTGATCATGTATCCTCATTGCTTGAACCAATCGCACCCCTGAATATAAATGAGCTGAATCTTCCAATTGCTGTGAGGAAAGGGGTCAGGTCATGTACTCAACATCCTATCTCTAACCATGTTTCTTATTCTCGTTTGTCTTCTTCATATCATGCCTTTGTTTCACAGCTATCAAATCATGTTATACCTTCTTCTTATTATGAAGCTGTAAGGGACTCAAGGTGGCTGGAAGCAATGAATGAAGAAGTGGAGGCTCTTAATAAGAATGGTACTTGGAAATTAGTAGATCCCCCAAAGGGGAAGAACTTGGTTGGTTCTAAATGGGTCTATGCTATTAAGTATAACTCAGAAGGTGACGTGGTCAGCTATAAAGCCAGACTGGTTGCCAAGGGATTCACTCAAACATATGGGGTGGATTACTTGGAGACCTTCGCTCCAGTTGCAAAACTCAAATCAGTCAGGGTGATTCTTTCTCTTGCCTCTCAGTATGGTTGGTCGCTATTTCAGCTAGATGTGAAAAATGCTTTTTTGAATGGTAACCTTCATGAAGAGGTCTATATGTTACCACCTCCTGGAATTGAAACAAAAGGGAAGGTATGCCGATTGATAAAAGCTTTGTATGGACTTAAACAATCACCCAGAGCATGGTTTGATAAGTTCTGCAAAGCCATGACATTGTTTGGCTTTAGACAAGGGAATGCTGATCATACACTCTTTGTGAAGAGGAGAGAGGACAAAACTACTATTCTATTGGTTTACGTTGATGATATGATAATCACAGGTGATGACGAGGTTGAAATCCAAGCTCTTAAGTCCAAGTTAATATCAGAGTTTGAAATTAAAGACCTTGGACTATTGAAGTACTTCCTTGGTATTGAAGTTGCTCGATCTCAGGAGGGAATATATATATGTCAGAGAAAATATGTGTTGGATTTGCTCAAGGAGACAGGGAAGTTAGGTTGTCGGCCAGCATCGACTCCTATAGAAGTAAATCATGATCTTACTAGTTCGAATGGGGAAGATCTTACAAATCTGGAAAAGGGAACGTATCAAAGGTTGGTTGGAAAATTACTCTATTTGTCTATGACTAGGCCTGACATTACCTACGCTGTTAGTATAGTGAGTCAGTACATGCATGCTCCTAAAACTATTCACATGAAGGCTGTTGACAGGATTTTGAGGTACCTAAAGTCATGTCCCGGAAAAGGCTTGTTGTTTAAGGGAGGTGGTTATCTGAAGGTGGAATGTTATTCTGATGCTGATTGGGCTGGTTCTAGAGATGATAGAAGATCTACTTCTGGCTATTGCACCTTTTTAGGAGGAAACTTGGTAACTTGGAGAAGTAAGAAACAAAGTGTTTGTGCACGGTCCAGTGCGGAAGCAGAGTATCGAGCCATGGCACATGGTCTTGCAGAAATGCTATGGTTGAGTTTTTTTATTAGAAGACATGGGGTTAAAGGCTGAATTACCTCTCAGGCTGTACTGCGACAACAAAGCTGCAATCAATATTGCAAATAATCCAATTCAACATGATCGGACCAAACACATCGAGATTGATCGCCACTTTATTCGGGAAAGACTTGATTCTGGAGAGTTATGCTAGCCCTATGTCAAATCTGAGGACAAACTTGCTGATATGTTTACAAAAGCTATACCCCAAGCTGTGTTTAATTTTGCCCTTAGCAAGTTAAACATGTTTGATATATATGTTCAACTTGAGGGGGAGTGTTGTGAGGTGCAGGGGTAATTAGGTCTTTCTATCTTGTTCCATTAGGGTTTTGCTGGGTTTTCTATATGACATAATTAATATGTCTTTAGAATTGGTATTTAGAATTAGTTAATTGGTCAATTGACTAAGTCCTCAATAACATCTATATATATTGTATTCTTCATTGCATATGAAATAAGATTTATTTTGGATTATATCTCTTTCTTTTCTATCCAACATTAACGAAGGAACAAAATAACAATTATCCAATTCTAAGACACGTCCAGTAGGGAGCTTTAGCAAATATATTCCGATGGCAACAGCAGCAATCTTTGCTCCATTTCCAACTCGCAAATTCGCTTCTCCCTTGACGAGTCTTCTTCTATTCCTTAGCCCCAGTATGTCATTACATATATGTGAGCTACACCCAGTATCAAGTACCCAGGTATTTGAGGAAATAGAGTGACATTAAATAACGAAGATACCTGAAGAGGATGGGGCATCGGATGCCTTATTCTTCAAGGACTCAAGATAAACCTTGCAGTTTCTTCGCCAGTGACCCTCCTTGCCACAGTGATGGCGAGTGCCTTTTGGGGTCTTTTCAGTCTTTTTGGCCTTTTTCTTCTTTCCCTTATTCTGTTCTTTGGTCTTCCTCTTAGAACCTTTCTTCGAGGAACCAACTAACAGTACCGTCTTCTGATCCTGCTTCACAGAAGGCTCTACAGTCTTCAGCAGGTTGAGCAACTCAGGAAACTGGTCTGGAGTTGCATTTTCAGGAGGACGGTTGGGAAGTTGATCTTCAAGGACATAAGCAAGCTTTTCTGCCTTGAGGACTATCCTCAGGTTTCGAAGTCAGTCCATGAAGTTTGGCCCAGTCAGTTTATTGGTGTCCAAAATGGAACGCAAATTTAGAGAAGACATGATCGAGTGATTATCCTAGAAATACAAATTGAGCTTATGTAAGAAGAATGATTGAAGAATGTATCAACATACATAAAATCCTATTTATTTTTCAAATTGAATAATCCTTTTTATCAATTTGGGAGATCGTAGGAACATCTCCAAATAGGTTGATATCCAACCATATATAAGAACCACCATGGCTGTGGCAATCAAGTTGTTTTTAGCTATGAAGGTAGGTAATTATACCGATTACATATCACATATATGTAACTATCACTTTATGCTATCAACTAATTGAATGTTTGCATAAATCATTGGGTTGTTAACTCATTAACAAGTATGCAACATTATACATAGCACCCAACTGCACCTCTCTTTACATCGACCTTGGCTATGGCACAACAAATCGATGCTCCAAGCTTAAGGCTGACCCATTAATCAAGAAATAGTTTTAATATGGTTGGAGCTCATTCAACCGTTTAGTCAGGCTTGGATGTGTCCAACAACCAAAACTAAGGATTGACCTCTGACTCCAACTATATTATTCATAAACTAATTCCATGGTTTGAACATGTTGAGGTTCAAGCCGGGCATGGATGTGTCCATCAACCCAAACGAGAAACAAAACTCTGATTCTAACCATATTAATGGAAGGTGTTGGCCTTAATATTTTGTAAGGGGTTTTGGGTCTCATCCTTTCTTTTCTAAGCACATTCATGACATTGAATTATGTCATGACTAACGATTTCCTTAATAAAGTATGTATGTGACTTAATTTATCAAGTCTCATTAATTGAATTAGGAACCGGATTTCCTAATTCTAATTTCATAATTTATTAAAGAAATTGTTTTGGGAAACAATTTCCTAAATTGTCATAATCAATTTCGGAAATAATATGTTTAAGACTTTGATTTCTCTAAATCAAATCTTATTAAATTAAGAGACATGAGTCCTTAATTCAACCACATATTATTTTCATGAAAATCTTATTTAAGAAAACTCTATAGGAAACCATTTTCCTAATTAATTTTGGAGACAACAATATGTAAGAGCATCACCTCTTAAATCATATTTTATTCATGGATTTAATTAATTACAACAAATCGTTTTCTAAGGGTGGCTCCCCGAGGCTCAGATACCCAAAGAAAAGTAATTTGTCGTAAATCCAATTTGGTCCGCTTCGGAAGCGTAACCAAATTAAACATGACAATTTCATTTAAAATTGGGAAATTAAATTACAACAACTAACTTTAAATTGGACGGCTCCCCGAGGCTCAATCCAAAATAAAGAATTTTGTTGTCAATTTAAAAACCAATCCAAATTTAATTGTCAATTAATTGTCCATAAATTTGTCTAAACTTTCTTGAAAAAAAGTGCCCAAAATTGCGAGATTTCATAATATGTTTTCAGAATTATTGTAAGTTTCTGGTACAAAGAAAACTTACATATTTCCAAAATTGAAAAATTTCTAAAATTAGAAAAATTTCCAAAATTGGAAAGTTTCCAAAGATGGGAAGTTTTCACAATTATTATAAAATTTCAGAAACTAGAAAATTTCAAAAGTTTGCGAAATTTCATGAGGATTTCCAAACTTAGAAATTCCTAAATCTAAAATTTATTATAATTTGAAAGTTTCCATAATTGAAAAAAATTTTCAAAATTGAGATCATGACAAAGTTTTCCGCAAAACAATTATATGATTATGTCGAACACTAACCGGCTCTGATACCACTGTTGGGACCGGGTGCATGTTTACAAGGATACGGGTTCGTAAAATTCTAAATTTTTACGTGCAGCGGAAGAATTAGCATAAAATAATTTCACAAATTATTCTAACCACGTATCTAGCATGCAACCTTTTGGTGTGTGGACATGATCATAAAATAAAACTTTGCGGAAAAGTAAACTAATTTACCAAGTACCTCGCGTAACTCGAAGTAAGGGACGAGATCCAACCGTAGCGTCCCTTGGAAGCTTCGCCTCTATTCGCGTCCACGCCGAGTTCTCTTCGGGATGACTTCGCAAAGTCACGAGTTTTGTGCCGACGAGAACTACTAGATTCTCCATTGGCACAACTAGAAGAACAAAAAAGAAGAAAGGAAACTAACCACCAAGAATCGGAATCCAAATTCCGGGAAGGGAAGGAAGGAGACGCGATCCGCTTCTTCTTCTTCGGGGTCTTCTTGGTGGAAGAAGCTCACGCCCACCTTGGGAGTTACGCCGGCCCTAGGGGAGGAGAGAGAAAGAGCCAGCCCTAGAGAGAGAGAGAGGCGTGTAGAGAGAGAGAGAGCAACAATCTCTTGATTAATTGATTGGAATTAAGGGTTTGCCTTTGGTTCCTTTATATAGTTGCTTCTCCCTTGCCAAGTTTCCCCTTTAACGGAATTTTTCATAAGAAATTTATCTTATAAATTCTCTTATTAATTATTCCGTTTAAGCCAAGTTTTATTATAACTAACTTTATAATAAAACAAATACTTTCTCTTCTTTTATTATGGAATAAATTTTATAAGAAATTTATAAACTTTCTTATTATGGAAAAATCAATTCATAATTGATTTTATAAAATTAAAATAAACCATTCCATGGATCATTTTAATTTCCATAAAAAGAATAAATTTCTATAAATTTAATTATATAAATTTCTTTATACAAATTTATTTATCCATATAAAAACAAATCCCTCTCTCTTTTTAATTATGGAATAAAATTCGTATAAAATTTTCTTATCATGGAAAAATCAATTCATAATTGATTTTATAAATTAAAATTAAACCAATTCATGGTTCATTTTAATTTCCATAAAAAGAATAAATTTCTACAAATTTCTTTATAAATCTCTTTATATAAATTTCTTTATATATATCAATTTATTTATCCATAATTTTATAAAACAAATCACGCTAGATTTATTTTATTAATTAAACCAAATAAATTGGTTTATCCCCTTTATTGTGGCCGGCCAAACCAAAGGGGTTTGGCACCCTCTTTGGCCGGCCAAACCGGGCCGAACCGATCGCGAATTAAACTCATTTAATTCGCCCGATAAGCCTTCAAAAGACTTAGCCATTTTAAGCTTCCATTGCGCCTCTGATTAATTCAGATTCGACTTATTTCTCTTGATTGGAAAATCCAATTTTCAACTCGTTTTAAATCCCTCGGATTACTCGTAGTGCGTGTGACTAAATAGGTTTTCGATTTATGTTGGCCGTCTATAATCAACTAATTATAGAACGATCATGAGTGGCACCTAGTAGTACATCATGATCCCCAATTAATCGAAAGATCAACGGTTAACCTCAGAGAGAATTCTGAAACCCTTCAGCAGCTCTAATGAATCGTGCCCCATTCCCTTCACCATCTTATACCCACTTGGTTCAGGACATGGTCTGTTTGTGTCAGTCCCCACTAGACTGACTACGTCACACCTAGCCCAAGTAATGTCTTTCTCGTCCTTTGGATTTCTAATTACTCTCATGTATTTTAGAGACTCGCACTCTAAACATGATATGCTCTGGCCAGAGGCTTTGAGTAACAATCCGACGATAGGCCTGGGTATACATCTCCTCGCAAGGAGTGGTGAATCCTTTGTAGGCTGCTCAAACATCTTCGGGCACTTCGGCTTATACCCAATCATCCTGGGTCCACACCTCCTTGGAGATGCTTGCTTAAGATGTTAAAGTATAAGTCTCCATGACCAAGATGACTTGAACACCGCAAGTCAAAGGAACATCGCACTTAAGCTGCAGTAAGAACTTCATTGACATATCTATATAGATAACCATATGAAGTCTTACAGCTAGTCACTCCAATGAACTAGTTCCCTTAACTAGCATCCATGTTTATCTCCGGACATCCCAATGTCACCAGCCAGTGAGAATCAGCTGATTAGAGAATAACCCATGCTAGTCTCAACAGAATTGATAGTGTCCGTATTTATCAATTCATCGACTAGGGATATTTTCAATACTTCACATTTGCACATTTAGAGATAATCACTAGTTGTGATCCCATCACAAATTCTCTTATGCTGTGAGTTGTATTGCGGACATTCAGTAGATGAGTTTAAGATCCCAATCAAATACAAACATGTATACTCAAATAGTGAATTATCATTTATTAAAATAAATGTTTACAATCATAAGGCGATTGCCTTAGGACACTTCTCTCATATCACTAACAATGCCTTGCTCGCCGTAACTACCAAACAAATTAGGATCAGCAACTTAAGTAAATAAGGTTGATGAGAAACTACTAGATGAACAGATGAGTTAATGTCTGATCTTAGATGTTTCGTAGATTGTCTCTAGAACACTCAAGGATGCTTCATGATGACTAATCAGTCAATGGCGCCAAAGGAAGAATTTTAATTGATACAGCATGTGGATGATGTCATGCCTTGCTTGATCTCGCGGCACTGGGTGGTGCTACAAGTCTATTGTAATTTGTGCGGGAGCGAGTTGACAGAGGCGACAACAAGAGGGAGAGAGAAGGGAGGGGGGGGGGGGGGGGGGGGGGGGGCGCGGTTGAAGGTGATGCAGTAGTAATCGGAAAAATCTCAAAAATCCATTATGAACATAATTTTATCAATTTGAAATTTGACTACTATTCATTTTTCAAAGACAGTAAATAGTCTGTTAAAAAAATAAAAAAAAACTGTTAGCACTAAAACATATAATGACTGAAAATTAATTCAGTAAAGGCTTAGGAACCCAAAACAAGTTCCTATCTACGGGGTTAATTAAGAATTTTGCAAGAATATGGTTCTTAAATACAAGGACTGGGTGGAAATCAGTAGAATGGGGCACTTGGTAGTGACCTAGGGTTTAGCACATAGTAGAGATAAGGAGTCGACAAAGCAATAGTGCATGGATGAAAGAGTAGATAAAATTGACAAAGAGGTGACATGGGTTTGAGGATAGGAGAGGCAACGTCAGATCAAAAAAGGGTGGGGTAACTATGATGACTATATATCTCCATAATTGTGGAGAATATTACAGTTGTGCTATAATATCCAAAGTCATGGACAAAATTGTTTTGCAATCTAGCACGGAAGTATAATATCTTGCACAGCTATCCAGATATTGTCTAAGTTTGGTCATTTTTAGCTTGTAATACCTGTCCCTCTTTAAGATGACAACAAATGTGCAATCCAAATAGTACATAATGAAGTATTGAATCATCAAAAAAAAATTGAGGCGGATTGTCACTTGTGAGTCATCATCACCAAGATCATACATTGCTCAAATGTATTATAAGGATCAAGTTGCTGATATAATTGCAAATACATTCAGTAAATATCATACCAAAAAGTGCATGGGGTAGTTAATAGTTACTCCATAGCAATGGAGAATTTAGTAATATTCTCCGCGGGCAATGGAGATTTATAATAGAAACTCAATAATAAATTGAGGATATTAAGTGATGTGGAGGTAAGTAAGGGTCCATGTGGCTGACCCTTGACTCGATCAACATAAAGTCCATGTGGTAGATCCCTTAACTCGAGTCCATGTGGTCGAATGCAAGCCTCGGCTTCTGTCATTCTCGAATATTCACTGACCCATTCGGATTGGGACGGTCGGGCAATTTCTCTCTCTACTCAGCACAACGGCGACACACTCGGACTCAGGCGACAGTCGAGCAATTGGGTATAGACTTTCTGATTCGGCATCACTCTCCTAACTCTGGGCTCCAATTCCCACTCGGGCTCGGGAAGCACTTGGCAGTATTTAACGTTCAATCTACTCGGAGCTCGGACCTCACGACACTCGCTTCCCAACCAAACTTGGGGAGAATTCGAGAGCAACTTAGCGACTTCCCACTCGGGCTCGGGAAACAACCTTGCTGGCAGCTTGAGATTATCAAGCCAGACGATCTCGTAGATAAAGATCTCGGGTGATTATTGACAAAATGAAAGGATAAGATGGGCAAAGACATTTGTTGCCTAAATGAAAATGTCATAAATAACGCTCTAAATGGAGAAAAGGCAATAATCATTACACCAGAAAAAGCTATGACAGAAGGAAAATTATTCGAAGAAAGAAGGTTCACTTTTTCATACATTTCGTATTATATTCTCTACATCATTTTTGTCTACATTTTTCTCTGCTCGTCGCCTAAGTAAGCATCGGAGGGCCCTTGTCGGAACTAGACCGACATCTCTGACTTCGTGTTGACTTTGGGCAGGGAAGCTTCTCTTATTGTGATACGATGAAAGGAAGGTCATCATCATCCCAGGAGTACTCAACTGGAGCTTGTGGATTTTTGTTGTATCATCATTTGCGTCGTATGTGAGTAACATGGGCGAAAGACATTGACGAAAAAGAAACAAATCTACTTTCCTTCCATTGTTTCTTCCTTCTCGACTCGAGGCTCGGCTTCCCGAGTACTTGGCCTTGCTTCCCAACTAACAGCTCCACTCTCAAGCACTTGAAGTCTCCTTCGAGGATTTTGATTTCACGTTTGACCACTCGGACTCGAGAACCACTCGAACTACTCGAATTTCGCGGCATTGGGACAACTGGGATTGTCCGACCCTCTATACCGCAGTTGGGCAATCAGTTTCCTAACTCGGCACTCAACATCCCAACTCGGTAGTCGGGAGACCTGGCCGACTCGGCATGCGGCTTCACACTCAGCTCAAGAAGCACCCAAGCCATCTAGCCTTCTGAGTACCTCCAAGCAACGGAGATTCTGTCCTAAAAAGTGATTGGTCATGGACTAACGACGGACATCTTTCCTTGTTGGTTCGTGCCTTATTTGAGGATTTAGATCCTGTAGATGTTAGGGTCTTCCCTTGTGTCTGTGATTTCAGATTTTGCCTCTTCTTCCATAAGAGGATTCTTGAGGACAAGGCACGTTGCCCGGCTAAGGGAGAGATGAGCACCGCTACCCCTTTTTCTCTTACATCACTTTCCAATTGTTCTTGGTATAAGAAAAGGGCATGATTTATAGTTCAAAAGTGGGAGAGGCAACAGTTGAACGAGGGTCACGCATCAAGACTTATTCATTGAAAAACAAAGACAAAGAGAAGGAGAGCAACTCTATAATAAAGATCACTCAGCTATCTTAGTATTCTATTTGAGGGTTTTAATGTGCTACTTTTGAGTTCTACAATTGCTATGGGAGTTCCATGATATACAAGGAGAGGAGTTAATTGGGTTTTCATGAATTACACCACTTTCTGCAATACTGGAGTTGAATTCTAGTTCTTAGGTGCCATTGAGGTTGTTGATTTTATTCTCAAGTCTTGATTCTCTTTTAGGGGGTAAATCACATTGCAAGTTGCCCTTATGCCAAAAGAATTAGAACTAGAATGAAGGACAATGGAGTTGTGCAGTTGTTTTTGCCTTTCCTGATGAAGCGAGGGCAATAATTAGATAAGGATTACAACCATAAAATTTGCTATTTCACATCTCTAAAGATTTTGAACCTGTTGTAGAGTGTTTTGATCAGTTTGGGAAGTGATAAGCAAGCCATGGATATACTCACAAAGGAAAACTGGCTCCACAGTGCTGAATCAGTTGATTGTGCCCGACTTTGTTTTATCATCAGTGACATCGGAGAGGTTTTATCATCAGACTTCATTGGCTCTAGGAGACAACTTTCTTTATAATAATAAGACATGAGTCTTAAAGAGTTCATGTGCTCCTGGAAACATAATCAAGCCTTCTCCAATTAAGTCTCCTATGTCCATGAAAAGCATGCTTCTTTTGGCAAAATTCCATCTTCATCACTGAATTCAAATGCTTTGAAATTGGAGCAGTCACAAGAGAGACGCCCAACTTCATTGGTTCCCTTTACCCTAAGACTAAGGCCATAAACATGATATTTAGTTAGCTTGAAACTACAAAAAGTGTATTTTGATGTGAACGCGTATGTGACAAAAGACAAATGTGCAACCAATATTGGTCGATATGTGTCTGAAAATGTGGGGAGGTGTTATTCAACACTTTTTACCGCTGAAGATTTGATCAAATCAGTGACTACTTAGAATTTTTATCCTATAATTGATCCATAACCATCTGATGCAATTGCAGTATTATTAACTTAGGGTGAGGATTTATCTATACCCTTAAGCACATCTTGCCAATTACATTGATGCAAAATCATTACAAACTTCGACTTTCCTTGTCTTCTAAACCCAATTCCTATTCTCTGTTACGTTAGCTAAAAAGTGAAAAATAAGTTTGGTCTTAGAAAATTTTGACATATACCATAAAGTACCTCTATTTGTTGAGGATGTATGTTTCCATGGACACGCGATTATTTTTATAACATTCACATAATGTTCTTTACCTTGTATTTTATCTTCTTCCATCATAAGTAAGAATTTTGGAGTCACCATTTCTTGTACTCCGCCTCCTCATGCCTTATCATTTTGCTCTATAGTCTTAACATTTACTTGGGGCTCCAACTCCATGCTAAACATTCTTTTGATATTAGATAGAAACAACAATAGGTGTTGTCAATTTATTATGCGAGGAGTTGTTTCCTTTACTTTTTACCCATTCATAATTTCATCCCTGATTCCAAAGGGCAATCTACAATTGTCTGAAAATTTGGTCACTCAAGATTGAAATGCCGAGTCAGCCTACATTAGCTGAGAACAGGACCATTATGGACCATTGTGTTTAATATCAACCTAAATCACATTTTGTCAATTGTATTAGTTCAATTTTTCAATTTATTATGTGCTAAACATTCTTAAGAATAACAGTATGTTTTCTTTAGCAAGTCTCAATTCCAAGAAGAATTCAAGAAAGGAAGAGCCCCCCTCACAAAGCCCGACTCCGAGTTGGCAACCTTCTGAGCCCTTGACTCGATTGTGCGGGATAAAGCCCGACTCCGAGACGCAACCTTCCGAGTCCTTGACTCGGTTGCGTCATAAAGCCCAACTCTACGTCGGCAACCTTCCGAGTTATTGACTCAGTTGCATCATAAAGCCTAACCCCGAGTTGGCAGTCTTCTAAGTCCATGACTCGGTTGTGCAGAATAAAGCTCGACTCCAAGTCAGTAATCTTCCGAGACCTTGACTCGGTTGCATCATAAAGCTCAACTCCGAGTTTGCAACCTTCTGAGTCCTTGACTCACCAACCCCAAGTTAGCAGTCTTTCGAGTCCTTGACTCAATTGTGTGGGATAACGCTCGACTCTGAGTCGGCAACCTTCCAGTCCTTGACTCAGTTGCATCATAACGCCCGACTCCGAGTCAAAAACCTTCCGAAGTCCTTGGCTTGATTGTACAGTTATACGCCCAAACTAAGTCGGCAACCTTCCGAGGGATAACTATGGATTAATGATGCGCAGCCATTTGGATTCTACTGTCATACTTGGTTTACAACGCACCGTCTGATTCGTGCAAGGGGTGAGCGTAATAATATATGAATGATAGGGTTAGGCCAACCAATTTAAGGCTGTAGGGAGAGAGATTGAACCTCGTGTTTGGTCCACAGGGGCAAGCGCCCAAGAGACAAAATCCAAGTTGGAGAGCACTCAGGAGTCAAGTTCAGAATCAAGAATCGGGTTCGAAAGCATTTAGTCCTCAAGAATGGGAATCATAGTTCGAAAGCACTCAGGTTCCTCCAGGTTCATTTCTGAGCACTTGGCATTCATCTCGAGCACCTAGATTCAACATCCCAACTCCACTAGGCAGCTTGGGCATTCAGTGACTAGGCAACCCACTTGTCCGACTCGGCTCTCGACACTTGGCGATTTAGAGAAATGCTCGGCTACAATCAATTTTCCACTAGGGCTCGAGAAGCATTCAGGCAGCCTAGACCTTGCGACACTCGGGAGAACTCGGTTGGGTCTAGCGACATCCCACTCAGGCTCAAAAAAGGTGCTCAAGCTGAAAGATAAGAGAAGCATAGGTTTAAGTTATTCTGCACAGTACCATTTAAGTTGATTATGGCCCGTCGCATCCATGCAGTCATTTCTTTAGAAAAGTTCTAACACTTGAGGATATATTTCATTGGTTATGCCTAGTATAAGTTACCTTTTAGTATATTCTGGACTTTTAGTACGAAGGTGCTCGAGAGACAAATATTACAACATTCAGAAAGACAGGTCGGAATCTCATGGTGTACCACACTACGTCTGACTCAGATGGGGGTGACTAATGATACTCCGTGATAAATCGAGGATATTAGGTGATGTGAAGGTAAGCAAAGGTTCACATGGCAGACCCTTGACTTAGTCAACATAATGTCCATGTGGTTGATCCATTGACTCGAGTCCATGTGGTCAAATGCAAGGCTCGTCTTCTCTCATTCCCGAGTATTCAGTGACCAATTCAAGCGATCAGGTGATTTCTCTCCCAACTCAGCATAGCAGCGACATTCTCGAACTCGAGTATCAAATAACAATTAGGTACGTGACTTCCCGACTCAGCATCACTCTCCTAACTCAGTCCTCCGTTTCCACTAAGGATTGGAAACCATTTGGCAGTGGTTGTCATTCAGCCTACACAGTGCTCGAACCTCGCATCACTCGTCTTCCCAACCAGACTCGAGGAGAATTCAAGAGCAACTCAGCAAATTATCACTCAGGCTCAGGAAAGCAACTCAGCCAGCCCTACTGGCAGATTGAGATTATCAACCAAGCCATCTCATAGATAAAGATCTCGGATGATTTTTGCCAATATGAAAGGATAAGATTAGCGGAGATTTTGAGTGATTGTTGCCAAAATGAAAGGATAAGGATGGTCACCGAGGTTGTTGAAATGAAAGGTTTTAAATGTCATAAAGAATTGTCTAAATGGGAAAAAAACTGTCATTACATTGGAAAAAGCTATAAAAAAAGGGTAATTATTTGGAGAAAGGAGGTTCGCTTTTTCATACATTTTATACTATATTCTCTACATCATCTTCTTCTACATTATTCTCTGCTCACCGTCTAACTTATGCATCGATGGGCCTTGACAGGGCTACACCGGCACCTCTGACTTCATGTTGACTTTGGGCAGGGAAGCTTCTCTTATTGTGATACGACGAAAGGAAGGAGTGTCCGGCCATCATCGTCCCAGGAGTACTCGGCTTGCAGATTTTTGCCGTATCAATAATTACCATAGTATGGAATTTTACCCATAATTACATTCCATATTCTACGTATTTCCTAATAACTCTTTCCAAATTGTTCTTGTACAAACTAGAACAGTATATAAATGGTGTTCATTGCCCTTGAGAAATGTTTCTTGCAAATCGTCTTAACACTTTTCCGATGTTTGGGCAATCAGTGATTCAACCGAGGATGAGCTGAAACTGGACTTAAAATCCTCTATAATCAGACTTCGAGAGGAAAAAAAAACATAATATGGATGACACGGCCTGCATTTTATTCTATTATTTTAGCTCTTGTGTGAACTGAGTTATAGTTGTCAAATGAAGGCACGAACGCAGTCTATCAAAGCCGATCCATTGTAGAGCGGAGAAAAGATAAAAGCATGAACCTTCTTGGGCTCTCTGAGCAGGGGAGAGAGCTTTGAGCGCTCTCCGGATCTGGGTCCGCAAGGCCCGCTTCTGCGGCTGCATATCTGCGTCCGCCATGGCCACGGATGGGTTGGTAATAGAAGAGCTGGCGACGCGGCGGAGCGGAACGGCGGCGGATGGGAGAAGGGAAGGAAGGGAACTGGAGAAGAGGAGGAAGGTGAGATCGGTAGTCATCAAAAGAGAGGCAGCTTTTTTTAATCTACCGCCTCCCTCGCCTCTCATCTCCGGTTGATCAGGTTGAACAAACATGCGCAAAAATCAATCAATTATTTTTCTATTTAAAATATGATATACTTTTATTCTAGTACTTATCATTTTGGTCTTTAAAATTATTAAATTATTTTAGTTAAACCTAATTTAATTAAATAATTTAGACTGAAATTAACAGTTTTATTCAAAGTGCTATATTAATATTATATCCCTCGGGCTATGGCGCAACGGTAGGACGACTAATCATTATTTTAGATATCTACGATTCAATATCCAACTATAACGTATTTGTAGGAATTTTTTTCTCTAAATAAGACGCAAACTCTAGGACCCTGGGCTTCTAGATCGTCCATCACGAGTGTTTTCCGATTTACTCTGACGATCGGTGGAAAACTCCCGTGGGACCGAGCCGATCGTCCGAGGTTAGAAAAACCTCATTAATTATTATTTTTATATTAATATTATAAAGCAGTATAATTTCAAAAGCAAAAAAAAAACAAAAAGAATAGCCATTTTATTTAATTCATTAAAAGTAAATATCTTTTAATTTTTCATTAAAAGATATTATTATTTTTATTTTTTTAAATTATCTTCGATTCCACGTTCCATTCCTTAGGGCATCCATAACAAAGGTTTTATTTAAATGTTGTTTTTTCATTTCTCTTTTATAGGTGGAATTAAAAAAGTATGAAGGTAGGTTTAATTTTTCGAATCCGCTTCTTATTCTCTTTCTTTTTTATTGGTGGGTCCACGGAAAAAAAAATCAAAAATCTTTATTATTGTTGGAGATGTTCTTAGAAATTGATATAGAGTAATTGTACTGAAGTCGGCTTTGAAATGGTCAGGAGGGCTGGCGCATCTGACCCATTTTTGGGTGGGCCCATATTTTTTTAAATAAATACTTGATATTTTTAAAGTTAACAAAACAATATGCTATAGGTGAAAAACGATTACTAAAAAAAAGACATATTTATAAATTTGAAAATATTATATAATTTATTGTAAAGTGTCAAAATAATAATAATAATAATAATAATAATAATAATAATAATAATAAGCACCCATGGGACATTTTCTTTTCCGCCGTCTTCTATGTCCCTAATTCCCTAAATCTATCTAATCTTTCACTTCTGGAATCTCAACCTCAAACCCTTTGTCATGCCTATGCCGAAAGTCTGATAGTCTTTATCAGGTACAGACAGCACGCTGGTCATATGAAGTCGTGAACCCTAGTGATCTTGAGCGACTTCATCACAGTCACCTCTAGCCTTCGTTGTCATTCTCACAGCATCAGATTGGCATATCAGGTTTCGATTTCTACTTATGCATCTATTGTGTTACTTAAATATGTTTAGTTAGATTATGCTTCCCATGGATTGTCGATTTCAGATCTATTGTGTTACTTAAATATGTTTAGTTAGATTATGCTTCCTATGGATTGTCGATTTCAGATCAAATTAAAGTATTTTTGCTCTAAAATATGGGGTTCTTGGATTTCTAGGAATTAAGGTGGGTAATTAAAGGGTAGATATTATGCCATTATAGGGAAAACGGACAAGGCAGATGATCCCGGGCTAGCTTACGTGTAGTTTGGCCCGGCAACTTGGTGCCTCGTCAGCAGGAGATGGATTTATGGACTTCGGGAGCCCCGGGAATATAAGGCTTGTATTGGTGGCTCGGCTTAGTTCTCTCGGGAACGAAAAGGGATGGGCCCAGGTAAAAGGTAATCTTCTCGACTAAGGGGACGGGAAGTCCCCGAAAGGCCCCCCGAGTCTAGGAAGGTCTGGGTCAGGAGGCCCGAGTCCAAGGAGACTCGATTCACAGTGCCATTGAATCTCAGTTCTCCCGAGTCGGAGGAACCTCAAACTCAAGGCATCTTGAAGACATACGCAACTATACGCTTACACATCACTCGGCTCAGTGTCCCCGATTGGGCGCGTGGCGACCTACGTTCCTCAGAATCGGCTTGACCGAGCATCTAGACTATCGCGGGCCTGCCCTCGCACCCCTCTCGATTTGGCTCCCAGCTGACGCGTGGCGGCCCACGCTCCTGGAGTAAGCCCGAATCAGAGGAGGCTTTGCTTAATGTATCATGGGATCATGCTTTCACTATAGACCCTCAATCGACCTCCTCATCTTGTGCCCTCAATCGGCACCGTTGCTATAGGCCCTCAGTCGGCCTCCTCGCCCTGTGCCCTCAGTCGGCAACGATACTCTAAGCCCTCAGTCCGCCTCCTCATCATGTGTCCTCAGTCGACACCGATACTCTAGGCCCTCAGTCACCCTCCTCGTTTCGTGCCCCCAGTTGGCATGTGCGTTGAAGGTATTGTCGTAACTCGCTAGAACAATTACTCCCTGACACAGGACTAGCAGAAGGAATACGGGGTCGGCGCAAGTAGGGCATCATTCCGGCACTAATCACGAGTATATCGATGACGCCATGATCTTCCTGCCACATCCTGAGCCTCGTACCATGACCACCTACCTCTGTGTCATGTCGAGCGGCGCCCAACGACGCTAACCATTAAGTTGACAGTGCCCTTTTCCTTATTCCGGTGTGTGACACCTTACCCTGCCACATCTGGGTATGCCTTACCCTGTCCTCGCTACGAGACAAAAGGTGGCAGGCTGGGCAGCAACTGTCAGCTTCCCTGGCTATATAAGTCTCTCCACTCCACACGCCCCAGGTACACGCAATAGTAATTTAGCTATTGTTGCATTGCCTTTTGCTTCCCACTCTCGAGGACTGACTTGACCGTCGGAGTGCCTTGCCGGGGACTTTTCCAGGCGAGTTCTAACTGTCTTTGTCTTGCAGGCCAGGAGCACGCACCGGAGCCCGCGTCGGTAGCTCGTGACCTTCGAGAGACCACGTTACCATTGGGAGTCCACCTCGCTGTAAGATCGTTGCCGTCCGCTAGAGGGGGGGTGAATAGCGATTTTTCGAACCCCTTCTTCCTACAAGATTGTTAGCACAGCGGAAATACAAATAAAACAATAAATACAATGCTAACAAACCGTATTTAGTTGGTATCCACCCCGGCCGGGTGACTAATCCAACAATCCTTCGGCGGATCAAACCCCGGATAACCTCCGGCTATCACGTGTCGCTCCTTGTGGGTGGAGAAACCTCACCACAACACCAAACAAAGCTCTGGACACGAAGACTACTAACTTGCCCTTAACCAAGACAAGTTTCGTCAAGAAACTCAGCCACCACGACGTCCTCTTTAAATAGGACTCGGGGCTGATTTCTCGCTGCCAGTCGGCAGTCGACTGGTGCCAGCCAAATTCGACCGTTGACACTCTCAACGTTCGAATTTGCTAACTCACCAGTCACCTACTAGTCGACTGCCCCCAGGGCAGTCGACTGGTACCTAGCTGAATCCCTTCCCGAGTACATTCACACAGCACTCGACCCTCACGACTCGACTGACTCCTCATCCGCAGCCTCGACTGTTGCATTCGCGCCCTCTTCATCTTCGGCCCTCGTCCCTCGGATGCGCACGCAAGCCTCCAGCTTGCATCCATGCCACCCTTCACGTACGCCTCGAAGTCCGCGCCCATCAGCTCATCGTCCCTGCACTCCATGGCCCCTCAGATGCGCACGCAAGCCTCCAGCTGACCTCCATACCATCCTTCATCGTACTGCATCCTTCACCGTACTGAGGCCGTCCAGTCAGGTCCATATGCGTAACCTGTACAACCTGCACACTCAACATACGCATATTAAATACAAGGGTAAACCTAACTTAAACCCTTTGCCCAAACATCAAAACCCATGGTCACACCGGACCATCTTAGGGCCGATTGCTCCAACAATCTCCCCCTTTTTGATGTTTGGCAATTCGTTTAAGTTAGGGAAAGCAAGATAATAGTAAATAGCAAAAATCATGCTAAATAAATGCATATGCAATGCATAACTGGATCCTATCCCAAGGCATCCCACACCTAACCCTCCAAGTTAGGAATTTTACCACCTAACCCTCCAAGTTAGGATTTTCCAACATCTAGCCCTCCGAGCTAGAACTTTCACCACCTAACCCTCCAAGTTAGGATTTTCCAACAAACCGGGTTTTTTAAAGCTTCTCCCAAGCTCCCCCTTATACTGGACTTACAAAGGCTTTTTAAGAACCTCTCCAAGGTTCCCCTTACGCCTAGAATGGAGCAACCATGCTCCCCCTTAATCTAGGGTTTCTTGCAAAGATAAGTTTGGTTTCCCAACTTAAACCAAACCTTCTCCCCCTTTGCCTAACATCAAAAAGAACTCAACAATAACCCAATTATTGATTCTTTTAATCCCAAATGGTCCTAAACAACGTGTACTAACCCCCATACACTTGTTTTTAATCACTCGGACCCAAGTCAGCTGCTGGATACCCACACCAGCCCTGACCAGTCGACTACCCCCAGGGCAGTCGACTGATACTCTGATAATCAATTTTCTGGCCGAATTTCAGAAACGTGCCAGAAATTCCACAAATCTCCAAAAATTCTCAAATTTCGTGGAGAACTTTGTGGTACTCATACCTACTTGGGAAAAATACATTTCACCATGTATCTATCCCCATTCCCAAGTTTGGTACAAAACCCAATAGTTTTCTTATGAAAATTAAGGCAAATAGGAGACAACCTCCCCCTTAACCCTTGCCTTCTCCTAATTTTCATTTTCAAAGGGTTAAGTTCTACCCAACTTAACCTCCTAACACCAAGTTAGGTTCTTCCCAACCTAACACCCGAGTTCTTTTCCCTTTGAACACCATTAAAGGCTTGCTCCCCAAGCACCCTTATCCCTAGTGTCAATAAGAACTCAACAACATCTAAAAACTCTAAAGTTTGCAAGCACACTTGCTAGGATATACCCTATCCTAGAAAAATATGATATCATGGAAATATCAAGTGTGCTTGACTTTTGGTACACATCTAGGTTCCTTAAAAAAATTTGGCACTAAGTCATTATTCTTTGTGTTTGCCTCTTCTAACCCTTTTAAATTGACCCAAGGAATTGTCCTCAACTCTTAGGTTCATCCATAATTCCAAGTGTTTCTGAAAAACCCTTCAGAAATCACTTATTAACACTCTGCCCAGACCCTCAGTCGACTGTCCAAATGACAGTCAACTGCCAAAACTCACAGAGAGTTTCTGGGCTCTTACCAGTCGACTGCCCCCAGGGCAGTCGACTGATACCTGATTTTCAGATTTTCAGGCCGAAATTCAGAAATCTCCTAAAAATTCTATAAATCTCCAAAAATTCTGAAATTTAGTGGGGAGACTTGTGAAGCCAATATTTACGTGGGAAAAATATGTTTCCAAATAAAAGTACTCCAAATCCCAAGATTGGCACGAAATCCTACTTCTTTTAAAATGTATCAAATGTGCTTATCCTAAAAGTGCTAATTCTTACTTCTCTTCAATGCATCCTCTTCTCCTTGATCACAACTCATTTATATCATTGAATTATATGGTGTTCCACCATTAAACCTCAATTTTATCAATTAACTCTCCTTTTTCACCTTCCCCCCCTAAATTCTCCTTTTAATGTGCCAAAATCTAGGATTAAGACATACATAAGTCTTCCAACCCCTTTTGGCATATTTCATCTAATTTCCTAAGGGAGAAACTTTTGAGATCCATTTACCATGGACCCCAAAGACTCCTAGAGCTCCCCCTTGAGCTCTTAGCCTTAGTCACCTCCCTAGGTGACTCCATCCACACTAGGCCACACCGGTGTGCCACCGGTGACTCTTGATCTACAAAATTGACCTTTTTTAACCTTGGACACCTTGTCCTTGGTTAGGTCACTCTTTTTACCCTTGGATGACATTCCATTGTCATCCTTGGACTTTCTCTCCTTACTAAGATTGTATGTTTTCCCAACATGCTTCTTTTCATTGCCCTTGGAGGTCTTAGATCGGTACCCCAATCGCGATCTATTATAGTTGGGTTTGATGCTACCCAACACCATGTCTAAGCCCTTAGACCCAACCGTGAATCTTTCTAGGGCCTTTTCTAATGTATCAAGCCTTGCCCTCAAGGCTTGATTTTCCCTCTCTAGACCTTTAATTTTGGAGTCCATATGTCCACTTTGGACATCCCTAGAACTACTCATTTTCTTAGGCACATTCTTTCCCTTCTTGGGATTAGTGCCATGATATTTAGATACAAAGGTCCTAGATTTACCATGATGCATGCTTTTCTTAGAATATTGATCTACCTTGTTATCCTTAGTCCTATCATTATATTTAAAACCAAAGTTATGCACCATTAGGCAGTTTTCATGAAATCTAGCATGCATGGATGAACAATTTGCATTATTTCTAACATTCATGGAGGTATTTAGATTTGAATGGCAAATTGACCTAGGGTTAGGAATTACCTCCCTTACCCTTGTAGTCCCTCCGTGTTGTGATCTTTGCTTCCTTCTCTCTTCTTTCTCCTATCTTCTTAGATGCTCTATTTTCTTGAGCTTTCCACTCATTAGGCATCTTGTGTGGTAGTGTTCTAGCTCTCCACACGTGAAGCATCTAATTATCTTCTTAGCTTGAGCCTCTTTATTCCTACAACCCATGTTAGATTTAACCGAAATTGAAATGAGTTTAGATTTTACCTCCCTTTTATCTTTTGGACACTTGTCTTTGTAGTGCCCCTTTTCATTGCAACCAAAGCACGTGATATGCTCTTTCAATTTGGCTTTGGTGGAGGTGGAGGCTAGGTTGACTTCTTCTTTAACCTTGGAAGAGGTGGATGCTTCCTCTTGTTCTTGCATTAGTGAAGATCTTTCCTCCCCCTCAATTCTTGAGGTGGTGACCTCCTCCTCTTCTCTAGATGAGGTGGATAACCTCTCACTTTCTTCTTCCACTTCACTTGATGATATGGTTAATTCTCCTTCTTTTTCTTCTTCTTGAACCATTTGACTCATCCCTTTGGGCTCCTCTACTCTTTGAGTTGTTGTAGGGTTCTTGTGCACTTCTTCCAATTTATTCCACAACTCATATGCATTCTTATAACTCCCTACATTAGTCAAAACATTGTTAGGCAAAAGATTTACTAAAATACTCATTACCTTTTCGTTTGCCTTGGAATAGGCTTGTTGCTCTTGAGTCCAATATCTAGGACGAAGCTTCTTGCCGTGCTTTTCCTTTGGAATTTCGAAGGGCTCATCTAGCATGACCATGCACTCCCACTCCATGCTAAGCCAATTCTTCATCCTCGCCCGCCAATAGTCGAAATCCTCATTGTCGTAGGGCGGTGGGGTGTAGATGTTGTCCCCCAACATATCTTCCATTGCTTCTTCTCCTCTAGCGTGTGCTCCCTCGGCGGTTAGTCCAATCAAGAGCAGTCCTTGCTCTGATACCAATTGTAAGATCGTTGCCGTCCGCTAGAGGGGGGGTGAATAGCGATTTTTCGAACCCCTTCTTCCTACAAGATTGTTAGCGCAGCGGAAATACAAATAAAACAATAAATACAATGCTAACAAACCGTATTTAGTTGGTATCCACCCCGGCCGGGTGACTAATCCAACAATCCTTCAGCGGATCAAACCCCGGATAACCTCCGGCTATCATGTGTCGCTCCTTGTGGGTGGAGAAACCTCACCACAACACCAAACAAAACTCTGGACACGAAGACTACTAACTTGCCCTTAACCAGGACAAGTTTCGTCAAGAAACTCAGCCACCACGACGTCCTCTTTAAATAGGACTCGGGGCTGATTTCTCGCTGCCAGTCGACTGCCCCTAGGGTAGTCGACTGGTGCCAGCCAAATTCGACCGTTGACACTCCCAACGTTCGAATTTGCTAGCTCACCAGCCACCTACCAGTCGACTGCCCCCAGGGCAGTCGACTGGTACCTTGCTGAATCCCTTCCCGAGTACATTCACACAGCACTCGACCCTCACGACTCGACTGACTCCTCATCCGCAGCCTCGACTGTTGCATTCGCGCCCTCTTCATCTTCGGCCCTCGTCCCTCGGATGCGCACGCAAGCCTCCAGCTTGCATCCATGCCACCCTTCACGTACGCCTCGAAGTCCGCGCCCATCAGCTCATCGTCCCTGCACTCCATGGTCCCTCAGATGCGCACGCCAGCCTCCAGCTGACCTCCATACCATCCTTCACCGTACTGCATCCTTCACCGTACTAAGGCCGTCCAGTCAGGTCCATATGCGTAACCTGTACAACCTGCACACTCAACATACGCATATTAAATACAAGGGTAAACCTAACTTAAACCCTTTGCCCAAACATCAAAACCCATGGTCACACCGGACCATCTTAGGGCCGATTGCTCCAACACTCGCCTCGCGACAGGATCAAATTTGACGCTAGAAGGAGGGGGCATTCAACCTGATCGGAGGTGAAAGATGGAAAAACCCAACCATGTCATGGTGATCGTCACCTCGGAGGAATACGAGATGATGATGGCGACCCGAGCCCAGAAGACCCCTCAGAGGCCCTCACAAGGTGGTAACCAAGCGACCTGATTCCCTGAGCCGGCGACGCATAGGCCTTTAGTAGGCCGGGGAAGGCCCTCTTGGCATGAAGGCGGCGCTGCACCCTTTCCCACAGCCTTCTACTGGGATCAGGGCGATGAAGCCGACTCAGCCGAGGCTTCCGCATCTAACCAGATGCATGGATCACGTCCGAACAAGGGAAAAGCCCCAGCTGACCCTTCCCCAGCCATCATGGTACGCAACCCATTATCTTCTTGGATCTTGGAAGATCCAGTTCCCCGACACCTTCGCTTCTTCACGATCCCCGAGTATGCGGGGACCACCGACCCTGAAGAGCACTTGATGAAGTTCGAGAGCGCTGCCCTACTTCATCAATACCCGGAGGGCGTGAAGTGTCGAGTCTTATTGACAACCCTCTTGGGTCCAGCCCAGAGGTGGTTTGATCGACTCCCAGACGAGTCAGTCACAAGCTTCGAGGAGCTCAGGAGGGTTTTCCTCCAACATTTTGCTAGCAGCAGGAGGCATCACAAGACGAGCCTCAACCTGTTCTCCTTGAAACAAGGCCCGAAGGAGTCCCTCCAGGCTTACATCACGAGATTCAATGGCGTGGCCCTGGACGTGCCCACAGCCACGCCCGAGGTCCTGGTCAGCGCATTCTCCCAAGGCCTGCAGGAGGGAGACTTCTTCCGCTCGCTGATCAAGAAGCCCCCGAAGGACTTTGACAGCCTATTGGGCAAGGCGGTCAAGTATATCAACGTTAAGGAGGCACAGGCCGCTCGGAAGAAGAAGTCGGTGTTAATGATATGAGAAAAGTGTCCTAAGGCAATCGCCTTATGATTGTAATCATTTATTTTAATAAATGAATATTCACTATTTGAGTATACATATTTATGTATTTGATTGAGATCTTAAACTCATTTACTTAATGTCCGCAATACAATTCACAACATGAGAGAATTTGTGATGAATTCACAACTAGTGATTATCTCTACATGTGCAATTGTGAAGTATTGAAATTATCCCTAGTCGATGAATTGATAAATATGGACACTATCAATTCTGTTGAGACTAGCATGTGTTATTCTCTAATCAGCTGATTCTCACTGGCTGGTGACATTGGGATGCCCGGAGATAAGCATGAATGCTAGTTAAGGGAACTAGTTCATTGGAGTGAATGGCTGTAAAACTTCATATGGTAGTCTACATATAGATATGTCAATGAAGTTCTTACTGCAGCTTAAGTGCGATGTTCCTTTGACTTGCGGTGTTCAAGTCATCTTGGTTATGGAGACTTATACTTTGACATCTTAAGCAAGCATCTCCAAGGAGGTGTGGACCCAGGATGATTGGGTATAAGCTGAAGTGCCCGAAGATGTTTGAACAACCTACAAAGGATTCACCACTCCTTGCGAGGAGATGTATACCCAAGGCCTATCGTCGGATTGTTACTCGAAGCCTTTGGCCAGAGCATGACATGTTCAGAGTATGAATCTCTTAAATACATGAGAGTAATTAGAATCCGTAGGACGAGAAAACGTTACTTGGGCTAGGTGTGACGTAATCAGCCTAGTGGGGACTGACACACATAGACCATGTCCTGAACCAAGTGGGTATAAGATGGTGAAGGAAATGGGGCACGATTCATTATAGCTGCTGAAGTGTTTCAGAATAGTTTCTGAGGTCAACCGTTGATCTTTCGATTAATTAGGGATCATGATGTACTACTAGGTGCCACTCATGATCGTTCTATAATTGGTTAATTATAGACGACCAACATAAATCGAAAGCCTATTTAGTTACACGCACTACGAGTAATCCGAGGGATTTAAAACGAGTTTAAAATTGGATTTTCCAATCAAGAGAGATTAGGTTTGGTTGAGCCAAACGATAAGTCGAATCTGAATTTTTCAGAGACGCGTCGGAAGAGTAAAATGGATAAGTCTTTTGAAGACTTAATAGATGAATTAAATAAGTTTAATTCATTGGGGCATGGCTTGGATGGGCCGGCCAAAGAGGGTCTCCGTCCTCTTTGCTTGGCCGGCCACAACAAAGCGAGAGAACCAAGTTTTTGGCTCAATTTATAAAATAAACCAAGTGTTGTTTGTTTTATAAAATTATGGATGATATAAATTTTTATATAATAAACCAAGGTTTGGTTTATTTTTCATGGAAATTAAAATGAACCATGGATTGGTTTATTTTATTTTATAAAATCAATCATGGATTGATTTACCATGATAAGAAAATTTATTCCATAAGAAAAAAGAGACTTGGTTGATTTTTATCATGAATTAAAAAAAATGATAAAACTTGGCATGATGGAATAAGTCATAAAAAATTTATTCCATAAGAAAAAGAGACTTGGCGGTTGAGAGGCCACTATATAAAGGACCCAAGGCAAGGCTTGAAAATAAATCGAAGTATTCTTGCCTGGGCTCTCTCCCTCTCCTCCCTTCTTCCTCTTGGCCGGCCACAAGGCTCTTCTCCCTTCTTCTTGCCGTGAGCACAAGGAGATGCACCGAGGCGACGAAGGTCTTCCGTTGGGACGATCTTCCTCTCCAGCCATCATCACCTTGGGATTGGGCGCAAGTCATCTTCCTCCTTCTCGCCGGAATTGTGATTCCGGCCAACCTTGGTAGTGAGTTTTTTCGATGTGATTACTTCTCTCTTGGTTTTTCTTGTCGCGTTCTCGGAGAATCTAGTAGTTCTCGAGAACTCGAAACTCGTGGCTTTGCGAAGTCATTCCAAAGATACTCGGCGTGAACGCGAATAGAAGCGGAGCTTCCGAGGGACGCTTACGGTTGGATCTCGTCCCTTCCTTCGAGTTACGCGAGGTAATAAGTAAATTAGTTTATGTTTCTGCAAAATTTTAAATATATGATCATGTCTACACAAGATAAAGTTGCATGCTTAGATGTGTGGTTAAATAATTTGAGAAATTATTATGCTAAACCTTCCACTGCACGTAATTAAATTTAAAATTATGAACCCGTATCCATGTCAACATGCACCCGGTCCCAACAGTCGGCTAACCCAGTGCCTCCCAACCCCGCTCAGAACACCAAATCCCCAGGCGGACCCATCCGCAGCCCGCGCGGACCCGCCGACCGAGTGGGGATGGAACGCCACCACGTGCAGCAGATGGCACAAGGATGCCTCCCGATCCGTTGGAGGCCATATTGCATGTTCCACTAGAGCCACTGCCACGCCACCGAAGAGTGCCGGTAGGCCGGCCGAGGCCGGGCTCCCACTCCCCGAGGACATGGGCGGTTATGTCTCCGAGGTGCGGTTCAGGCCGGGGCGATCATGCCGTTGACCCCGTAGCCGAAGAACTCCGAGGGAACCCCCCAGTTGTCCGCAACTTGTTCCCCCAAGCAGATCGAGCCGAGGCTGAGTCGGTGGATGAAGAGTAGGCCAATCGGCAGAACGCCGTCCGAGGCGGAGTGCACGTCATCTCTAGCGGACCGAC
Source organism: Boesenbergia rotunda (assembly GCA_024364735.1). Taxonomy (NCBI): domain Eukaryota; kingdom Viridiplantae; phylum Streptophyta; class Magnoliopsida; order Zingiberales; family Zingiberaceae; genus Boesenbergia; species Boesenbergia rotunda. Next base: position 84,461 of record JAGFNQ010005795.1, read on the forward strand.
TAGGGGTGACTCCAATCGTGCACGGAAGTCACAAGTTGGCCGACTAGAGATCCATCAAGTCAGCACCAGCCTGGCGCAGGCAACAGGGCCCCAGATCAGTTTTGGGCCCCATGATCTACAGGGACTTGAGGTCCCACATGATGACGCTCTGGTTATCACCGTCATCATCGCTAACTATCAAGTCCACCACACCATCATGGACATGGGAAGCTCGGTCAACATATTGTATAAGAAGGCGTTCGACCAGCTTCAAATAGAGATGTCCCAGCTGGACTTAGAGGCAACCCCGTTGTTTGGTTTCACGGGGAACCAAGTGAAGCCAATCGGCCAGATTCGGCTGGCCATTTCTCTAGGCGAGGAGCCGCTGAAGAGGACCAGATGGTCCACTTTCCTGGTGGTCGACACTCCCTCCGCCAACAATGCCATCTTGGGCCGACCGACCCTCAACGAGTTCCGAGCCATCACCTCCACCTTCTACCTCATGATTAAGTTCCTGGTCGGGGACAAGGTAGGAGAGGTCCGGGGTGACCAGAGAGTGGCCCGGAGGTGTTATGTCAACGACGTCCGGGTGGAGAGCCAGAAGGCGCCACGCCCCTTCTCGGACTGCTATATGGTCCAAGCCTCGCCGTGGGTTGAACTACGCGAGGACAAGGAAGAGGTCCAACTTCTTCCCGACTGGGAGGAGGCTCGAGTTAAGATCGCAACCGGGCTGCTCGAGGAGCTGAGGGAGCCCTTGCTAGAATGCTTGGCTCGAAATCAAGATGTGTTTGCCTGGTCAGTCAGAGAGCTGAAAGGCGTTCAACCGAAGGTGGCGGAGCACCACCTCCATGTCTATCCCAATGCTCGGCCCGTCAAACAGAGAAAGCGGGACTTCAGCACCGAGCAGAATAAAGTTATCCGGGCTGAGATCGAGAAGTTGCTAGAGGCCGGTCACATTAAGGAGGTACAACTCCCAGCTTGGTTAGCCAATGTGGTGTTGGTGCCCAAGGCGGACAATAAGTGGCGAGTCTGCATCGACTTCCGAGACCTTAACGAGGCCTGCCCCAAGGACTGCTACCCACTACCCCAAATCGATCAGATGATGGACTCCACGGCTAGCAGCGAGCTCATCTCCATGCTCGACGCATATCAGGGGTATCATCAAGTGCCCCTGGCCGCGGGAGATCAAGAAAAAGTCAGCTTCATCATGTCGGACGGCACCTACTGCTACATCGTTATGCCGTTCGAATTAAAGAACGCTAGAGCCACTTACCAGTGGATGATGAATAAAGTCTTCCGGACTCAGATCGAGCGAAACATCGAATTGTATGTGGACGACATCCTGATCAAGTCCACCCGAGCGAAGGACCTAGTGACCGATGTCGAAGAGACTTGCCAAACACTGCGCAGGTATGGGCTCAAACTGAATCCTACTAAGTGTCTCTTTTGTGCTCAGAGTGGAAAGTTTCTTGGGTACATTGTGATCGAGCGGGGCATCGATGCCAACCCAAGCAAGGTCAAGGCCCTACTAGAAATGCCCCCGCCAAGGAACCTCCGAGAGGCGCAGCGACTCACCGGGCGAATCACAACCCTATCCCGATTCATTTCCCGGTCAACTGAGCGAGGGTTGCCATTCTTCAAGACCCTCCGCAAAGCCACCAAATTTCAGTGGGATGCCAATTGCAACAAAGCGTTCGAGGAGTTGAAGGCTTACCTCGCTGAGCTGCCAGTATTAGCTAAGCCCGAGGTCGGGGAAGTATTGTCGGTGTATTTGGCTGCCTCGGCTGACTCAGTTAGTCTGGTCTTAGTCCATCAAGAGGGGATCGAGCAGTAGCCAATGTACTTTTTCGCCCACTTATTGAAAGGAGCCGAGTGTCGCTACACGACACTCGAAAAATTGGCGTATGTGTTGTTGTTGGGTGCCCAGAGACTTCGGCCTTACTTCTTGGCGCACCCCATCGTGGTCCTGACGAACAGTAATTTGGGTCAAGTGGGCTCTAATCCAGAAGCGTCGGGTCGAGTGATCAAATGGACCACCGAACTAAGTGAATACGACATCCAATATCAGGCTCAACCAGCCATCAAAGCACAGGCCTTAGCTGACTTTCTGAGTGAGCTACATTCAGAAGAAGTTAAGGAAGCTTGGCAAGTCTGTAGATGGCTTATATGCTCGGTCAGATAGCGGGATCGGTATACTGATGGTGTCCCCTAAGGGGGAGCAGCTGCATTTATCTGTCCGACTGAAGTACCGGGCCACAAACAACTAGGCCAAGTACGAAGCCCTCATAGCCGGATTGCAAGCGGCCAAGCATATGGGAGCTGCCCGGGTGATACTTTATTCTGATTCCTAGCTGGTCACACTGCAGGTAGCCGGTCGATTCGAAGTCAATAGCGACCGGTTGCAGGCCTTCATAGAAGCTTATGAGAAGCTGAAGGCCGAGTTTTAGGAGGTACAGATGCAGAAGATTCCCAAGGAAAGTAACTTCAAGGCGGATGAGATGGCTAAATGGGCCAGCTTGGTCGGCTCTTGGGTACTTCCTCAGCCGGGCAGCCCAGCTTTAATGATCATGCAGATAGAGATGTGAGCCGAACTAGAGCTGGAGTCTGACTGGAGGACCCCACTCATCACCTACCTCACGGAAGGAACTGTGCCGATTGACCGGGAGGAAGCCCGACTGCTCAAAAAGCGGGCAGTTCAATACACCATGGTTGGTGACGTACTATACAAGAGGTCCTTTGCCCGACCCCCTACTCAAGTGCCTGGGCGAAAAAGATGCAAACTATGTGTTAAGGGAGATTCACATGGGCGTCTGCGGAAGCCACGCTGGAGCTCGAGCCGTGGCTCGGAAAGCACTGCTGGCCGGTTACTACTGGCCGACCCTACAGAAAGATGCGGACAAGTTGGTTTCCACCTGCCTATCTTGCCAGAAACACCACTTCCTCCCGCACCGACCCGTGGAGATGATGAAGGCATCGGCGGTCTCCTGCCCTTTCGATCAGTGGGGCATGGACATTGTGGGGCCATTCCCGATCGCCGTAGCTCAAAAGAAGTTTCTGCTAGTGGTCATGGACTACTTTTCCAAATGGATAGAAGTCAAGACCCTAGCACGCATCACCGAGCATGCCGTGATCAAGTTCCTGTGGAAGAACATTCTATACTGGTATGGAATTCCTTGTAAGCTCATCTCAGATAATGGAAGGCAATTCCAAGGCCGGAAGATACAGGAATGGTGCTCGACATATGGTATCAAGTAGGCCTTCACCTCCGTGGCTTACTCACAAAGCAAAGGCCAGGCAGAAGTAGCCAACTGAGAGATCCTGAAAGGATTAAAGACCAAACTGGATCACGCAGGAGGAACATAAGTGGACGAGCTCCCTAGTGTCTTATGGGGCCTTGTGAACCACGCCTAAAGAAACCACGGGAAGCACGCCGTTCCAGCTAGTCTACGGAAGTGAGGTCGTAGTGCCAATCGAGGTCGGCTGTGAGTCAAATCGGCGAGCGTCTTATGATGAGAATAATCCAGAAAGGAGACGATTGGAGCTGGACTTGGTCGACGAAATTAGGGATAAGGCAGCCGCCCGGATGTTCGTGTATTGACAGAAAATGAAGTAAAGATATAATCAGAAGGTGCTGCCGAGAACATTCCAAGACGGTGATCACGTCTGGAAAAGAATCAAGCCAGTCAGTGATGTCAGCAAACTGAAGGTGCAGTAGGGGGGACCTTTCAAAGTCATTCAGAAGCTCGCCTCGGGAGCCTATTACTTAGAAAACGAGCAAGGGAAGAGGCTGAATCGGTCATGGAGTGCGATCCACCTCCAACCCTATCGAGAGGGCGAGTGAAAATCTATAACACCAATGTAAGGCCCGATTGCAATGATAATTGAAAAACACGGTCCTCCCTCGACTTGCAGGCTTCCCAGACTCTCGCCTTGCCAGCGAGTTAAAAGCGGGCTCAGCTCCCGTGCCCCACTCTGCTCAGTGTCTCCGATCGGACACGTGGTGGCCCACGCTTCTGTGAATCGGCCTGAGCAAGTGTCCAGACTCTCACCTTGCCAGCGAGTTATAAGCGGGCTCAGCTCTCGTGCCCCACTCTACTCAGAGTCTCCGATAGGATGCGTGGCGGCCCACGCTCCTGAGAATCGGCTTGAGCAAGTGTCCAGACTCTCATCTCCGCACGAGTTATAAGCGGGCTCAGCTCCCGTGCACTCCTCGGATTGGCTCTCAGTCAGACACGTGGCGGCCCACGCTCCCTGAGTCTTGACCGACCAAGAGTCCAGACTCTCGCCTTGCCAGCGAGTTATAAGTGAGGTCAGCTCCCGTGCCCCACTCTGCTCAGTGTCTCCGATCGGAGGCGTGGCGGCCCACGCTCCTGAGAATCAGCCTGAGCAAGTGTCCAGACTCTCGCCTTGCCAACGAGTTATAAGCGGACTCAGCTCCCGTGCCCCACTCTACTCAGTGTCTCTGATCGGACTCGTGGCGGCCCATGCTCCTGAGAATCGCCCTGAGCTAGTGTCCATACTCTCGTCTCCGCACGAGTTATAAGCGGGCTCAGCTCCCGTGCACCGCTCGGATCGACTCTCAGTCGGACGCCTGGCGGCCCACGCTCCCTGAGTCTTGCCCGACTGAGAGTCCAGACTCTTGTCTTGCCAGCAAGTTACAAGTGGACCAGCTTCCGTGCCCCACTCTGCTCAGTGTCTCCGATCGGACGCATGGTGGCCCACGCTCCTGAGAATCGGCCTGAGCAAGTATCCAGACTCTCGTTCTCATGAGTTATAACTGGGATCCGCCCCAACCACCCCTCGGATCGGCTCTAAGTCGGACGCGTGGCGACCCACGCTCCCTGAGTCTTGCCTGACCGAGTGTCCAGACTCTTACCTTGCCAGCAAGTTATAAGCGGACCAGCTTCCGTGCCCCACTCTGCTCAGTGTCTTCGATCGAACGCGTGGCGACCCACGCTCCTGAGAATCGACCTGAGCATGTGTCCAGACTCTCGTTCTCACGAGTTATAACCGAGATCCGCTCCCAACCACCCCTCGGATTGGCTCTTAGTCGGACGCGTGGAGACCCACGCTCCCTGAGTCTTGCTCGACCGAGAGTCTAGACTCTTGCCTTGCCAGCAAGTTATAAGCGGACCATCTTCTGTACCCCACTCTTCTCAGTGTCTCCGATCGGACGCATGACGGCCCACGCTCCTGAGAATCGGCCTGAGCAAGTGTCCAGACTCTCGTTCTCACGAGTTCTAACTGCGATCCGCTCCCAACCACCCCTCGGATTGGCTCTCAGTCGGACGCATGGCGACCCATGCTCCCTGAGTCTTGCCCGACCGAGTGTCCAGACTCTCGCCTTGCCAGCGAGTTATAAGCGAGCTCAGCTCCCGTGCCCCACTCTGCTCAGTGTCTCTGATCGGACGTGTGGCGGCCCACGCTCCTGAGAATCGACCTAAGCAAGTGTCCAGACTCTCGTATCCACACGAGTTATAAGCGGGCTCAGCTCCTGTGCACCCCTCGGATCGGCTCTTAGTCGGACGCGTGGCAGTCTGCGCTCCCTGAGTCTTGCCCGACCGAGAGTCCAGACTCTTGCCTTGCCAGCAAGTTATAAGCGGGCCAACTTCCGTGCCCCACTCTACTCAGTGTCTCCGATCGGACGCGTGGCGGCCCACGCTCTTGAGAATCGGCCTGAGCAAGTGTCCAGACTCTAGTTCTCACGAGTTATAACCGGGATCCGCTCCAAACCACCACTCGGATTGGCTCTCAGGCGGACGCATGGCGACCCACGCTCCTTGAGTCTTGCCCGACCGAGAGTCCAAACTCTTGCCTTGCCAGCAAGTTATAAGCGGACCAGCTTCCGTGCCCCACTCTACTCAGTGTCTCCGATCGGACGCATGGCGGCCCACGCTCCTGAGAATTGTCCTGAGCAAGTGTCCAGACTCTCATTCTCACGAGTTATAACCGGGATCTGCTCCCAACCACTCCTTGGATTGGCTCTCAGTCGGACGCGTGGCGACCCATGCTCCCTGAGTCTTGCCCGACCGAGTGTCCAGACTCTTGCCTTGCCAGCAAGTTTTAAGCGGACCAGCTTTCGTGCCCCACGCTGCTTAGTGTTTCCGATCGGACCCGTGGCGGCCCACACTCCTGAGAATCAGTATGAGCAAGTGTCTAGACTCTCGTTCTCACGAGCCATAAATCGGGATCCACTCCCATCCATCTCCTCGGCTCGGCTCTCAGTCAAACGCGTGGCAGCCCACTCTCCCTGAGTAATGCCCAATCGAGTGCACTATTTCTCGTCTTTCTAAGGTCTATGGGCGGGTAAGTCTTCATGGCTTCCTTACCCAAACTCCTAGGTCGGGTGCGTGGCTACCCACGCTCCCCAAAATCTAACTAGCTCAAGAATGACGTTCCGAGCTGCCCAAGCCGGCAACTTTACCCAATCGACTTAAATCTGGTCTCCAGATGCTCTGTCGATCTCCCTCGAGTGGCTGGCACTTCAAAGCCATCGCTCTCAAGTGTTTTACTCTGTCACTCACACAAGGCGAATCGCTCGATTGTGCTCCTTCCTGAGTGGCTGACATATAGAAATCCTCACGCGCGGGTATTTCAAGTGCTCGCTCGTCAAAATGGGTCGGGCAAGCAGTCCCTCACACAGGCCACTTGCGTCCTGACCACTCAACACTTAAGCGCCAAGCATACAAGTACAAAGACGCAAAGGAAAAACACTAGCATTCAGAATAGTGCTCTTACAAAAATGAGGCTATGCCTCTACAAAAACGGAATGGAGCAAAAGGAGCGCCTCCCACAATGACTGCTTAATGCCTACGGGCATATCGTTGGAATGCGGCATATCGCTGAGACTCGGCATAAGCCCGGACATGCTGTAACTCCCGTCGAGCCGTCTTCAGCTCCGACCCCTGGATGTCATGCTCCTTCCTGAGTCGCTGAAGCTCTGTCGAGCAAGCGCTCAGCTCTCCCTCTTTGGCCTTTAGATCTATGCATAGCGCAGAAGCTGCTTGGTACGCCTCTAGGAGTTGCGCCTTGACCCTGGCCAGTTCCACGTTAGCCCGACTCTCGAGGTCCCTGTTGATGCAGTCTGGCCCGATTGTTGTTTTGGTGTTGACACCGACTTAAGTTTGGTTGAGTGAATTTGGATTAAGTCCTGGTCGGGGACTGGGCACGGAGTGAATGAAATCCCGGTGAGTGAAGCCGGGTCCTGGCGAGTGAAGCCAGGTGACGAAAATTCCGGTGAGTGAAGCCGGGTCCCGGTGAGTGAAGTCGGGTGATGGAAACCCCGGTGAGTGAAGTCGGGTCCTGGTGAGTGAAGCCAGGTGATTGAAACCCCGGTGAGTGAAGTCGGGTCCTGGTAAGTGAAGCCAGGTGATTGAAACCCCGGTGAATGAAGCGGGGTCCTGGTGAGTGAAGTCAGGTGATTGAAATCCTAGTGGGTGAAGCCGGGTCCCGGTGAGTGAAGCCGGGTGATTGAAATCCCGGTGAGTGAAGTCGAGTCCTAGTGAGTGAAGCCAGGTGACGAAAACCCCGGTGAGTAAAACCGGGTCCTAGTGAGTGAAGCTAGGTGAATGAAACCCCGGTGAGTGAAGCTGGGTCCTAGCGAGTGAAGCTAGGAGACCGAAACCCTGGTGAGTGAAGCCAGGTCCTAGCGAGTGAAGCTAGGTTGAATGAAGTCCCGGTGAGTGATGTTGGGCACGGAGTCTTGGTCCGGGGGACCGAGCATGAGTCAGAGAAGGCTAGGGAGCTTGTTCTCTGGACTTAGGGTTGAATTGGTCAGAGTTGGATCGGTCTGGGGACCTATCAGGGAGTTGGTACAAACTCCCTGTTGTGGATCGGTCTGGTGACCGATCCAGGGGAAGTCGACCGTTTTGGTGATTGATCAGAAAGAGAACAGAATGTTTCTGTTTGGCTCCTGATCGTTCTGGTGAATGATCAGAGAAGGATCAGAGTGTTTCTGTTTGGCCTCTGACCGTTCTGGTGAACAATCAGAGAGAGATCAGATTGGCTCTGTGAGAAACCCTGATCGGTCCATCTGACCGATCAAATATCGGACTGTCCTCATCCTGACCGATTAGGATGGCTCCTGATCGGTTAGGGAGTGACCTGATCGGTCAGGGAGTGACCTGATCGGTCAGGGAGTGACCTGATCGGTCACCAGATCGATCAGGTGTGTGGTTCCTGCGGGTTGTGGCAAGCAAACTGCTGGATCGATCAGAGTGAACGATCCACATCCTTGATCGGTCAGTGTGACCGATCACAAGAAGATCCGCGATCCCTATGACCTCACTGGACCGATCAGGTTGTAGCCTAATCGTTCAGGGCTACCACTGATCGGTCTGGTGACTGATCAGGGTCACCGATCAGTGCCTGATAACTTTAATTCAAATTCGCTGTTAGACTTCTATTTTCGATATGATCACTTCTGTTTTCTTTGCTATTTCTCTGATTCACTTTTGATTTGATTTGCTAAGCGTTTGTTAAGTGTGCAGGTAATGCAGGGATGATTCAAACTTTGGAGGAGGGTCAACTGGAGACTTTCTCTCCATTAGGTTTGGTTGTTTTCTCTTCTCAAGTTACAACGGCTTCTTGCGCGCGGGCTGGCAACGGCTGGGAAGCTGACGACTGGCCTGGGGCTCAGTTGAAGAGGGTTCAGGGAGTCCAGAAGATGTCAGTGGTAGCTAGGGTTGTTGTAGACGAGCTGGTGAGCAGCTGGTGAGTTGCAGAGATGCGCTTGGTGACCTGGCGATGAGCAGGTTTAAGAGCTGGCTGGCGAAGAAGAGAAGGATAGCTCTTGCAAATCACTCTGAACTTTGGCAAACTGGTGCAAAGTTGAAACTTTGAGTATGTGGAGAAAGTTGCTGAGTCGATCAGCAAGCAAACAAATTGCTGAGGGTTCTTGCGTTGGTGGTGCTGTGCTGTGCTCGGTGAACTGTTCTTCTGTTCTCTTCCTTGTGCTTTGCTTGTTAGTGATATGAGAGAAGTGTCCTAAGGCAATCGCCTTATGATTGTAATAATTTATTTTAATAAATGAATATTCCCTATTTGAGTATACATGTTTGTGTATTTGATTGAGATCTTAAACTCATTTACTGAATGTCCACAATACAATTCACAGCATGAGAGAATTTGTGATGAATTCACAACTAGTGATTATCTCTACATGTGCAATTGTGAAGTATTGAAATTGTCCCTAGTCGATGAATTGATAAATACGAACACTATCAATTCTGTTGAGACTAGCATGGGTTATTCTCTAATCAGCTGATTCTCACTAGCTGGTGACATTGAGATGCCCGGAGATAAACATGAATGCTAGTTAAGGGAACTAGTTCATTGGAGTGACTGACTGTAAAACTTCATATGGTAGTCTACATATAGATATGTCAGTGAGGTTCTTACTGCAGCTTAAGTGTGATGTTCCTTTGACTTGCGGTATTCAAGTCATCTTGGTCATGGAGACTTATACTTTGACATCTTAAGCAAGCATCTCCAAGGAGGTGTGGACCCAGGATGATTGGGTATAAGCCGAAGTGCCCGAAGATGTTTGAACAGCCTACAAAGGATTCACCACTCCTTGCGAGGAGATGTATCCCCAAGGCCTATCGTCGGATTGTTACTCGAAGCCTCTGGGCAGAGCATGACATGTTCAGAGTATGAATCTCTTAAATACATGAGAGTAATTAGAATCCGTAGGATGAGAAAATGTTACTTGGGCTAGGTGTGACGTAGTCAGCCTAGTGGGGACTGACACACATAGATCATGTCCTAAACCAAGTGGGTATAAGATGGTGAAGGGAACGGGGCACGATTCATTATAGCTTCTGAAGGGTTTCAGAATAGTTTCTGAGATCAACCGTTGATCTTTCGATTAATTGGGGATCATGATGTACTACTAGGTGCCACTCATGATCGGTCTATAATTAATTGATTAATTATAGACAGCAAACATAAATCGAAAGCCTATTTAGTCACACGCACTACGAGTAATCCGAGGGATTTAATACGAGTTGAAAATTGGATTTATAATCAAGAGAGATTAGGTTTGGTTGAGCCAAACGATAAGTCGAATCTGAATTTTTCAGAGATGCATCGGAAGCGTAAAATGGCTAAGTCTTTTGAAGACTAATAGATGAATTAAATAAGTTTAATTCATTGGGGCGTGGCTTGGATGGGCCGGCCAAAGAGGGCCTCCATCCTCTTTGCTTGGCCGGCCACAACAAAGGGAGAGAACCAAGTTTTTGGTTCAATTTATAAAATAAACCAAGTGTGGTTTGTTTTATAGAATTTTGGATGATATAAATTTTTTATATAATAAACCAAGGTTTGGTTTATTTTTCATGGAAATTAAAATGAACCATGGATTGGTTTATTTTATAAAATCAATCATGGTTTGATTAACATGATAAGGAAATTTATTCCATAAGAGAGAAGAGACTTGATTGATTTTTATCATGAATTAAAATATAATTTTAACCATGATATAAAATCAAACTTGGCATGATGGAATAAGTTATTCCATGTTTGAGAGGCTTGATGGTTGAGAGGCCACTATATAAAGGACCCAAGGCAAGGCTTGGGTAATAATCATAGAGATGAAGGCATAGGCTCTCTCCCTCTCTTTCTCTCCTTCTCTTCTCCCCTTCTTGCCGTGCGCCAACCAGCCCCAAGAAGGAGCACCAGCCGGCCGCCCCTACCCTTTCCCGGCCATCCTTTTGTGGTTAGTCTTCCGACTTCTCTCTTGGTTTTTCTTGTCGCGTTCTCGGAGAATCTAGTAGTTCTCGAGAACACGAAACTCGTGGCTTTGCGAAGTCATCCCGAAGATACTCGGCGTGGACGCGAATAGAGGCGGAGCTTCCAAGGGACGCTTACGGTTGGATCTCGTCCCTTCCTTCGAGTTACGCGAGGTAATACGTAAATTAGTTTATGTTTCTGTAAAATTTTAAATATAGGATCATGTCTACAA
>JAGFNQ010005796.1:0-239329 GCA_024364735.1 Boesenbergia rotunda
ACTAGGTGTCACTCATGATCGTTCTATAATTGGTTGAATTATAGACGGCCAACATAAATCGAAAGCCTATTTAGTCACACGCACTACGAGTAATCCGAGGGATTTAAAACGAGTTGAAAATTGGATTTTCCGATCAAGAGAAATAAGTCGAATCTGAGTTAATCAGAGGCGCAACGGAAGCTAAAATGGCTAAGTCTTTTGAAGGCTTATTGGGCGAATTAAATGAGTTTAATTCGCGATGGGTTCGTCTCGGTTTGACCGGCCAAAGAGGGTGTCCACCCTCTTAGTTTGGCCGGCCAATACAAAGAGGAGAAACCAATTTATTTGGTTTAATTAATAAAATAAATCTAGCGCGATTTGTTTTATAAATTATGGATAAATAAATTTGTGTAAAGAAATTTATATAAATAAATTTATAAAAATTTATTCTTTTATGGAAATTAAAATGATCCATGGAATGACTTATTTTAATTTTATAAAATCATTTAAGAATTGATTTTTCCATAATAAGAAAGTTTATAAATTTCTTGTAAAATTTATTACATAATAAAAGGAGAGATGTATTTGTTTTTTATAAAGTTAGTTATAATAAAACTTGGCTTAAACAGAATAATTCATAAGAGAATTTATAGGATAAATTTCTTATGAAAATTCCGTTAAGAGGGAGACTTGGCAAGGGAGAGGCTACTATATAAAGGAACCAAAGGCTAGCCTTGAATTCCAATCAATTGAGTAATCAAGAGATTAATTCTCTCCCTCTCTCTCTTATTCTCTCCCTTGCTCTTCCCCTTAGGGCCGGCGCCCCTTGTTCCTCTTAGGGCCGAGGCCCCAAGCTCCCCTTAGGGCCGGCGCACCATCCATCCCTCTAGGGTTGGTGTGAGCAACATCAACCAAGGAGGAGCCAAAGAAGAAGAAGAAGAAGCGGGTCACAACTTCTCTCTTCCCGGAATTTTGATTCCGTTACTTGGTAGTTAGTTTCCTTTCTTCTCTCTTGATCTTCTAGTTGTGCCTTTAGAGAATCTAGTAGTTCTCGTCGGCACAAAACTCATGACTATGCGAAGTCATCCCGAAGAGAACTCGGCGTGGACGCGAATAGAGGCGGAGCTTCCAAGGGACGCTACGGTTGGATCTCGTCCCTTACTTCGAGTTACGCGAGGTACTTAGTAAATTAGTTTACTTTTCCGTAAAGTTTTAATTTATAATCATGTCAACACATCATAAGGTTGCATGCTAGATATGTGGTTAAAATAATTTGAGAAATTATTTTATGCTCATTCTTCCGCTGCACGTAAAAATTTAAAATTTTACGAACCCGTATCCTTGTCAACATGCACCCGGTCCCAACAGTGGTATCAGAGCCGGTTAGTGTTCGACATAATCATATAATTGTTTTGCAGAAAACTTTGTCATGATCTCAATTTTGGAAAAAATTTTCAATTATGGAAACTTTCAAATTATAATAAATTTTAGATTTAGGAATTTCTAAGTTTGGAAATCGTCATGAAATTTCGCAAACTTTTGAAATTTTCTAGTTTCCGAAATTTTATAATAATTGTGAAAACTTCCCATCTTTGGAAACTTTTCAATTTTGGAAATTTTTCTATTTTAGAAATTTTCCAATTTTAGAAATATGTAAGTTTTCTTTGTACCAGAAACTTACAATTATTCTGAAAACCTATTATGAAATCTCGCAATTTTGGGCACTTTCTTTCAAGAAAGTCTAGACAAATTTATGGACAATTAATTGACAATTAAATTTGAATTGGTTTTTAAATTGACAACAAAATTCTTTATTTTGGATTGAGCCTCGGGGAGCCGTCCAATTTAAAGTTAGTTGTTGTAATTTAATTTCCCAATTTTAAATGAGATTGTCATGTTTAATTTGGTTACGCTTCCGAAGCGGACCAAATTAGATTTACGACAAATTATTTTCTTTGGGTATCTGAGCCTCAGGGAGCCACCCTTAGAAAATGATTTGTTGTAATTAATTAAATCCATGAATAAAATATGATTTAAGAGGTGATGTTCTTACATATTGTTGTCTCCAAAATTAATTAGGAAAATGGTTTCTTATAAAGTTTTCTTAAATGAGATTTTCATGAAAATAATATGTGGTTGAATTATGGACTCATGTCTCTTAATTTAATAAGATTTTATTTAGAGAAATCAAAGTCTTAAACATATTATTTCTGAAATTGATTATGACAATTTAGGAAATTGTTTCCCAAAACAATTCCTTAAATAAAGTATGAAATTAGAATTAGGAAATCCGGTTCCTAATTCAAATAATGAGACTTGATAAATTAAGTCACATACATACTTTATTAAGGAAATCGTTAGTCATGACATAATTCTATGTCATGAATGTGCTTAGAAAAGAAAGGATGAGACCCAAAACCCCTTACAAAATATTAAGGTCAACACCTTCCATTAATATGGTTAGAATCGGAGTTTTGTATCTTGTTTGGGTTGATGGACACATCCATGCCCGGCTTGAACCTCAACATGTTCAAACCATGGAATTAGTTTATGGATAATATAGTTGGAGTCAGAGGCCAATCCTTAGTTTTGGTTGTTGGACACATCCAAGCCTGACTAAGCGGTTGAATGAGCTCCAACCATATTAAAACTATTTCTTGATTAATGGGTCAGCCTTAAGCTTGGAGCATCGATTTGTTGTGCCACAGCCAAGGTCGATGTAAAGAGAGGTGCAGTTGGGTGCTATGTATAATGTTGCATACTTGTTAATGAGTTAACAACCCAATGATTTATGCAAACATTCAATTAGTTGATAGCATAAAGTGATAGTTACATATATGTGATGTGTAATCGGTATAATTACCTACCTTCATAGCTAAGAATGATTTGATGGCCACAGCCATGGTTGTTCTTATCTATGGTTGGATATCAACCTATTTGGAGATGTTCCTACAATCTCCCGAATTGATAAAAAGGGTTATTCAATTTGAAAAATAAATAGGATATTATTTATGTATATTGATACATTCTTTAATCATTCTTCTCACATAAGCTCAATTTGTATTTCTAGGTTAATCACTCGATCATGTCTTCTCTGAACTTGCGTTCCATTTTGGACACCAATAAACTGACCGGGCCGAACTTCATGGATTGGCTTCGAAACCTGAGGATAGTCCTCAAGGCAGAGAAGATTACTTATGCCCTTGAAGATCAACTTCCTAGCCGTCCTCCAGAAAATGCAACTCCAGACCAGTTAGTGGCCTATCAGAAACATGTGACCGATTCTGAACTTGCAAGTTGCATCATGCTAGCCTCTATGATACCTGAGCTGTAAAAGCAACATGAGCATATGGATGCTTCTACCATCATCTTCCATCTTCATGAGTTGTTTGAAGAGCAGGCGAGATCCGAAAGGTTCGAAGTATCCAGACTCCTTTTCACCTCTAAGATGCAGGAAGGCACTTCTGCCTCGCAGTTTGTGTTAAAGATGTTGGGGTACATTGAGTGACTGAGCACACTCGGTTTTGCAATGGATCATGAACTAAGTATTGACTTAATTCTGAATTGTTTGCCCAAAAGTTATTCACAATTTGTGATGAACTATCAGATGAACAGACTAGAGACCACCATTCCCGAGTTGCTCAACCTGCTGAAGACTGTAGAGCCTTCTGTAAAGCCGGATCAAAAGACGGTACTGTTAGTTGGTTCCTCGAAGAAAGGTTCTAAAAGGAAGGCCAAAGAACATAATAAAGGAAAGAAGAAAAAGGCCAAAAAGACTGAAAAGAAACCAAAAGGAACTTGCCATCATTGTGGCAAGGAGGGTCACTGGCGAAGAAACTGCAAGGTTTATCTTGAGTCCTTGAAGAATAAGGCATCCGATGCCCCATCCTCTTCAGGTATCTTCGTTATTGAATGTCACTCTATTTCCTCTAACACCTGGGTACTTGATACTGGGTGTAGCTCACATATATGTAATGGCATACAGGGGCTAAGGAATAGAAGAAGACTCGTCAAAGGAGAAGCAAATTTGCGAGTTGGAAATGGAGCAAAGATTGCTGCTGTTGCCATCGGAACATATTTGCTAAAGCTCCCCACTGGACGTGTCTTAGAATTGGATAATTGTTATTTTGTTCCTTCGATAATAAAGAACATTGTATCTATTTCATGTTTGAATGAAAATGGTTATCATTTAACTTTTAGTAACTATTGTTGTTACATAACTTTAAATGGCGTTCTTTATGGGAATGGAACTTTGTGCAACGGTATCTACACGTTAGATTTATCCAGTGACGTTTTCAATATCGAAGTTAGCAATAAACGTGCTCGAATAGATAATCGAATAGACTCCTACACTTGGCATTGCCGTCTTGGCCATGTAAGTAAGAAACGCATGACCGAATTACACCGATGTGGAATTCTGGAATCATTTGAACCCGATTCATTTGATACATGCGAATCATGCTTAAAAGGCAAGATGACCAAATTACCCTTTTCTGGAAAAGGTAATCCAGTGGGAGAATTGCTTGGACTAATACATACTGATGTATGTGGACCAATGTCAACTCTTGCACAAGGAGGCTATAGCTACTTCATCACCTTTATCGATGATCACTCACGATTCAGGTATGTGTTCTTGATGAAACACAAATCTGAAGCTTTTGAGAAATTCAAAGAGTTCAGAAATGAAGTAGAGAAACAGCTTGGCAAAAGTATTAAGATACTTCGATCCGATCGAGGTGGTGAATACTTAAGTCAAGAGTTTCAAGATTATCTTAGGGACAATGGGATATTGTCCCAATGGACTCCGCCATATACGCCACAGCATAATGGTGTATCTGAGAGGCGCAACCGAACCTTGATGGACATGGTTAGGTCAATGATGAATCATGCAACTCTTCCAAAATCCTTTTGGGGCTATGCACTTAAGACAGCTGTTTACTTGCTAAACAGAGTCCCGACCAAGGTAGTCTCTACTACTCCATATGAGACATGGAATAGTAAGAAATCTCACTTAACTCACCTTAAGATATGGGGTTGTCCAGCTTATGTGAAGCAGACCGTATCAGACAAATTGGATGCTAAGTCTGATAAATGTCTATTTATTTGATACCCTAAGGAAACGAAGGGTTACCAATTCTATCATCCCTTGGAACAAACGGTGTTTGTTTCAAGGCATGCTGTATTTCTGGAAAAAGAATTTCTTTTACAAGAAAATAGTGGGAGTGGCTTTGAACTTGATGAAGTTCAAGAAACTCCAATAGACATTACAGAGACACCTAGTCTAGACCCACAACCAATAACTCATAATGATGAGCTATCAGTTGAACCTAAAACTACACCACCTCTTCGTAGATCTGATAGGACATGCAATATTCCAGAGAGATACGGATTTATCATAAGTGAATCGAACGACGTGTTACTCATAAGCGATGATGAACCT
The DNA here is from genome assembly GCA_024364735.1 of Boesenbergia rotunda. NCBI lineage: Eukaryota > Viridiplantae > Streptophyta > Magnoliopsida > Zingiberales > Zingiberaceae > Boesenbergia > Boesenbergia rotunda. The sequence goes on from JAGFNQ010005796.1 coordinate 5,420, forward strand.
ATCAGTTATGAAGATGTTCTGAAAAGTTCAGAAAGGGTCAAATGACTTGAAGCCATGAAGTCGGAAATGGATTCCATGTACGAAAATCAAGTATGAGACTTGGTTAACCCACCTGAAGGGATTAAGCCCATAGGGTGCAAGTGGGTTTTCAAGAAGAAAACCGACATAGAAGGTAATGTTGTTACCTTTAAGGCTAGATTAGTGGCAAAAGGATATCGTCAGAAACAAGGAATTGATTATGACGAAACCTATTCGCCAGTAGCTATGCTTAAATCCGTTCGGATGCTCCTAGCCATAGCAGCTCATTATGATTATGAGATATGGCAAATGGATGTGAAAACAGCTTTCCTTAATGGAAACCTGCTTGAGGATGTATACATGATACAACCTGAAGGTTTCACATCGGTTGATAAAACCAAAGTATGTAAGCTTCGATGATCCATATATGGACTGAAGCAAGCATCCAGGAGCTGGAACATCCATTTTGATGAGACAATCAAAGAGTTTGATTTCTCACAAAATCCTGACGAACCTTGTGTGTACAAGAAGGTTAGTGGGAGTGCAGTCGTATTCCTAGTATTATATGTCGATGACATATTACTTATAGGAAACGATATATCAGTCTTACAAACAGTTAAAATTTGGTTGTCCAAAACTTTCTCCATGAAAGACCTGGGAGAAGCAACCTATATCCTTGGGATTAGAATCTATAGAGATAGATCAAAACGGTTGCTTGGTCTTTCGCAGTCTACATATATAGACCGAGTGCTAAAAATGTTTAGCATGTCGGAATCCAAGAAAGGTTACCTTCCCATCAGGCATGGGATCAACCTTTCAAAGTCTATGTGTCCGCGCACAGAAGACGAGAGGATTTGCATGAATAAGATTCCTTATGCATCCGCGATACGATCTATCATGTATGCTATGCTATGTACAAGGCTCGATGTATCGTATGCTTTGAGCGTCACCAGCAGATACCAGTCGGATCTAGGAATGGATCATTGGGCGGCTGTCAAGACAATCTTTAAGTACTTAAGAAGAACTAAGGATGTATTCCTAATATATGGAGAAGGAGATATGGTAATACGTGGGTATACAGATGCCAGTTTCTAGACAGATAAGGATGATTCCAAATCTCAGTCTGGATACGTATTTACTTTGAATGGAGGCGCAATAAGTTGGAAGAGTTCCAAACAAGAGACCGTAGCGGATTCCACCACGGAAGCGGAATATATCGCAGCTTCGGAAGCAGCAAAGGAAGCAGTCTGGATCAAGAAGTTTGTCTCCGAACTTGGTGTGGTTCCAACCATTGATGAAGCAGTGCCGGTTTACTGCGACAACAATGGAGCTATTGCACAAGCAAAGGAACCAAGGTCTCATCAGTGATCCAAACACGTGCTTCGCCGCTATCATCTGATCATTGAGATTATAAGTAGGAATGATATACAAATTGAGAAAATTCCCACTGAAAGGAATTTAGCGGATCCTTTAACTAAGGCCTTGCCTCAAAGCAAGTTTGAGGGTCATGTTAGAGCCTGTGGTATTGGATACCGTAGCGATTGGCATTAGGCCAAGTGGGAGTTTGTTAGTGTTATGAGAGAAGTGTCCTAAGGCAATCGCCTTATGATTGTAAACATTTATTTTAATAAATGGTAATTCACTATTTGAGTATACATGTTTGTGTATTTGATTGGGATCTTAAACTCATCTACTGAATGTCCGCAATACAATTCACAGCATAAGAGAATTTGTGATGGGATCACAACTAGTGATTATCTCTAAATGTGCAATTGTGAAGTATTGAAAATATCCCTAGTCGATGAATTGATAAAAACGAACACTATCAATTCTGTTGAGACTAGCATGGGTTATTCTCTAATCAGCTGATTCTCACTGGCTGGTGACATTGGGATGTCCGGAGATAAACATGGATGCTAGTTAAGGGAATTAGTTCATTGGAGTGACTAGCCATAAAACTTTATATGGTAATCTACATATAGATATGTCAATGAAGTTCTTACTGCAGCTTAAGTGCGATGTTCCTTTGACTTGCGGTGTTCAAGTCATCTTGGTCATGGGGACTTATACTTTAACATCTTAAGCAAACATCTCCAAGGAGGTGTGGACCCAGGATGATTGGGTATAAGCCGAAGTGCCCGAAGATGTTTGAACACCCTATAAAGGATTCACCACTCCTTGCGAGGAGATGTATACCCAGGCCTAACGTCGGATTGTTACTCAAAGCCTCTGGTCAGAGCATATCATGTTTAGAGTATGAGTCTCTTAAATACATGAGAGTAATTAGAAATCCAAAGGACGAGAAAGACACTACTTGGGCTAGGTGTGACGTAGTCAGTCTAGTGGGGACTGACACGAACAGACCATGTCCTGAACCAAGTGGGTATAAGATGGTGAAGGGAATGGGGCATGATTTATTAGAGCTGCTGAAGGGTTTCAGAATTACTTCTGAGGTCAACCGTTGATCTTTCGATTAATTGGGAGTCATGATGTACTACTAGGTTCCACTCATTATCGTTTTATAATTGATTGATTATAGACGGCCAACATAAATCGAAAGCCTATTTAGTCACACGCACTACGAGTAATCCGAGGGATTTAAAACGAGTTGAAAATTGGATTTTCCGATCAAGAGAAATAAGTCGAATCTAAATTTATCAGAGGCGCAATGGAAGCTAAAAATGGCTAAGTCTTTTGAAGGCTTATTGGGCGAATTAAATGAGTTTAATTCGCGATGGGTTCGTCTCGGTTTGGCCGGCCAAAGAGGGTGTCCACCCTCTTGGTTTGGCCGGCCAATACAAAGAGGAGAGACCAATTTATTTGGTTTAATTAATAAAATAAATCTAGCGCGATTTGTTTTATAAATTATGGATAAATAAATTTGTGTAAAGAAATTTATATAAATAAATTTATAGAAATTTATTCTTTTATGGAAATTAAAATGATCCATGGAATGACTTATTTTAATTTTATAAAATCATTTAAGAATTGATTTTTCCATAATAAGAAAGTTTATAAATTTCTTGTAAAATTTATTACATAATAAAAGGAGAGATGTATTTGTTTTTTTATAAAGTTAGTTATAATAAAACTTAGCTTAAACAGAATAATTCATACGAGAATTTATAGGATAAATTTCTTATGAAAATTCCATTAAGAGGGAGACTTGGCAAGGGAGAGGCTACTATATAAAGGAACCAAAGGCTAGCCTTGAATTCCAATCAATTGAGTAATCAAGAGATTAATTCTCTCTCTCTCTCTTATTCTCTCCCTTTCTCTTCCCCTTAGGGTCGGCGCCCCTTGTTCCTCTTAGGGTCGGCGCCCCAAGCTCCCCTTAGGGCTGGCGCACCATCCATCCCTCTAGGGTTGGCGTGAGCAACATCAACCAAGGAGGATCCAAAGAAGAAGAAGAAGAAGCGGGTCACAACTTCTCTCTTCCCGTAATTTTGATTCCGTTACTTGGTGGTTAGTTTCCTTTCTTCTCTCTTGATCTTCTAGTTGTGCCTTTAGAGAATCTAGTAGTTCTCGTCGGCACAAAACTCGTGACTTTGCGAAATCATCCCGAAGAGAACTCGGTGTGGACGCGAATAGAGGCGGAGCTTCCAAGGGACGCTACGGTTGGATCTCGTCCCTTACTTCGAGTTACGCGAGGTACTTAGTAAATTAGTTTACTTTTCTGCAAAGTTTTAATTTATGATCATGTCAACACATCATAAGGTTTCATGCTAGATACGTGGTTAAAGTAATTTGAGAAATTATTTTACGCTAATTCTTTCGCTGCACGTAAAAATTTAAAATTTTACGAACCCGTATCCTTGTCAACATGCACCCGGTCCCAACAGTGGCTTGGATGGGCCGGCCAAAGAGAGCCTCCATACTCTTTGGTTGGTTGGCCACAACAAAGGGAGAGAACCATGTTTTTGGTTCAATTTATAAAATAAACCAAGTGTGGTTTGTTTTATAAAATTATGGTTGATATAAATTTTTTATATAATAAACCAAGGTTTGGTTTATTTTTCATGGAAATTAAAATGAACCATGACATAAAATCAAACATGGCATGATGGAATAAGTTATTCCATATTTGAGAGGCTTGATGGTTGAGAGGCCACTATATAAAGGACCCAAGGCAAGGCTTGGGTAATGATCGTAGAGACGAAGGCATAGGCTCTCTCCCTCTCTTTCTCTCCTTCTCTTCTCCCCTTCTTGCCGTGCGCCAACCAGCCCCAAGAAGGAGCACCAACCGGTCATCCTTTTGTGGTTAGTCTTCCGACTTCTCTCTTGGTTTTTCTTGTCGCGTTCTCGAAGAATCTAGTAGTTTTCGAGAACACGAAACTCGTGGCTTTGCGAAGTCATCCCGAAGATACTCGGCGTGGACGTGAATAGAGGCGGAGCTTCCAAGGGACGCTTACGGTTGGATCTCGTCCCTTCCTTCGAGTTACGTGAGGTAATACGTAAATTTGTTTATGTTTCTGTAAAATTTTAAATATATGACCATGTCTACACAAGATAAAATTGCATGCTTAGATGTGTCGTTAAATAATTTGAGAAATTATTTATGCTAAACCTTCCGCTGCATGTAATTAATTTTAAAATTACGAACCCGCATCCATGTCAACATGCACCCGGTCCCAACAGTGACGTAGTCAGCCTAGTGGGGACTGACACACATAGACCATGTCCTGAACCAAGTGGGTATATGATGGTGAAGGGAATGGGGCACGATTCATTATAGCTGCTGAAGGGTTTCAGAATTGTTTCTGAGGTCAACCGTTGATCTTTCGATTAATTGGGGATCATGATGTACTACTAGGTGCCACTCATGATCATTCTATAATTGATTAATTATAGACGGCCAACATAAATCGAAAGTCTATTTAGTCACATGCACTACGAGTAATCCGAGGGATTTAAAATGAGTTGAAACTTGGATTTTCCAATCAAGAGAGATTAAGTTTGGTTGAGCCAAACGATATGTCGAATCTGAATTTTTCAGAGACGCATCGGAAGCGTAAAATGGCTAAGTCTTTTGACGACTTAATAGATGAATTAAATAAGTTTAATTCATTGGGGGTTGGCATGGATGGGCTGGCCAAAGAGGGCCTCCATCCTCTTTGCTTGGCCGGCCACAACAAAGGGAGAGAACCAAGTTTTTGGTTCAATTTATAAAATAAACCAAGTGTGGTTTGTTATATAAAATTATGGATGATATAAATCTTTATATAATAAACCAAGGTTTGGTTTATTTTTCATGGAAATTAAAATGAACCATGGATTGGTTTATTTTATAAAATTAATCATGGATTGATTTACCATGATAAGGAAATTTATTCCATAAGAGAGAAGAGACTTGATTGATTTTTATCATGAATTAAAATATGATTTTAACCATGATATAAAATCAAACTTGGCATGATGGAATAAGTTATTCCATATTTGAGAGGTTTGATGGTTGAGAGGCCACTATATAAAGGACCCAAGGCAAGGCTTGGGTAATGATCGTAGAGACGAAGGCATAGGCTCTCTCCCTCTCTTTCTCTCCTTCTCTTCTCCCCTTCTTGCCGTGCGCCAACCAGCCCCAAGAAGGAGCACCAACCGGTCATCCTTTTGTGGTTAGTCTTCCGACTTCTCTCTTGGTTTTTCTTGTCGCGTTCTCGGAGAATCTAGTAGTTCTCGAGAACACGAAACTCGTGGCTTTGCGAAGTCATCCCGAAGATACTCGGCGTGGACGTGAATAGAGGCAGAGCTTCCAAGGGGCGCTTACGGTTGGATCTCGTCCCTTCCTTCGAGTTACGCGAGGTAATACGTATATTTGTTTATGTTTCTGTAAAATTTTAAATATATGACCATGTCTACATAAGATAAAATTGCATGCTTAGATGTGTCGTTAAATAATTTGAGAAATTATTTATGCTAAACCTTCCGCTGCACGTAAATAATTTTAAAATTACGAACCCACATCCATGTCAACATGCACCCGGCCCCAACAGTGACGTAGTCAGCCTAGTGGGGACTGATACACATAGACCATGTCCTGAACCAAGTGGGTATAAGATGGTGAAGGGAATGGGGCACGATTCATTATAGCTGCTGAAGGGTTTCAGAATTGTTTCTGAGGTCAACCGTTGATCTTTCGATTAATTGGGTATCATGATGTACTACTAGGTGCCACTCATGATCATTCTATAATTGATTAATTATAGACGGCCAACATAAATCGAAAGCCTATTTAGTCACACGCACTACGAGTAATCCGAGGGATTTAAAACGAGTTGAAAATTAGATTTTTCAATCAAGAGAGATTAAGTTTTGTTGAGCCAAACGATAAGTCGAATCTGAATTTTTCAGAGATGCATCGGAAGCGTAAAATGGCTAAGTCTTTTGAAGACTTAATAGATGAATTAAATAAGTTTAATTCATCGGGGCTTGGCTTGGATGGGCTGGTCAAAGAGGGCCTCCATCCTCTTTGCTTGGTCGGCCACAATAAAGGGAGAGAACAAAGTTTTTGGTTCAATTTATAAAATAAACCAAGTGTGGTTTGTTTTATAAAATATGGATGATATAGATTTTTATATAATAAACCAAGGTTTGGTTTATTTTTCATGGAAATTAAAATGAACCATGGATTGGTTTATTTTATAAAATTAATCATGGATTGATTTACCATGATAAGGAAATTTATTCTATAATAGAGAAGAGACTTGATTGATTTTTATCATGAATTAAAATATGATTTTAACCATGATATAAAATCAAACATGGCATGATGGAATAAGTTATTCCATATTTGAGAGGCTTGATGGTTGAGAGGCCACTATATAAAGGACCCAAGGCAAGGCTTGGGTAATAATCGAAGAGATGAAGGCATAGGCTCTCTCCCTCTCTTTCCCTCCTTCTCTTCTCCCCTTCTTGCCGTGCGCCAACCAACCCCAAGAAGGAGCACCAGGCGGCTGCCCCTGCCCTTTCCCTGCCGACCACCACCTGCTGCCGTAGAAGGAAATTCCGTCCATCCTTTTGTGGTTAGTCTTCCGACTTCTCTCTTGGTTTTTCTTGTCGCGTTCTCGAAGAATCTAGTAGTTCTCGAGAACACGAAACTCGTGGCTTTGCGAAGTTATCCCGAAGATACTCGGCGTGGACGCGAATAGAGGCGGAGCTTCCAAGGGACGCTTACGGTTGGATCTCGTCCCTTCCTTCGAGTTACGCGAGGTAATACGTAAATTAGTTTATGTTTCTGCAAAATTTTAAATATATGATCATGTCTACACAAGATAAAATTGCATGCTTAGATGTGTGGCTAAATAATTAGAGAAATTATTTATGCTAAACCTTCCGCTGCACGTAATTAATTTTAAAATTACGAGCCCGCATCCATGTCAACATGCTTCATGAAATTTCGTAATCTTTTGAAATGTATCTGTTTCTGAAATTTTATGTTAATTGTGAAAACTTTTCATTTTTAGAAACTTTCCAATTTTGGTAACGTCCTATTTTGGAAATTTTCCAATTTTGGAAAAACCTAAGTTTTCTTTGTACCAGAAACTTACAGTTATTCTGAAAACCTTTTATTTTTGAAAACTTTCCATTTATAAAAAGCTCACAATTTTGGGCACTTTCTTTCAAGAAAGTCTAGACAAATTATGGGAATATTAATTGACATTTAAATTTATAATTGGAAATTAAATTATTTACAAAATTCTTTATTTTGGATTGAACCTCGGGGAGCCGTCCAATTTAAAGTTAGTTGTTAAAATTAAATTTCCTAAATTGAATTTAAATTGTCAAATGTTTAAATTGGATTGAGCCTCGGGGAGCCATCCAAATTAAGTTATTGATATTAATTTTCCATAAATAAAATATGTGATCAAATCTTGGAAATTTTTGAGGTGATTCTCAAACGATAATTTCCTTATTTGATTTATGAGGTGATGCTCTTACATATTATTGTCTCCAAAATTAATTAGGAAAATTGTTTCCTATAGAGTATATTTCCTTAAATAAGATTTTCATGAAAATAATATGTGGTTGAATTAAGAGAATCTGTCTCTTAATTTAATAAAATTTGATTTAGAGAAATCAAAGTCTTTAACATATTATTTCCAAAATTGATTATGATAATTCAGGAAATTATTTCCCAAAACAATTCCTTGAATAAAGTATGAAATTAGAATTAGGAAATCCGGTTCCTAATTCAATTAATGAGACTTGATAAATTAAGTCACATACATACTTTATTAAGGAAATCGTTAGAACATGACATAATTATATGTTATGAATGTCCATAAAAGAAAAGGATGAGACCCAAAACCCCTTACAAAATATTAAGGCCAACACCTTCCATTAATAAGGTTAGAACCGGAGTTTTGTTTCTCGTTTGGGTTGATGGACACATCCATGCCCGGCTTGAACCTCAACATGTTCAAACCATGGAATTAGTTTATGATTAATATAGTTGGAGTCAGAGGTCAATCCTTAGTTTTGGTTGTTGTACACATCCAAGCCTGACTAAACGATTGAATGAGCCCCAACCATATTAAAACTATTTCTTGATTAATGGGTCAGCCTTAAGCTTGGAGCATCGATTTGTTGTGCCACAGCCAAGGTCGATGTAAAGAGAGGTGCAGTTGGGTGTTATGTATATTGTTGCATACTTGTTAATGAGTTAACAACCCAATGATTTATGCAAACATTCAATTAGTTGATAGCATAATGTGATAGTTACATATGTATAATATGTAATCGGTATAATTACCTACCTTCATAGCTAAGAATAATTTGATGGACTCTAGCCATGGTTGTTCATATCAATGGTTGGATATCAACCTATTTGGAGATGTTCCTACGATCTCCCGAATTGATAAAAAGGGTTATTCAATTCGAAAAATAAATAGGATTTAATTAATGTATATTGATGCATTCTTTATCATTCTCATCACATAACCTCAATTTGTATTTCTAGGATAATCACCTGATCATGTCTTCTCTGAATTTGCGTTCCATTTTAGACACCAATATGCTGACCGAGCCAAACTTCATGGACTGGCTTCGAAACCTGAGGATAGTCCTCAAGGCAGAAAAGCTTGCTTATGTCCTTGAAGAACAACATCCCAACCATCCTCCTGAAGATGCAACTCCAGACCAGTTAATGGCCTATCAGAAACATGTGGCCGATTCTGAACTTGCGAGTTGCATCATGCTGGCCGCTATGGTACCTGAGCTACAAAAGCAGCATGAGCATATGGATGCTAGTACCATCGTCTTCCATCTTCATGAGTTGTTTGACGAGCAGGCGAGATCCGAAAGGTTTGAGCTCTCCAGACTCCTCTTCGCCTCTAAGATACAGGAAGGCACTTCTGTTTTACAGTTTGTATTGAAGATGTTGGGGTACATTGAGCGACTAGGCACACTCGGATTTACAATGGATAACGAACTAAGTATTGACTTAATTCTGCATTGTTTGCCCAAGAGTTACTCACAGTTTGTGATGAACTATCGGATGAACGAACTGGAGACTACCATTCCCGAGTTACTTAACCTGCTGAAGACTGTAGAGCCTTCTGTAAAGCAGGATCAGAAGATGGTACTGTTAGTTGGTTCCTCAAAGAAAGGCTCTAAGAGGAAGCCCAAAGAACAAAATAAGGGAAGGAAGAAAAAGGCCAAAAAGATTGATAAGGCACCAAAAGGCACTTGCCATCACTGCGGCAAGGAGGGCCACTGGCGAAGAAACTGCAAGGCTTATCTTGAGTCCTTGAAGAAGAAGGCATCTGATGCCCCATCCTCTTCAGGTATCTTTGTTATTGAATGACACTCTATTTCTTCGGACACCTGGGTACTTGATACTGGGTGTAGCTCACATATATGTAATGGCATACAGGGGCTAAGGAATAGAAGAAGACTCGTCAAGGGAGAAGCGAATTTGCGAGTTGGAAATGGAGCAAAGATTGCTGCTGTTGCCATCGGAACATATTTGCTAAAGCTCCCTACTGGGCATGTCTTAGAATTGGATAATTGTTATTTTGTTCCTTCGTTAATAAAGAACATTGTATCTATTTCATGCTTGAATGAAAAGGGTTATCATTTAACTTTTAGTAACAATTGCTGTTACATAACTTTAAATGGTGTTCTTTGTTGGATCGGAACTTTATGTAATGATATCTATACGTTAGATTTATCCGGTGACGTTTTCAATATCGAAGTTAGCAACAAACGTGCTTGAATAGATAATCAAATAGACTCCTATACGTGGCATTGTCGTCTTGGCCATGTAAGTAAGAAACGCATGATCAAATTACACCGATGTGAAATTCTGGAATCATTTGAACCCGGTTCATTTGATACATGTGAATCATGCTTAAAAGGCAAGATGACCAAATTACCCTTTTTCGGAAAAGGTAAACCAGTGGAAGAATTGCTTGGTCTAATACATACTGATGTATGTGGACCAATGTCAACTCTTGCACAAGGAGGTTATAGCTCCTTCATTACCTTTATCGATGATCACTCACGATTCGGGTATGTGTTCTTAATGAAACACAAATCTGAAGCTTTTGAGAAATTCAAAGAGTTCAGAAGTGAAGTAGAGAAATAACTTGGCAAAAGTATTAAGATACTTCGATCCGATCGAGGTGGTGAATACTTAAGTCAAGAGTTTCAAGATTATCTTAGGGACGATGGGATATTGTCTCAATGGACTCCGCCATATACACCACAGCATAATGGTGTATCAGAGAGGCGTAATCGAACCTTGAAGGACATGGTTAGATCTATGATGAATCATGCAATACTTCCAAAATCCTTTTGGGGCTATGCGCTTAAGACAGCTGTTTACTTACTAAACAGAGTCCCGACCAAGGTAGTCTCTACTACTCCATATGAGACGTGGAATAGTAAGAAACCTCATTTATCTCACCTAAAGATATGGGGTTGTCCTGCTTATGTAAAGCGGACTGTATCAGACAAATTGGATGCTAAGTCTGATAAATATCTATTTATTGGATACCCTAAGGAAACGAAAGGTTACCAATTCTATCATCCCTTGGAACAAAAGGTGTTTGTTTCAAGGCATGCTGTATTTCTAGAAAAAGAATCTCTTTTACAAGAAAACAATGGGAGTAGCATTGAACTTGAAGAAGTTCAAGACACTCCAATAGACATTACAGAGACACCTAGTCTAGACCCACAACCAATAACTCATAATGATGAGCTATCAGTTGAACCTAAAACAACACCACTTCTTCGTAGGTCTGATAGGACACGCAATATTCCAGAGAGATACGGATTTCTCATAAGTAAATCGAACGATGTGTTACTCATTAACAATGACGAACCTATCAGTTATGAAGATGTTCTGAAAAATTCAGAAAGGGATAAATGACTTGAAGCCATGAAGTCGGAAATGGATTCCATGTACAAAAATCAAGTATGGGACTTGGTTAACCCACCTGAAGGGATTAAGCCCATAGGGTGCAAGTGGGTTTTCAAGAAGAAAATCGACATGGAAGGTAATGTTATTACCTTTAAGGCTAAATTAGTGGCAAAAGGATATCGTCAGAAACAAGGAATTGATTATGACGAAACCTATTCGCCAGTAGCTATGCTTAAATCCATTCGGATGCTCCTGGCCATAGCAGCTCATTATGATTATGAGATATGGCAAATGGATGTGAAAATAGCTTTCCTTAATAGAAACATGCTTGAAGATGTATACATGATACAACTTGAAGGTTTCACATCGGTTAACAAAACCAAAGTATGCAAGCTTTGATGATCCATATATGGACTAAAGCAAGCATCCAGGAGCTGGAACATCCGTTTTGATGAGACAATCAAAGAGTTTGATTTCTCACAATATCCTGACGAACATTGTGTCTACAAGAAGGTTAGTGGGAGTGCAATCGTATTCCTAGTGTTATATGTCGATGACATATTACTTATAGGAAACGATATATCAGTCTTACAGTCAGTTAAAATTTGGTTGTCCAAAACTTTCTCCATGAAAGACCTGGGAGAAGCAACCTATATCCTTGGGATTAGAATCTATAGAGATAGATCAAAACGGTTGCTTGGTCTTTCGTAGTCTACATATATAGACCGAGTGCTAGAATGATTTAGAATGTCGGAATCCAAGAAAGGTTACCTTCCCATCAGGCATGGGATCAACCTTTCGATGTCTATGTGTCCGCGCACAGAAGACGAGAGGATTTGCATGAATAAGATTCCTTATGCATCCGCGATAGGATCTATCATGTATGCTATGTTATGTACTAGGCCCGATGTATCGTATGCTCTGATCGTCACAAGCAGATACCAGTCTGATCCAGGAATGGATCATTGGGTGGCTATCAAGACAATCCTCAAGTACTTAAGAAGCATTAAGGATGTGTTCCTAATATATGGAGAAGATGATATGGTAATACGTGAGTATACAGATGCCAGTTTCTAGATAGATAAGGATGACTCCAAATCATAGTCCGGATACGTATTTATTTTGAATGGAGGCGCAATAAGTTGGAAGAGTTCCAAGCAAGACACCGTAGCGGATTCTACCACGGAAGCGGAATATATTGCAGCTTCGGAAGAAGCAAAGGAAGCAGTCTGGATCAAAAAAGATTGTCTCAGAACTTGGTGTGGTTCCAACCATTGATGAAGCAATACCGGTTTACTGCGACAACAATGGAGCTATTGCACAAGCAATGGAACCAAGGTCTCATCAGCGATCCAAACACGTGCTTCGCCACTATCATCTGATCAGAGAGATTATAAGTAGGAATGATATATAAATTGAGAAAATTCCCACTGAAAGGAATTTAGCGGATCATTTAACTAAGGCCTTGCCTCAAAGTAAGTTTGAGGGTCATGTTAGAGCCTGTGGTATTGGGTACCGTAGCGATTGGCATTAGGCCAAGTGGGAGTTTGTTAGTGATATGAGAGAAGTGTCCTAAGGCAATCGCCTTATGATTGTAATCATTTATTCTAATAAATGAATATTCACTATTTGAGTATACATGTTTGTGTATTTGATTGAGATCTTAAACTAATTTACTGAATGTCCGCAATACAATTCACAGCATGAGAGAATTTGTGATGAATTCACAACTAGTGATTATCTCTACATGTGCAATTGTGAAGTATTAAAATTGTCCCTAGTCGATGAATTGATAAATACGGACACTATCAATTCTGTTGAGACTAGCATGAGTTATTCTCTAATCAGCTGATTCTCACTAGCTGGTGACATTGAGATGTCCGGAGATAAACATGAATGCTAGTTAAGGGAACTAGCTAGTTCATTTGAGTGACTGGCTGTAAAACTTCATATGGTAGTCTACATATAGATATGTCAGTGAAGTTCTTACTGCAGCTTAAGTGCGATGTTCCTTTGACTTGCGGTGTTCAAGTCATCTTGGTCATGGAGACTTATACTTTGACATCTTAAGCAAGCGTCTCCAAGGAGGTGTGGACCCAGGTTGATTGGGTATAAGCCGAAGTGCCCAAAGATGTTTAAACAACTTACAAAGGATTCACCACTCCTTGCGAGGAGATGTATACCCGTGGCCTATTGTCGGATTGTTACTCGAAGCCTCTGGCCAGAGCATGACATGTTCAGAGTATGAATCTCTTAAATACATGAGAGTAATTAGAATCCGTAGGACGAGAAAATGTTGCTTGGGCTAGGTGTGACGTAGTCAGCCTAGTGGGGACTGACACACATAGACCATATCCTGAACCAAGTGGGATAAGATGGTGAAGGGAATGGGGCATGATTCATTATAGCTGCTGAAGAGTTTCAGAATTGTTTCTGAGGTCAACCGTTGATCTTTCGGTTAATTGGGAATCTTGATGTACTACTAGGTGCCACTCATGATCGTTCTATAATTGATTAATTATAGACGCCAACATAAATCGAAAGTCTATTTTGTCAAACGCACTACGAGTAATCTGAGGGATTTAAATCGAGTTGAAAATTAGATTTTCCAATCTAGAGAGATTTGGTTTGGTTGAGCCAAATGATAAGTCGAATCTGAATTTTTCAGAGACGCATCGGAAGCTTAAAATGGCTAAGTCTTTTGAAGACTTAATCGATGAATTAAATAAGTTTAATTTATTGGGGCATGGCTTGGATGGGTCGGCCAAAGAGGGCCTCCATACTCTTTGCTTGGCCGGCCACAACAAAGGGAGAGAACCATGTTTTTGGTTCAATTTATAAAATAAACCAAGTGTGGTTTGTTTTATAAAATTATGGATGATATAAATTTTTATATAAGAAACCAAGGTTTGGTTTATTTTTCATGGAAATTAAAATGAACCATGGATTGGTTTATTTTATAAAATCAATCATGGATTGATTTAACATGATAAGGAAATTTATTCCATAAGAGAGAAGAGACTTAATTGATTTTTATCATGAATTAAAATATGATTTTAACCATGATATAAAATCAAACTTGGCATGATGGAATAAGTTATTGCATATTTGAGAGGCTTGATGGTTGAGAGGCCATTATATAAAGGACCCAAGGCAAGGCTTGGGTAATAATCGAAGAGATGAAGGCATAGACTCTCTCCCTCTCTTTCTCTCCTTCTCTTCTCCCCTTCTTGCCGTGCGCCAACCAGCTCCAAGAAGGAGCACCAGCCGGCCGCCCCTGCCCTTTCCCTGCCGACCACCACCTGCTACCGGAGAAGGAAATTCCGGCCATCCTTTTGTGGTTAGTCTTCCGACTTCTCTCTTAGTTTTTCTTGTCGCATTCTCGGAGAATCTAGTAGTTCTCGAGAACACAAAACTCGTGTCTTTGCGAAGTCATCCCGAAGATACTCGGCGTGGACGCGAATAGAGGCGGAGCTTCCAAGGGACGCTTACGGTTGGATCTCGTCCCTTCCTTCGAGTTACGCGAGGTAATACGTAAATTAGTTTATGTTTCTACAAAATTTTATATATATGATCATGTCTACACAAGATAAAATTGCATGCATAGATGTGTGGTTAAATAATTTGAGAAATTATTTATGCTAAACCTTCCGCTGCACGTAATTAATTTAAAATTACGAACCCGCATCCATGTCAACATGCACCCGGACCCTACAACCTCGAGCCTGATCCTTGAGGGATAAGGGCTGACCGAGTTTCGGATGAAGGTTTGCGAATCGAGAGACACGTGGAGGGCGCCCCCCGCGTCCCGGGCGCCCCCAGGTGCACTATAAAAGGGGCTCGACCCCCAAGGATTCCGAACACACTTTTCCAATGCCTCAAAACTCTTCGCTCAAACGCACTGCTCTGGAAACTTCTGATCTCGAGGTTCTAGCGCCAACGACGGCCCTACGCACCGAAGAACGATCCACACCGGGCATCGGTAATGAAGAGTTAGATTTTGTTTTTACAACATTAATACTGTACGACTTTCTGTAAAACTTTGCGCCTTATAGAATTGCCCGCAGTGAACGGTCAAGGACCGTGGGCCTTGGAGTAGGAGCCGACCGCTACTCCGAACCAAGTAAAAAATTTTGTGTTCGCATTTGTTGTTTTAAATTCCGCTGTGCATTCTCTAATTTTATAATCCGAAATGGTTTTACGATATTCACCCCCCCCCCCCCCCCACTATCGTATTCTATCGATCCAACACAGAATATTTCTGTTTGACTTCTGATCGTTCTGGTGAACAATCGGAGAGAGATCAGAATGTTTCTATTTGGCTTCTGATCGTTCTGGTGAACGATCAGAGGGATCTCAGAAGATCTCTGTAAGAAACCTGATCAGTCTGTCTGGCCGATCAGGGATCGGTCTGTCTGGCCGATCAGGGATCGGTCTCTCTGACATCCTGATCGATCAGGATGGCTCCTGATCGGTCAGGGAGTGACCAGATCAGTCACTTGACCAATCAGGGCATAGCCTAATCGGTCAAGTGACCGATCAGGTTAGGGATCGGTTAGGGATTAGGTTAGAGAGCTGTGAAAATCTCAGTCAGCTGGTGGATCGGTCTGGTGATCGATCCCCAATCTCTGATCGGTCAGGATGACCGATCAGATCCTTGCTGGATCGTTCAGGAGGTAACCTAATCGATCAGGGTCTTCACTGATCGGTCAGGGTGACCGATTAGTGTCTGATAACTTTAATTTGAATCGTTGTTAGACGTCTGATTTCACTCTGATCGCTTTTGATTTCTGTGTTACCCTACTGAGTTACTTTTGATTTGTTGTGCTAAGCCTCTGGTGAGTGTGTAGGTAATACAGGGATGACACAAACCAAGGAGGAGGGTCAATTGGAGACTTTCGCTTCAGTCAGGTTTGTTTGTTTTCCATTCGCAGGATTCAACGGCTTTTGGCGCGGGCTGACAACTGTCTAGCAAGGCTGGCGACTGACCTGAGGCTCGGCTGAAGAGGTTTCAGTGGACTGAGCCCAGTAGAGGTCAGTGGGTCAATGATGACAGAGCTGATCAGTGGTTGCAGACGCGCCGGGTGAGCAAAGGCTTAAGAAGAAGCTGGGAAGCAGAGGAGCAGTAGAACAGACAGAAAATTAGCGAAGTGTTTTGCTAGGGGTTTAGCTGGGTTGTTTAGCTCTCTGTATAGTCTTCTTGCTTGAGCGCCTGTGCTACATCTGTGTGAGCTATCCTTCTCATTGTCTCGAGCGCTTAACTGTTATTCTACTGAGACGATTGAGGAGAGGTTACTCCGCCGAGAAGGAGAAGATACTTATCCGGATTTTTGGGGCTTGATCTGCCGACAATCAAGGGATCGCCCACCTCACGGGCATGCCAAGGAGTAGAGGCAAGTTATCCCCGAACCTTGTAAATCCCCGAGTTAGCGTCTGGTTTATTTCCTTGATGTTGTTTGTTCTTTCTGTTGTTTTGTTTCCGCTGCTAACCCTAATCGCAGAAAGTCAAAGAAGCGAAAGATTTTTGTGTTTGGCTATTGACACCCCCCCCCCTCTCTAGCCATCCAAGGTTCAACAAAAAGGGGGCATGGGGAAGCGAAGTCCTAGTTCTACCTGCCCTAGGAAGAAAGTGTAAAAAACCTTAGGGGTTTCTATAGAGGGTTGGCCTAGGGCCGAAACCCTCACCTCCTAGCCTTCCGGGATACCGTATCTCCGACAGGCGGCCTGGAGGGATTCCAACCTAATCCTAGAAGAGATGGTATCGTACCATTCTGTATGGTATCCTAGTTCCCCCAAGGAGCTCTCATCATCGCCTCGGGTTTTCTTTTTCTTCTCGACTGGACCCATGGGGACTGAGGAAAGGAGAAAGTAGAAGGAGACTTACCCTTGTAAAAGGGGCGCAGTGGCAAGGCGACTAGCAGGAGGAGGAAGATGCTTGAAGGTAGATAGAGCATGGAGGCTGAAGGGTGCCGTTGCACCAGCTTTTATAGAGAGGAGCCGCACATCTGTAAGCAATAAGAGAGCTGTTGGAACCCGGGTGACTAGAGAGGGGGGGTGAATATAGCCAATCACTTGGACTTAGACACTAATCGAATTTCTGCACTCAGAGTTGTTAGTAGCACAGCGGAAGTTGCAAGAACAGAGTATGCAGAAAAACAGAAAACACAAACGAAACAACACAGCTAGCAAGATCGCTAACAAGGAGGGTTTACAAGGTTCGGGGATAACTTGCCCCTACTCCTTGGCGTGCCCTTAAGGTGGGCGGTCCCTTGATCGTCGGCAGATCAAGCCCCGGTTAACACCGGATAGAAGACAACCTCCTTCTCGGTGGAGAAAGCTCTTGATGGGCCCAAAATAGACTGTCACGAATGTGGGTCTCAAATTTAAATATGAATGAAATGCAGGAAACCCTTTTTGCAATAAAAATATGAAAACGTAGTAAAGGGACCACAGGTCGTATTTTTCCTCGGGACTAGTTGACGTTGTGTGATTCGAGCTTGTATTTATGTGTCGTTGATGTTTTTGGGTTTCAATTAAAATATGAGTTTGGTTTCAATTAGAATGAAAACTCAATTAAAGGGATAAAAACTTAACCATGGAACTTAACCAATGAATTCAAACAAATTAGAGCTTAATTGCAACTTTGCCTAATTTGGTGAGCAAAATCTGATTCAAGGCAAACAAATGCTAAGTAATGAAGCAATAAAGTTAAATTCGAGACAGACCAATGCAAACAATCTAAAAACAATCCAATACAAAATCAATTCCGAAACCCACCTGATACAAAATGCATGCAATTACAACTGATTTACAGAATTAAAACCTAGAATTCAGAATCAAGTTGAATGCAAAACCATTTGTTTTCAAGCTCAATAGCACACTTAAAGATATTTTTAGACTTGATACACTTCACTGCCGAAACTAAACTTGATACAACATGCAGAATTTCAGAAGTGAAGTAAACTTGCTGAAAAGAGGAAGGAGCTGATGTGCCAAAAGCTAATATTAACTGCAGAGAATGGCTTTCGGATTGTCCACTCGAAACAACCTATTGTTAAGCCATCCATGAACAAACTGATATGAAATCAGTGCCACACTTCACTTGCCATCAAGTGCAGAAATGCAGAATTAAAAATGCTGCAAGGGAGATTTGCAGTTCATAACTTGATTGGATGCGATGGAAACTAATTCAAGCACAAAAGTACACTACAAAGTGTGTTTGATCTGGATACAAATCAGTGTGGAGGCTGATCTTGATACGCTTGCAGAAATTTAGCAATTCAGGAAGTGAAAAATAGCAACTTGGTACACAAGAGAGAAAATAGTAGAAACTATGTGCCAAGATGATACTAGCAATTCAGGGATTTAGACTGACCAAATCAATTTGGAAAACAAAGCTTTTATTGAATAAGAACTCAACTTCAATTGATGCAAATGCAGGAACTGAGGCTGAAACAAAACTGAACTGCCGAATGTGCAGAAACTGATGTAGGATGGATGCAAATGCAGAGTCAGATGCAGAATTTCAGCACTTAATTGAATGTCGAACAAGCAAACCAACAAATTGAAATCAATGCACTAATCTACAGTTCGAAAAGGACTGAGAAGAACCAAAGATTATTTGACACAACTCAGGAATTCGAAACTGTAAATGGATTTGCATATTTGAAACTGCAATTTTTGCAAAAGCAGAAATTTGGTACGCAACTACAGGGCTGAGTCCTATTTGCAGAAATGGATACCCAGGCTTTGGAGATGAAACAAACTGAACGGTAAATTCAGATAAGTAAACTAAACTAACTTAATACCAAAGATCAGGAAACAACTGAAACGCAGCAAACAAATTGATACGTAGCTTAACAGGTTGATACGGAAGCTGAAATCAGAGAAGAAAGACTGATACGCAGCAATTAAAGTGTAGAATAACTGAAATTAAATCTAGTTTTCCACCAACAAACAATCTATCTCATTAACCTGCATAATTGAAACTAATCAAAGCAGTAACAAATCATAAAACGAAGCTTAACAAATCTAAAATTCAGAAACAGTAAAGAACAGAGCAGAATTCGAAATTACAGACTGAAACAAAGAAAATTAGCTATGGAACTAATCCTCAATCCTCCCTGGCTCAAGATTTCCTTGTTCGTCACGCAAGGGCAAGCCAAGAACCCCTTTAGCTCCACAAATCGCTGGAAAACAGCTCCGCTTGATAAACTCTGCTCAAACTGCATCAGTTGGGGAAATCCAATCCGAACCCCTTCGATCTCAAATGATGGGATGGCGATGAAGATTTGAAGATCCTCTGAGCTCACCTGAGAACCCCTACAAGCAGCTCAGATGATCATAAATGGCTTGTGGATGAGATCCAAGTGATCGGACCACAGAGCTGCCGAAACCCTCAAACAACTCTGTCCGGCGCGAATTCGAGCTGAAATCTCCAACAAAACTATCCTCCAGTGATCCAAATCTTGATCCAGATGAAGAATTAAGGGGTCGCGCCCCTTAGATGAAGAAGAACTCTACTGAAGAAGTGAAGAACACAACGAAGAAGACGAAGAAACGGCGGAGACGCGACAGAGCTGAGCTGCGGAGATTTCCTTAAGTAATTATGAATGAACAGCCCAGATTGATTTGAGGAAATCCAACGGCTGATCTTGCTCTGATTTGAGCCAAACTTTGAGGATGTTGATCAGGGGCCAGGACCTGCCTCGTAGTAGCTCAGATCCTCCAGATTTGCAACGGATGGTCCAGATCAACCTAATCTTTGAATGGACGATCTAGAGCCCTCCGAGCTTGATCCAACGGTTGAATGAACTCTGATTGGGATGAAACCTTCAGATCTTGATCAGAGTGCTTGATCACCCCTAACCCTAGCTCGGATTACTTCAGATGGTCCCGGATGGCTCAGATCTAGCCGCTTTTGAATCGGACGACCCAGATTAATCCGAAGCTTGATAACTCGATCCGGGTCCACTTCCGACTCATGTTTGACCCAGTATGCCCTAGGTCCATGAACCTTTCATGCCTACAAAAATAGATCAAAAATTTAGTGGCCAAATAATCCAAATATGTGTAAATTTGCAATTAAGTCCAAAATAAGAGGAAGTCCTAAAACCTAGGGTAAAATCACAATTAAGCAAATAAAACATGGGTCAAACATGGATTTTAGCAATTAAAATAATCAACAAAATGGTACTTATCAACTCCCCCACACTTAAGCTTGAGCGTCTCGCGAAACCACTAAGTATATATCCCCTAGATTTTCTTAAGCATAATTAGAAGCAAATGAAAAGAAATTACCTAAGGTTGTCAATTCTCAAAAATCTAAGCTCTATGGATTAGTATCTCGTCCTTAAATCAACAACTTAGCCTTTTCATCCATCAAGATTCATTGAGATGAATTTAACTCACTAACCTTTTAAGGAAAATTTTGGTGGCTCTCTCCTTAAGTTCTAAGTTGATGATGGAAGTGGGGCTCCCTCAAACACACATGCTTCTTGCACTACCATAGGCTTTCTTGTTATCTAATCTCCACCATTATTCATGATTAGGATCAACATCTACAAAAACAAATAAAAGCATGGAAAATGGTAAGAAATGAAGTAAAAATCAAGAAAATGGAAAAATTGATAAAGTGGAAGACTTGAGTGCTCAAGTATGTTTCCAATGTGCTTTGCCCCTCTTGTCAGTCCTCTAGTGAAATCAAAAGTATGGTGGAGTAAAACTTGGATAATGCTTTTCATTTGGATGAAGAAAACTCCATTTGTTCTCAATGTGCCAATTCTTGTCTATTGCGTGCCAACTTGTTTTGTTCCCTCTTCTTTTCTGATTTTTTCTTTCTTTTATCCTCTAGCAAGGTCAGAATGTATTGGAGCAAGGCTTAAATCTGGATGAGAGAAACTTCAATGATTTAATAGTGCCAAGTCTTCATTTGTATCAACTTGTTTCTCTTTTTTTTCAACTGTTTTTCTGTTTGTTTTTTTTTTCTTCCTCTGCTCTCAAGTCTTCTAATGGAGCCTTTCAGATCTTGCAAAACTCTAATTTCTTCATAGCAGTTGGCATCTAGGAGTAATGGAGCACTTAAACTGTTTCACTCCAAAAATTCTGATCAGCAGGTGGAATTTCGTCCGAATTACTGCACTATTTTTTTCCTTTTCTCTGATCTGATCTGGGATTTCAAGCAGCGAGTGATTTAATTCTTAATCCTTGTCAGCATCCCTTGCATCTCAATTCAGTTTCGGTACAGCTGCAAGTGGATTACTGTCAGCATCCCTTTCTTCCTCTGTTTGGCACAAGTTTCTGCATTTGTTTCAAGTCTTCTGCATTTTCTGCTTCCATCCAACTTTAGCTTGTATCATTCATTAGATTTTACAGCCTTCAATTCAAACTTAAACACAGAATTTTGACTTCCATGATTCCAACTTCAAAACTTGCTGACCAAATCATGCTTCATAGATGTTTCCTTGGCACAGAATTCCTTTCTCTTCACTTATCACAGTTTTTTTTTCTTTGTGATGGCACAAAATTTTTTCTTTGTTGGTGTGCCATTTTTTTCAGATTTTTCCATTGCTTGTCACTTGAATCTTCAAAATATGATAAGGAGTCTAGATCGCCAATTGCTTCCATCTCTCTAGCTCATTCTTGGCACCAAACTCACTCAAAATGTAATTGTTTCCATCCCTCCATTGCAAAAAAAAATTTTTCTTATTGGATCGAAATGCCTTCTTGATACAAAACTTTTCCAAAACACTAATCACTCCCCCACACTTAAATCGTTGTCCATCTCGGGCAAAATAGCATCAAGAAAACATCCCAAGCAAACAAATCCCTAGAAAAATGGGGTTAAGAGTAGGAAAATAGAAAAGAAAATTGAAAAGAGTATGTATCAAGTATGATCATTGCTAAGAATAATATGGAAAAGGGAAACAAATTGATTAGCCTCCATAGATGTGATCCAATCATTGAAATATGATTTTGAAAGAACCTAAGCAAGTCCTAGAGTACAATAACATATGTGTGTCACAAATATAAGGCTAATTCTCACTAGGCAAAAATAATTCATCTCAAGTCCTCAATTAAGAATCTAAAGCAAAGTAGTACTCAAGCATCCAAGATTTCATCCATTAGCTCAAACCCTAAGTTTTAACAACCAAATTTAATTTATTTTCAAAAGACTCTAAAATGACATGAAGATAACCTAAAGGGATACATTTATTCCTAATTATTCAAGAAACAAATTTCCAAGAAAACCAGAATGGTATCTATAATGACTCCAAGTCATTCTATTCTACTCATGCATTTATTAGCAAGGACTCAATTTAAAAGAAAAAAATGCAATAAAGGAAAATACAAGAAAGAACAATCTCCCCTTTATTTCTGGTGGACGGAGTCTGTCAAGCAGTAGCCTCCATCGTGGTAGTGGAGGAACATGGGTGGCTGAGAGAATTAGGACTCCCCCACACTTGAACTTTACAGAAAATTGCTCTGGTGGCCTAAGGCGATTCAGGTTCAAGATCCATTGAAGGAATGGAGTGCTATGAATTAGAGTAAAATCAACTCCTCCTTCTTGATGCCTTTTGAAAGATTTTCCAGGAGGCTGGAGTCTATTTAAATGGAGCACCCACTCCAGAAGTCTTCTAGACCCTGCAAAACCATGTAATACCTCTCTCAAGCGTGCAGGGCAAGACAGAAATAAAATAATATCAGTCTCTGCATGAAATGTATCCAAAACTGCATCACATCCAATTAAATCAATTTTTGGTGCCTCAATAAATTTTTCACAATTATTTCCTACAAAATTTGCATCCAGGAACTCATCACAAATAAAGAAATCAATTTTTGGCACTTCAATAGAAATATCACAATTATTTTCCATCAAGGATGTATCAAGCAATGTGTCACAACCAATAAAATCAATCTCAGATACCTCCATAAGTTTTTTACATTCAATCTCAGCATAAGATATAGCAAGAGATTCATCACAATAAATAACATCAATTTCAGACACTTCTAAAAATTTTTCACAATCCATATCTACAAAAGATGTATCAAGAGATTCATCATAACAAACAACATCAATTATAGGTGCCTCTAAAATTATTTCGCAATCCATATCAAGAGATGTATCAAGTAATGCAGTACGACCAATGAAATCAATTTTTGGTACCTCTATTGGATTTGCATAAGCAGTTTCTACACAAGGTATATCAATAAATTCATCAGAATCAATAAAGTCAGCACTAGGTACCTTTCTGAATTTTTTTGAACAAAGAGGAGAAATACTTACCTGAGCGTGCTGAAAAATACCTGGAGGTTCTACAAGAGTAGATGTATCCGTGTTCTCCTCCTGATCATGTTCATGCTCCTCTTCATGTTCAAGTTCTGGTGGACACTCAACTAAAGCAGGTGATCCTTGGGTTCTTGCTTCCACCATGCAAGTCCCTACACTTTCTGGTTCATTCTCTGAATCTTCTAATGTACTAGTAAATTGTGGTGGTCCCTAGGGCTTAGTGCAATCCCCTACACCTGTGGAATCATCTCCTATGCATGCTTCTCCTGTAATATCTGCAACAACAACATTAGCAAAATTAGGACCATCACTAATACTATCATCACAAAATAAAAGATGAGAATGGTCCTGTGGAGCTTCAGTTTCTTCTTCTTGAGCTGAAAAATTTGGAAATGGATTTTGAATAGGAATCTCGGGAGGAATGCATGCTGTAGGTGCCCTGATTTTAATAATTTCTTCTTCTTCTTCCACCAAATGTACAAGATCACTGGAAGAAGGACTTGGCCATGCACTAGGGTCACCTTGAATTGATATAAAACCAACTCCGGGGCTCTCAGAATTAAAAGCAGTTTGAGAAGATAATTGTCCTGATTCTTGGGCTTTAATTTGATTCACATCACTAGCCAATTGTCCCATTTGTCTTTCGAGATTTTGTAAAGCTCCAATGATATTATCCTGCTGTGATTGTTGAAATTTGGGCTGTTGGGGCTGATTGGAGTTCTGAAATTGCTGTTGAATTGGCTGATAAGTAGGCTAGAATGTGGGTTGAATTTGCTGAGAATTACAGCCTTGAAAATTCTGATTTTGAAGTTGAAATTGTTGATGGAAAGGCTGCAATGGTTGGGACTGAAAACTCTGGTTTTGAAACTGAAAATTTGGATCGTATGGCTGTGAATATTGAAAAGGTTGTTGAAAATTCTGTATAGGTTGAAATTCTTGCTGCCATGGCTGAGGTTGAGGCTGAAATTGATTATTTCCATGCTGAAAACTTACAAAAGGCTGCTGGAAATTTTGGTTAAGATGCTGAAATCCTTAGTTTGGTTGAACTTGAGGGAAGGGTGGTTGCTGAAAATTCTGGAATTGTGGCTGCCCAATCTGAATTTGCTAGAAATTTGGTAGACTTGACTGAAAATCTTACTGAAATTGTTGATATTATGGCTGAAAAAACTGTGGTGACTGCTGGAATTGCTGTGGTTGTTGGAATTGCTGAATTTGGGGCTGAGAATTTGAATAAGTCTGTTGAAAATCTTGACTTGGTTGCTGAAATTGCTGGAAAGGCTGAAATTGTGGCTGAGGTGGCTGAAATGTAGGCTGAATCGGCCGCTGGTAAGTAGATGAATTAGCTTTATGTTTTTGTTGGTATTCCAACACCTTACGCCAACATTTCAACTCCATCAATGCCTCTTTTATCTCTGTATAGTCCTCTGGTGGAAACATTTTGATCTTACAGCCCTGTCACAAGACAAACAAGAAAAATGGCAACAACCGTATACAAAAGATAAAGCACAAGAAAATAGAATCTAATGATATGCCCATAAGCACATAAGCAAAAAAACAAACAAATCAACTAGTTGCTTCCCCGGCAACGGCGCCAAAAATTTGATGAACCCGAAGTACTAGATTAAGTTGTCACGGATGTGGGTCCATCAGAATTTAGAATTTGTATAAAAAGCTGGAAACCCTTTTTGCAATCAAAAATATGAAAACGTAGTAAAGGGGCCACAGGTCGTATTTTTCCTAGGAACTAGTTGAGAGTTTGTCTGATTCGCGCTCGTGTTTATGTGTCGTTTGCGAATTTGGGGTTTCGAATAGAATATGGTGTGGGGATGAATTTAGAATGAAAACACAATGAGAATAAAGAAAACTAAACTCATGAACTTATCAAAGTGATAGCCCTTAATAACTCCACCAATGGACAATTAAATCAACTAATGCAACTTGGAAATTCGGTAAATCAAGCTGATATCAAATTGATCCTTATGCTGACAGGGTTTACAATTCCAAACAACCAAAGGTTGAGCATTCTATAGACAAATTGATACAAAGTCATTACCGAAACTCACTTGATACAAAATGCATTCAACTAAACTGCTATGCGGAATTTAAATTTGAAATTCAGATTCAAGTTGGATTTAAAGTAATCTGTTTTCAAGCTCACTAGCACACATAAAGGTATGTTTAAACTTGATACAACATGCAGAATTTCAGAAGTGAAGTAAACTTGCTGAAAAGAGGAAGGAGCTGATGTGCCAAAAGCTAATATTAACTGCAGAGAATAGCTTTCGGATTGTCCACTCGAAACAACCTATTGTTAAGCAATCCATGAACAAACTGATATGAAATCAGTGCCACACTTCACTTGCCATCAAGTGCAGAAATGCAGAATTGAAATGCTGCAAGGGAGATTTGCAGTTCATAACTTGATTGGATGCGATGGAAACTAATTCAAGCACAAAGTATACTACAAAGTGTGTTTGATCTGGATACAAATCAGTGTGGAGGCTGATCCTGATACGCTTGCAGAAATTTAGCAATTCAAGAAGTGAAAAATAGCAACTTGGTACACAAGAGAGAAAATAGTAGAAAACTATGTGCCAAGATGATACTAGCAATTCAGGGATTTAGACTGACCAAATCAATTTGGAAAACAAAGCTTTTATTGAATAAGAACTCAACTTCAATTGATGCAAATGCAGGAACTGAGGCTGAAACAAAACTGAACTACCGAATGTGCAGAAACTGATGTAGGATGGATGCAAATGCAGAGTCGGATGCAGAATTTCAGCACTTAATTGAATGTCGAACAAGCAAACCAACAAATTGAAATCAATGCACTAATCTACAGTTCGAAAAGGACTGAGAAGAACCAAAGATTACTTGACACATCTCAGGAATTCGAAACTATAAATGGATTTGCAGATTTGAAACTGCAATTTTTGCAGAAGCAGAAATTTGGTACGCAACTACAGGGCTGAGTCCTATTTGCAGAAATGGATACCCAGGCTTCGGAGATGAAACAAACTGAAAGGTAAATTCAGATAAGTAAACTAAACTAACTTAATACCAAAGATCAGGAAACAACTGAAACGCAGCAAACAAATTGATACGTAGCTTAACAGGTTGATACGCAAGCTGAAATCAGAGAAGAAAGACTGATACGCAGCAATTAAAGTGTAGAATAACTGAAATTAAATCTAGTTTTCCACCAACAAACAATCTATCTCATTAACCTGCATAATTGAAACTAATCAAAGCAGTAACAAATCATAAAACGATGCTTAACAAATCTAAAATTCAGAAACAGTAAAGAACAGAGCAGAATTCGAAATTACAGACTGAAACAAAGAAAATTAGCTATGGAACTAATCCTCAATCCTCCCTGGCTCAAGATTTCCTTGTTCGTCACGCAAGGGCAAGCCAAGAACCCCTTCAGCTCCATAAATCGCTGGAAAATAGCTCCGCTTGATGAACTCTGCTCAAACTGCATCAGTTGGGGAAATCCAATCTGAACCCCTTCGATCTCAAATGATGGGATGGCGATGAAGATTTGAAGATCCTCTGAGCTCACCTGAGAACCCCTACAAGCAGCTCAGATGATCAGAAATGGCTTGTGGATGAGATCCAAGTGATCGGACCACAGAGCTACCGAAACCCTCAAACAGCTCTGTCCGGCGCGAATTCGAGCTGAAATCTCCAACAAAACTATCCTCCAGTGATCCAAATCTTGATCCAGATGAAGAATTAAGGGATCGCGCCCCTTAGATGAAGAAGAACTCTACTGAAGAAGTGAAGAACACAACGAAGAAGACGAAGATACGGCGGAGACGGTACAGAGCTGAGCTGCGGAGAAAATTTCCTTAAGTAATTATGAATGAACGACCCAGATTGATTTGAGGAAATCCAACGGTTGATCTTGCTCTGATTTGAGCCAAACTTTATGGATGTTGATTAGGGGTCAGGATCTGCCTCGTGGTAGCTCGGATCCTCCAGATTTGCAACGGATGGTCCAGATTAACCTAATCTTTGAATGGACGATCTAGAGCCCTCTGAGCTTGATCCAACGGTTGAATGAGCTCTGATTGGGATGAAACCTTTAGATCTTGATCTGAGTTCTTGATCACCCCTAACCCTAGCTCGGATTGCTTCAGATGGTCCCGGATGGCTCAGATCTAGCCGCTTTTGAATCGGACGACCCAGATTAATCCGAAGCTTGATAACTCGATCCGGGTCCACTTCCGACTCAAGTTTGACCCAGTATGCCCTAGGTCCAAGAACCTTTCATGCCTACAAAAATAGATCAAAAATTTAGTGGCCAAATAATCCAAATATATGTAAATTTACAATTAAGTCCAAAATAAGAGGAAGTCCTAAAACCTAGGGTAAAATCACAATTAAGCAAATAAAACATGGGTCAAACATGGATTTTAGCAATTAAAATAATCAACAAAATGGTACTTATCAATCACTCCCCGGATAACCTCCGACTAGCTCTCGTCGCTCCTTGTGGGTGGAGAAACCTCACCACAACACCTTAAGAACCTCTGTGCACAAAGACTACTGTTTGGCCCTTAACCAAGACCAAACTCGTCAAAAATCTCAGTCACCATGAAGTCCTCTTTAAATAGGACTCGGGCTGAAACCCTCGCTACCAGTCGACTGCCCCCAGGGCAGTTGACTAGTGCCAGCAAAATTCGTCCGTTGCACCTCAACGTACGAATTCTCAGCCAACTCACCAGCCACCTACCAGTCGACTGCCCCCAGGGCAGTCGATTGGTCCCTAGTTGAAACCCTTCCCGAGTACATTCACACAGCACTCGACCCTCACGTCTCGACTGACTCCTCCTTCGCAGCCTCGACTATTGCCTTCGCGCCCTCTTCATCTTCGGCTCTCGTCCCTCGGATGCACGCAAGCCTCTAGCTTGCCTCCATGCCATCCTTCACGTATGCCTCGAAGTCCGTGCCCATCAGCTCATCGTCCCTGCTCTCCAAGGTCCCTCGGATGCGTACGCAAGCCTCCAGCTTGCCTCCATGTCATCTTTCACCATACCGAGGTCATCCAGTCAAGTCCATATGTGCAACCTGTACAACCAGCACACTCAACATACACATATAAGTACACAAGGGAAAACCTAACTTAAACCCTTTGCTCAAACATCAAAACCTATGGTCACTCCGAACCATCTTCGGGCCAATTGCTCCAACATCCCCCACTAACAAAAATTTGATCCTCCAAATTTTGCTATTTATCAAAGCGAGTAGCAACCTCCCATATGCGGTATAAATACAATGTGAAAACCATCACTATGTACATTAAAGGATGAAACCCTTAATCCCTAATTAGTTGTTGACAGGTTTATGTTAGTAGGAGCTCTAGAGCCAATTATGTGATGATTGACTAGGGACATTTTGTATCATATTCTATCATTAATAAAGGCATGTTTGGTTATTATATTTACTTTGTATTTGTGCCAAATAACTAAGTATAATAATATCCTTGTGTAGTAGGTTATTATCTGCATCATATCGATTTATTGAATCGATAGTGAGATGATGTAGAGAATGCTACACTAAACTATTCCTAGTCGAGCATTAATATTCAAGGATAATATTAATGCATGGAGACTAGCATGTAGGTCAACTGATGACTTGAGCTCACAAGTCATGAATATGTGATATCAAGTTGACACATGGGTATACATTAAAGAATGTGTACTGAATTGACCCGCCATGAGAAATTTTCATAGATTGTCATATGAGTGTCATAAACTTTCTCATGTGACTATTAGTATGAATAGTTCTTAGACCTGAAGTCACTACGGTTCCCTACATAAGGAGTTATGTACTTTGGTATCGTCAAACGTCACTCGTAACAGGGTAGACTATAAAGGCGATCACTGGGTATGTAATGAATTATGCGGAGGGATGTGAGTAATGTAGATGAGATCTATCCCTCCCATATGATGAGAGTGATATCTGTGGGCCCCTTGATCGAGTAGGACTGCTAAAACGCATGGTCATGCTCGAATGAGTCAATATGAGATATTGAGCTCATTTGTTTGAGTGAGTCTACTCGGGGATCAAGAAACACAAGATTGACTGAGGATGACACGGTCTATGCCTCATTGGCCAATCTAGATATCAAGAATAGAAGGACATGGTCATACATTATTATAGTCACGGAGGTTTAGTCGGATCTTGACTTTTCTTGTTACTTGGATAGCAATGATGCATTGCTAGATGCCGCTCATTGCTTATGTGTCTAAAGTGTTTAGGCGCATTGCCAACCTCACGAGAACCTATTGGGTCACACACAAAGGACACAATGCTTCAGGAAATCTGATCGGCATATCTGAGCCCGAGTTGGAAACTCGGGAGATTTGAGCCCGAGTTGGGAACTCGGGAGACCTAAGCCCGAGTTGGGAACTCGGGAGATCTGAGTTGAGTTAGGAACTCGGGAGGTCAGTTCAGGAGCTTGAGTTGGGAACTCGAGAGTGCGGGTTGGGAGCTCGGCACTCGGCAGTCGGAGCTCGGAGCTCGGTAGACTGGGTCGGAGCTCGGCAGACTGGGTCGAAGCTCGGCAAACTGGGTCGGAGCTCGGAGCTCGGCAGACTGGGTCGAAGCTCGGCAAACTAGGTCGGGAGCTCGGCACTCGGGAGACTTGATCGGGAGACCTGGTGGCAAGCCCGAGAGGCCCGGTCGGGATAACAGGGAAAATTCATTAAAGTGTTTAATGAAGGGAAAAGAAAAAATTCTTTTCTTGCATGGGAAAAGATGAAGAGCCACATAAAAAAATGTGCTCTTTATTGGTATTAATGAATGAAGCCAAAGAGACACAAACCTCTTCATATTCATGGGATGAGTATTAAAGAGGGTCTTGTGACTTTAGATGGGTCTTCTTCCCTCCCTCATCTTCCTCTTTTGGTTGAAACCCTATTGTAGGGTTCTTGGTGTTCTGCGAGCTACCTCAAGTTGCTAGCACAACTAAGGTAGCTCTCCCGAAGTTGAGAGATTGTGTCCATGTGGATACGAATAGAGGCACGGACGCTTGAACGTGCAAGAGATCCGGTGCATCTTGGACGAGTGGGATAAGCAAAGGGCACGCTCCAAAGGTATACACTGTAGATAGATCTATTAGATAAATGAACTTTGTACGAGTTTTCTTTCGCATGGATCGCTCGTGGGTTCTTGTTTCCGCTGCATTTTTGTGTTTTGGTGTCGGGAGAACCCAACAGTTTAGCCCTAGCTTCCCGACTCAGCAATCGGGTCTATTAGGTCATACCTGTAACAAGTCAATGAATCACTCCCATGGTCAACCTTGTTCATGATTGCGAATTAAACGAGTTATCTATCATACCTACACTAAGATAGTCATTACCAAAGCATCCAGTATATGAATTGATCTACAAGCCTACTAAATTGAAACCGATCAACACCTAATCATCCGTGAGTAACCTATAGCCCACATATCCCGAAAAACTAATCCATCGAGTTGCAGTGCCTCCTTTCTGGTGACAGTGTAAATTAAAATTAATGGTGACATCGTCTGAATAGGCTATGGCTGAATCGTCTAAATAGGTTATGGTTAAATTGTCTAAATCGCGGCTAGCTGCATTGGCTGAGGTGTTGGAAATCTGATCGACTGCTAAGGCTGATAAATTATCGCTTCAACCATCTGCTGAGACTGATAAATTATAACTTCGACCATCTGTTGGGGCTGGTAGGCTGAGTATGGCTAATCTAAACATAACTAAAATTAAGATAATCCCTAACCACAACGTCTACTTAATGTTGAGGCAATCTGTAGTCCGAAGTGACCAAGTGTTTTGATGTTTGGGCAAAGGGTTTAAGTTAGAATTACCCTTGTTATCTCATATGTGTATGTTGAGTGTGCAGGATGTACAGGTTACACATATGGACTTGACTAGATTACCTCGGTACGGTGAAGGGTGGCATGGAGACAAGCTGGAGGCTTATATGCACCCGAGGGACCTTGGAGAGCAGGGACGATGAGCTGATTGGTGCGGACTTCGAGGCATGCGTGAAGGATGGCTGGAGGCAAGCTAGAGGCTTACGTGCATCCGAGGGATGGGAGCCGAAGATGAAGAGGGCGCGAAGGCAACAGTCGAGGCTACGGAGGAGGAGTCAGTCGAGTCGTGAGGGTTCGAGTGCGGAGTGAATGTACTCGGGAAGGGTTTCAGCTTGGGACCAGTCGACTGCTCTGGGAGTAGTCGACTGATAGGTGGCTGATGAGTTGGCTGAGAATTCGAATGTTGGGGTGCAACGATCGAATTTTAGTGGCACTAGTTGACTGCCCTGGGAGCAGTCGACTGGTGGCGAGGGTTTCAGCCCGAGTCCTATTTAAAGAGGACTTCGTGATGGCTGAGATTCTTGACGAATCTTGTCTTGGTTAAAGGCAAGATAGTAGTCTTTGTGCTCAGGTCTTCTAAAGGTGTTGTGGTGAGGTTTCTCCACCCACAAGGAGCGACAGAGCTAGCCGGAGGTTATCCGAGGATTGATCCACTGACGGATTCTTGGATTAGTCACCCGTCCGGGGTGGATACCAAGTAAATTTCTGTTGTTAGCATTGTTTTTATTGTCTTTTGCATATTATTGTTTCCGCTGCGCTAACAACCTTGTAGAGATTCAACCGAAAAAGTGTTATTCACCCCCCCCTCTAGCACACCATTCGATCTATCACTTAATTATACTGTAAATAACAACGGGCTACTTCCTAACCTAATCATCATAATTAGTTCAACTCCTCAACTCAAATGTGATTAACCAAACTCAATGCCTCTAAGAATCATACTCACATCAACACATGAACACCACAGGATGACCTAGTGAAACCTTCCCGAAACAGCAAGCTACCTCCTCATCACCGATCTACAACAAGGAAATTGATGCCACGGATTCTAATCCGAACATATCAATATATGTCTTACTCCAAATTAGAAGAGCAAAACTATCCAAAAAAAAATCAACCTATTCAAAATAGGGTCCTAACCCAAAGAAACCTCAAGGAGCAGATCCTATACAACTCAATTTCATGAGGTATTAATGTTAAACACAAGTACCTCTCATAAATGACTCATGGGGATCTACCAAAAGAAAAACCAAACCATTCAGACTCATCACACCAGATAATCATTTCAAAATAGAATCATCCCTAATCAACTTGCGACAAAAAAATCTATATCACCAAACACAATCTGATCCCTACAACCGAAACCAACTATATCCAAATTTGAATCCTACAGTTCCACCACACTTCATCAATTCATCCCTAATCCATTCATTATGTTCGCAATGTCAAACATACGTCATCCACTCTCTACTCACTGTGTTCTCAATATGAAATCCTATACTGAAGGTTACTAACCTAAAAACTTTCACGTGGCAATCAAGTATCATCAATCAACCTATCAAATTCACACGTAGGCACTCAACTCTAAGATCATTAGCACCAAGTATATATATCAAATCACTAATAGTCAATCATCATATATATCACTAACCCCCATAAATCATGAATCAAAGACAACTTCTAACAATCCAACTATACCATCATAAATCCACCAATAAATCCACTAATAAACTGTTAGAAGGAAATATATTACACTAGTCCATTTTCCACCATATCTACTAATTTCAATTTCTCCTTAAACATCAATCAGAATTGATCACTTATTGATCCACAATAAAGTCATCAACAAGAGCCTGTCAAAAATTCAACACCTCCCCAATATTTATTTTCACAATATTCCCTAGTTTTAAAGGGAATATTGATTTGGGGTAGTCCAACATATGTGCTGAAGGGAGATACTGATAAGTTGGAATCTCGTACAGAAGTATGCTTGTTCGTAGGCTATCCTAAAGGAACGAAAGGTGGTCTGTTCTATAGTCCTAAGGATCAGAAGATAATCGTTACCACGAATGTCTGATTCTTAGAGGAAGACTATGTGATGAACCACAAGCCCATGAGTAGAATAATTCTTGAAGAATTGAGAGGGGAAGTTCCAACCTCAATACCAACGGTACAGGAGGACATACCACATGTCACTGCATCGTGTGCCACAGAAGATACACAGGTGGTACCTCGTCGTAGTGGGAGAGTTGTTAGACAACTTGAGTGCATCAAAGGACAATCTGGTGGATCCTTTCGCTAAGGCCCTTCCGGTGAGAGCTTTTGATAGGCATGTGGAGGATAAGGGAGTCAGATGTATGGCATTGTGAGGACAGCAGAGTCTTTTAGTATAAGTGGGAGATTGTTAGGATGTATACTAAAATCCTTGCTTTTATATAGACATCTACATTTTGAAAGAGAATCACAAGATCACTGTTTGCATATTTATATTAGTATGTGTATATTGTCTAATACATTACATTGTAGATAATATGGTGTGTGGTGTCACACAGAAAATCATGTTATCAGTCCCTTGTAAAGTATAAGTAGAAGCTCACAACTGAGATGAATTTAGATAAACCATCGGGATGTTTGTAGTGTAATTTGGTGTTGATTTATCTTGACCATAGAATTACACTAGTGCACTTTATGTGTATTGAGCAGGACCGACACAGAGGTGATTCAATTTATACTGACTTTATAATTGAATCAGACCTCAGTTATTATGGAGTACATGCTTTTAATCCCGATATAATAACGGATACATGTACTTAATATTTATTTCATTGATTTACCAATGGGCGAGATTTATTTGTTAAATCGATAGGCCCGGTAAGTTGGGAAATGATATTATTTACATGGTATGCCGTTGATTATAGAAGGAAACCTGTCCTGGTGAGTTGGGTTGATAATGTCCCCTTGAAGAGCTCATAAGATTCATCATGTTAAAACCTACAGGTGGACTTGGTCTGACATGATGATAAGATTGAGTGGTACTACTCAAGGAGTTAGATGTTAATTAATTAAATTGTTAATAATTTAATTAATTAACGGACATTCAATATCTTAAACACGGGAAGATACTTGTACTCATAATAGGTGGAGCCCATATTTAAATATGGGGGTTGGCGAGGTAGATCAATAAGAATCCTTTAGTGGAATGGATCTTCATTAATGGATTGGGCCTTGATCCATTAGGTGGCCAAGACCCAACTCCCTCATGATCCCTATTGTGGCCCTATATATACCCATGGAGTCATGAAACCAAGGCATCCAATTAGTCATAAGCCAAAACCTAATTCTCTCCTCACCTCTCTCTCTCTCCTAGGGTTTGTGGGCGCCGACGAGTTTGAGGAGTAGGGTGGCCGGTTGGAAGCAAGTGAAAGGAGAAGTTATTGACTTCTCTTCTTCTTCTTCTATTACTCACCCTCTCTTCTTCTCCACCTGTGGTGGTGATCGACGCCGAAAACAAACAGGGGAGTGCCTTTGGCCGGCGGTGCAACTTTAAGGTGGGTAGCGCGGGCGCAAATAAAGGAGGAAGAAGAAGGCGCTGTTGGCTGTGGTATGGGGAGGAAGAAGAGCTCTTTCTCTTCTTCATCATCTTCGTCATCTTCCACCTTGCTTCTTGGAGCCATGCGCAAGCAAAAGGAGGGACTGCTTCCTCTCCTTTTGGCTGGCGGTAACCATCCAACCCTCTAGGGGTTCGGTGCAAGGAAGAGGGAAGAAAAGGAGGTGTTGCTTGATCCTTGGTGACTTCGGTTCTTGGTAGATCGTCGCCCACACGACGTCCAAGAAGCAGGATCATACAATAGAAGATCGCGAGATAAACGGGAAAGTATAACTTCTCTCATGGTTCCTTTGATCTTATTATTTCATGTGCTTAATTAATTGTATAATTATCTCATTTGATTAATTATTGTTAGTGCTTGGATGGCTATAGAGGGGGGGGTGAATGTAGTCAGACACCAAATCTTGGCTCTTTTGAAGTTATCTTTCTGCGATCAGATTAGCAGCGAAATAAACACAACAGAAAGAACAAAACAGAGAAAGAAAGCAAACCAAGCAGACACTAACACAGCGATGTACAAGGTTCGGGGATAACTTGCCCCTACTCCTTGGCGTGCCCATGAGGTGGGCGATCCCTTGATCGTTGGCAGATCAAGCCCCGGTGAACCCAGATATAATAAGCCTCATTCTCGGTGGAGTAACCTCTCCACAATCGGTCTCCAAATGATATGAGAATGAGCATAGAGACACGAGAAGAAAACCACACGCCAATCTAGCAGGAACACTCAAGGAAGAATACTATACAGAGAGCTCAGAAACAATAGCGAAACACACAGCGAACACTTGCTTGTTTTCCTGTTCGTTCTCACCTTCGCTCCTCTGCATCTCAGCTTCCTCTTAAGCTCCTGCTCCCATCGCCAAGCTCCATCAGCATCCACTGAGCCACAGTCTGACCCCTTGACTCCACTGAGCGCTTAGTCCATGAAGACCTCTTCAGCTGATCCTCCGTCAGTCGCCAGCCGCGCGCCAGAAGCCGTTGAGACCTGGAAATCGAATACATACAAACCTGCCACGGTGAAAGTCGCCATTGACTCTTCTCCTTGGTTTGTATCATCCCTGTCTAACCTGCACACTGATCAGAGGTCTTAGTAAAGCATATCACAAAGGAATCAGCAGGTATCAGTAGTGTTCAGAAGGAAATCAGAACGCGATCAGAAGTCTGACAACGTTTTCAAATTAAAGTTCAGCTACTGATCGGTCCACAGACCGATCAGTGATGTCCCTGATCGGTCACCAGACCGATCAGGGAAAGCCCTGAATGATCAGGCTCTAGCCTGATCGGTCCACAGTGAGGAAACAGGATCGTGGACTGAACTGTGATCGGTCACCTGACCGATCACAGATCAGGGATCAGTCACCAGACCGATCCATCCCTTTGTTGAGCTTTCTCCAGCTCCCGCAGGCAAAAACCCCTGATCGGTCACCTGACTGATCAGGTTGTGCCCTGATCGGTCTGGTGACCAATCAGGTCACTCCCTGACTGATCAGGTGCCATCCTGATCGGTCGGGATGAGGAATGTCGTGACATTTGATCGGTCAAGCGTTCGACCCAAGTTTTTCACAGAAACCTACTGACCACTCTCTGATCGTTCACCAGAACGATCAGAAGCTAAACAAAATGCTTCTGTTCTCTCCCTGATCGTTCGCCAGACCGATCAGACTCCCCTGGATCGTTCACCAGACCGATCCAAAACAGGGAGTTCGTGCCAACTCCTTGATTGGTCTCCAGACCGATCCAGCGACTCCCAATCCAACCCTAAGTCCAGAGAACAGGCTCCCTAGCCTTCTCTGACTCATGCTCAGTCCCCCGAACCAAGACTCTGTGCCCAGCTTCACTCACTGGGACTTCATTCAACCTAGCTTCACTCACTAGGACCTGGCTTCACTCACCAGGGTTTCGATCACTCGGCTTCACTCACTGGGACCCGGCTTTACTCATCGGTATTTTTGTCACCCGGCTTCACTCACCGAGACTCGACTTCACTCACCGGGATTTCATTCAACCTAGCTTCACTCGCTAGGACCTGACTTCACTCACCAGGATTTCAATCACCTGGCTTCACTCACCACGACCCGGCTTCACTTATCAGGATTTCATCCAACCTGGCTTCAGTCACCAAGACCCAGCTTCACTCACCGGGATTTCATCCAACCTCACTTCACTCACCAGGACCCGGCTTCACTCACCGGGATTTCTGCCAACCTGGCTTCACTCACCAGGACCCGACTTCACTCACTGGGATTTTCGCCACCTGGCTTCACTCATCAGGACCCGGCTTCACTCACCGGGATTTCATGCCCAGTCCCCAACCAGGACTTAAGCCGAATTCACTCAACCAAACTTAAATCGTTGTCAACACCAAAACAACAATCGAGCCAGATTACATCAACAATCTTCCCTTTTTTGTTATTTGACAAACCGATTTAAGTTTAGGTATCAAATGAAGTCAATTATCGTAAGAGAATCAAAGTCCTTCCCCTACAATAATTAACCCTAAACTTAATCAACCATTTCCTCCCCCTTTGTCAAACATCGAAAAGGGTATGGTTATTAAGTTTTAAACATATCTCCCCTTAAGCAAGGGTCTCTCCCCAAACCCAAAATAATCGAAGGTAATTGTGAATTGCACATGAAAACATATACAGAATTATAGCATGGTCAAAAATGTATATGTTTCATACGACAAGTAAGGAACGCAGTCGTATCCGACACACAATCCTGATTGGTCTCCGTGACCGATCAGGTTCATTGATTATTCAATACAGAAATATTTCTGATTAGTCTGGGGAGCGATCAGATTTCAGAAAAATTTCTGAAACTCTGATACGTTCCTGATCAGACTGCATTAACAATTGATATTCTACAACAGGGGTGTAGACTCCATTAACATTCGATATTTCAGAAAAATTTCTGAAACATGAGTTGAGTTTCTTGACAACAAAATATTTCTCATCAAGGAACAAGAGTCATGATTCAAACAGTCTTTTCTTATGGATTTGAACATTCCAACAAAGGTTTGTATCAAATCAGTATTAAGTTTTGTTCCAAGTATGATTAGTACATTCCAATTATAATTGATTTTCCAAGTATGTCCTTGAAATGACCAGTGTGTTCTGTTCTTGGAATGATCAGGTTTGTATCATATGTTCCAAGTGTCTTAATCATAATCCTAATTCTTAGTTCTATTGATAATTCATCAAACTTGATGAAAGGGGATCGGTCGGATGATCGGACTGAGGAGTTTTTGGATAAATAGGAAGTTCCTTGATCTGATCGGTCACCTGACCGATCAGAAGAACCCTTGATCGGTCACCAGACCGATCAGGGTAAGTCCTGATCAGTCGGTGGACCGATCAGGTTTGATACAGGAAGTTGTTTGTTTTAGAAACTTGTTTATTTCGATCAGATTTCAGAAATGAAATTTCAGAAATCTGATATGTTTCAGAAACTTGTTTGTTTCACCTCTTAACCACTCCTAAACCCTTAATTCAATTAGATTTAATCCATTTGATCCTAAAAGGGGGTCCCTTAACCAAAATGTATATTTTCATATCAAAGAAAATCATTTCCAATATAACTTGAGAGTAAAGCCCATAAATACAATGTTTTAAAGTGTGATTCCGAAAACCATGGTAAGCTTGAATGTGATGAGCTAGATGTTGGGGATATATATATTGTTAGTAGGAGCCCTAGAGCCAATTATGTGATGATTGACTAGGGGCATTTTGTATCATATTCTATTATTAATAAAGGTATGTTTGGTTATTATACTTACTTTGTATTCTGTGTCGAATAACTAAGTATAATAATGTCCTTGTGTTGTAGGTT
This sequence comes from Boesenbergia rotunda, assembly GCA_024364735.1. NCBI lineage: Eukaryota > Viridiplantae > Streptophyta > Magnoliopsida > Zingiberales > Zingiberaceae > Boesenbergia > Boesenbergia rotunda. Next base: position 44,391 of record JAGFNQ010005796.1, read on the forward strand.
CTTATCTACATTATATCGATTGGTTGAATTGATAGTGAGATAATGTAGAGAACACTACACTAAATTATTCCTAGTCAAGCATTAATATTCAGGAATAATATTAATGCATGGAGACTAGCATGTAGGTCAACTGATGACTTGAGCTCACAAGTCATGGATATGTGATATCAAGTTGGCACATGGGTATACATTGGAGAATGTGTGCTGAATGACCCGCTATGAGAAAGTTTCATAGATTGTCATATGAGTGTCATAGACTTTCTCATGTGATTATTGGTATGAATAGTTCTTAGACCTGAAGTCACTACGGTTCCCTACATAAGGAGTTATGTACTTTGGTATCGTCAAACGTCACCCATAACAGGGTGGACTATAAAGGTGATCATTGGGTATGTAATGAATTATGCGGAGGGATGTGAGTGATGTAGATAGGATCTATCCCTCCCATATGACGGGGGTGATATCTATGGGCCCCTTGATCGAGTAGGACTACTGAAATACATAATCATGCTCAAGTGAGTCAATATGAGATATTGAGCTCATTTGTTTGAGTGAGTCTACTCGGGGATCAAGAAACACAAGATTGATTAAGGATGACACAGTCTATGCCTCATTGGTCAATGTAGATATCAAGGATAGAAGGACAAGGTCATACATTATCATAGTCACAGAGGTTTAGTAGGATCTCGACTTTTCTTGTTACATGGGTAGCAATGATGCATTGCTAGATGTCACTCATTGCTTATGTGTCTAAAGTGTTTAGGCGCATTGCCAACGTCACGAGAACCTATTGGGTCACACACAAAGGACACAATGCTTCGGGAAAGTTGGTCGGCGGATCTGAGCCCGAGTTGGGAACTCGGGAGGTCAGTTCAGAGGACTCGAGTTGGGAACTCGAGAGAGACCGAGTCGGAGCTCGGCGGGCCGAGTCGGAGCTCGGCGGGCCGAGTCGGAGCTCGGCGGGCCGAGTCGGAGCTCGGCGGGCCGAGTCGGAGCTCGGCGGGCCGAGTCGGAGCTCGGCGGGCCGAGTCGGAGCTCGGCCGGCCGAGTCGGCACTCGTCAGACCGGGGTCGGCGCTCGGTAGACCGGGTCGGCGCTCGGCAGACCGGGTCGGCGCTCGGCAGACTGGGTCGGAGCTCGGCAGACTGGGTCGGGAGCTCGCCACTCGGGAGACTTGGTCGAGAGACCGAGTCGGAAGCTCGAGAGGCCCGATCGGAATTGCATGAAGGAAAGAGAAAAGTCTCTTTTCATTGGATGAAAAGATTCTTTTCATGCATGGGAAAAGATGAAGAGCCACATTAAAAAATGTGCTCTTTATTGGGAAGCCAAAGAGACACAAACCTCTTCATATTCATTGGATGATTATAAAAGAGGGCTTGTGACTTTGGATGAGGTCTTCTTCTTGCCTTAGCTTTTCCCCTTCCCTTCCTCTCTTCTTCCTCTCCTCCACTCTTGGCCGAAACCTTACTGTAAGGTTCTTGGTGTTTTTGAGCCACCTCAAGTTGCTAGCACAACTAAGGTAGTTCTCCCGAAGTTGAGAGATTGTGTTCGTGTGGATACGAATAGAGGCACGAACGTTTGAACGTGCAAGAGATCCGGCGTATCTTGGACGAGCGGGATAACCGAGGGGCACGCTTCAAAGGTATAAACAGTTGCATGAATATCATTTTTCTTGTTGATTTATTTCGAAACTAGTTTAACCTTGTACATGGATATACTATCAATTGTTGCATGAAAAATTTTCTTACTACCCAAATGAGATTCCATAAATCACTACATTCGTAAGTATATCATTAGCCTTGTGTTTGGAGCACCAATATCAACCACCCATGTTGATAGATGCTCCCCCTCAATTAATGCTATACAATTCTATATATAGAGGTTTTAGGTACCCAAATTTTGGGACCTAAAGAACCTTCAATGAAAGACTTTGGCACCCATGCCTTAGTCACTTTCTTTCTAACTTTTTGAGCCCTAGAATCATTTGACCTAAAGTGAGTTCTTGACATCAATGATATGATACTAGGTTCTTTAGGTTGATAACCCAAACCAACCTTGTTGTAAGCCGCTTTTTGAGAATTTAGAATCATATCTAAAGTTTTAGAGCTAGTTGAAAACTTCTCAAGAATATTCTTGAGGTTTTCAATTTTGCTCCTCAAGATCTTATTTTCATTCTCAATGGACTCATTATGAAAATCATTAATATCCTCAACCTTAGAGGATTTTAATTCTACTACTTCTAATCTTAATGACTTAACCTCGTTCTTAGACTTTTTGAGCATGTTTGTCAAGCAAGCTATTGTTCTATAGCATTTATCTAATTCGGGAGAGATTACCTCTTCATCATCCGAAGATGATGAAGGCGCGGTTGAGGAGTCCCTTGATTCGGTATCACTCCTTTCTTCATTTGAATCCTCTATGGCCATGAGGGCCATGTGACAGAAGCTCTCCTCCTTTTCCTTCTTCTTCTTCCTTCTGTCACCTGCCACAAAAGCAACACCCTTCTGCTTTGGGCTTTGGTTAGAGATCTCATGTAGTTTCATTTCACAAAATAGATCTTCTAACTTAACAAAGGATAAGTCCTTGGAAACCTTGTAAGCATCCACCATGGATGACCACAAGGCATTCCTAGGGAAGGCTTTGAGAACATATCTCACAAGATCTCGGTTTTCTACCTTCTCACTGATGGAATGTAGACCATTGAGGATCTCTTTGAACCGTCCATGGAGTTCACTTACCTTTTCATTTTCTTTCATGGAAAGGTTTTGGAGTCGGTTGAGAAGCAAGTCTTTCTTAGCTCTCTGGGTATCTTGAGAGCCTTCATGGAGCTCAATGAGCTTACTCCATAGGTCTTTAGCACTTATGAAAGGACCCACCTTGATCAACTCCTCCTTGGTCAACCCACATTGCAGGGTGACCACAGCCTTGGCATCGGCTTCTCCCTTCTGGATTTGTTCTGCCGACCACCTTGAGAAGTCTAGCTCTTTTCCTTCATCATCCTTTGAAGGGGAAAAACCCTCCTTGACAGTGAACCACATGATGATGTTTGTCTTGAGGTAATACTCCATCATTGACCTCCAATATTGAAAGTCTGATCCATCGAAGAAGGGTGGTCCGCTGGTGCTAAAACCTTCTCTCAAAGCCATCGTTGTTAGCTGTCGGATGTTAAGCCGTTGAACAAAGCCCCAAGCTCTGATACCACTTATTGGTGCTTGGATGGCTATAGAGGGGGGGTGAATGTAGCTGATAAGTACCAATTTATTGATTATTTTAATTGCTAAAATCCATGTTTGACCTATGTTTTTATTGTTTAATTGTGATTTTACCCTAGGTTTTAGGATTTCCTCTTATTTTGGACTTAATTGCAAAATTACACATTTTTGGATTATTTGGCCACTAATTTTCTGATATACTTTTATAGGCATAAAAGGTTCATGGACCTAGGGAATACTGGGTCAAACTTGAGTCGGAAGTGGAACCAGATCGAATTATCAAGCTCTCGATTAATCTGGGCCGCCCGATTCAAAAGCGGCTAGATCTGAGCCATCCGGGATCATCTGAAGCAATCCGAGATAGGGCTAGGGTTGATCAAGCATCCTGATCAAGATCTGAAGGTTTCATTCCAATCAGAGCTAAATCAACCGTTGGATCAAGCTTGGAGGGCTCTAGATCGTCCATTCAAAGATTAGATTGATCTGGACCATCCGTTGCAAATCTGGAGGATCCGAGCTACCACAAGGCAGATCCTGACCCCAGATCATCATCATCAAAGTTTGGCTCAAATTAGAGCAAGATCAGCCGTTAGATTTTCTCAAATCAATCACAGCCGTCCATTGGTTATTACTTAAGGAAATTTCGCCCGCAGCCCAGCCTTGTCGCGTCTCCACCGCAGTTTCCATCTTCTTCGCTTGTTCTTCACTGTTCTAGCTTAATTCTTTAATCCAAGGGGCGCGACCACCTCCATTCTTCATCAGATCAAGTCGAGGTCACTAGGGAGAGTAGTTTGTGGAGTTTTCAGCTCGGAATTGGGCAAGAGCAGGGTTGTTTGAGGGTTTCGGCAGCTTTGCACTTGAAGGATTCGATTTCAGTTTTGTCAGATTCTACATCAGTCCAAGCCATCTGGAGGGGTTCTCGGACAAGCTTGGATCATTCCCGCACCTTCGTTTCAATCAGACAAGGCTGAGTTGAAGAATTCGAATGGGTTTTCCTTCTTGAACAGATTCGAGCTCGATTTGACCGCAGATTCAGTTCCTCAGTGAATTCCTGAGCTTAGGGGTTCGAGACCAGCCCTTGCGTGACGAACAAGGAGACTTTGAGCTAATGGAGTGATTGGGGTTTAGATTTCTTGTTGCAATTTCATGTTTTTAGCTGTAACTTTCGAATTCTGCAGAGTTTCATTTCTGTTTTGGTTTCAGATTCGTTAACTTCGTTTAATGCATTGTTCCAGCTTAAATTAGGGTTCATTCTTCAAGTTTAATAGCTAGGGAATGTGTTTAGTAGATAATTGCTTTTAATTTTAGTTTATTTCTTGTTTCATGCTTGCGTATCAGCTTGTTCATGCGTATCAACTCTGTTTTGTTTCATTTCTGAAATTTCTGTTCAATCTGCTGCGTTTCAATCCTTTATTTGCATCAAGTTAGTTTAAGTTTGTTCTTTTGAATTTACCTTTTAGTTTATTTCATTTCCAAAGCCTCGATATCCATTTCTGCAACTTTGTTCAGCTGTGTCCATTGTGTTTCAGTTTTCTGCTTGAATCTCTGAATTCTGCTCATGCGTGTCCACTGGTATTCTCAAATTTGCAGCTTCAATTGAATTCAATTCTTGTTAGTTTCAATTCCTGGGATATTAGCTAACAAATAGTTGATCATGCCTGTGATCGAAGTTGTGATTCATATTCAGTTTTATTTCTGCACTTTTGAGCAGATTGCGCATCAAACATCCATTTCTGCACAGTCCATGTAATTCTGCAATTAGGAGATTATAAACTTCTGAATTATGTGTTAATGAGTATTAGTTCTTCGAAATCATTTCATGAAACGTTTCAGGTTGCACCTTTGAATTTGAGGTTGATCAAATTGTTTCTGAGTTTGCGTTATTTCTGGATTCTGCACCTTTGATCTGCATTGCAGTTTTGATTTTCGCTTCAAAGTTGTGTCTGAGTTGGATCTGAATTTGGATGTTATACCTTTTCCTTCAATTCTTGCAAGCTTATTCATTAATACCCTTGCTTTCTAAGCTTAATGGACCAACATACAATTCTGAATTCTCTGTTTGCAGTGTTTGCAATTGGTCTCGATTCATGAAGCAGTTTTTGATTACTTCCCTTTTGTGTGTGCCAAGTTGATGAATTCTGACTTCATTTGCTGCACTTGAATGTAGTTTTAAATCCTTGTTGACGTTCAATGCATTTGTGACCTGCTATCCTGAGTTTTATTCTGCATATCATGTTCGTCTAAATTCTGCAAGTTTGTGCCAAGTAAAAACTTGTTTCGGATAGTGATGAGCTTGATTGGCACTTGGCTGTGTTGAGTTCCAAATTAGCTGAAGTTAAACTAAACTGTCAGATTGTATTGTGCTCGGAATGAGTTGGATTACATCTCAATTGTTTCTGAATTTTCACTTTTAATTCTGCACTTCAGATCGAGTTCTTGCACTTGGTATCAAGGGAAATCTTGGCACGGTTTTGTATCAATTTGGTTTTGAATTGTTTGCATTTGGTTTGTCATAAGTTTGAATTTGTCGCTTCATTGCTAGCATTTGTTTTACACTTGAAATCAGAATCAGCTTCCAAATTGATTTAGAGCTTTAATGGATTAAGTGGTCCCTTGGTTGAGCTATAACTTGCTATAACTTGTTAAGTTCCATGGTTGAGTTTTCCTTCGTTCTCATTGTGTTTTCATTCTAAATTGAAACCCAAATACTTATTTGAAACCCAAAACACAAACGACACATAAATACAAGTTCGAATCACACAACGTCAACTAGCCTCGAGAAAAATACGACCTGTGACCCCTTTACTACGTTTTCATATTCTTGATTGCAAAAAGGGTTTCCAGCATTCATTCATATCTAAATTTGAGACCCACATTCGTGACACATAGTTTGGGTCTTGTCAGTAGCCAGACACCAAATCTTGGCTCTTTTGAAGTTATCTTTCTGCGATCAAATTAGCAGCGGAACAAACACAACAGAAAGAACAAAACAGAGAAAGAAAGCAAACCAAGCAGACAGTAACATAGCGATGTACAAGGTTCGGGGATAACATGCCCCTACTCCTTGGCGTGCCCGTGAGGTGGGTGATCCCTTGATCGTCGACAGATCAAACCCCGATGAACCCGAATATAATAAGCCTCCTTCTTAGTGGAGTAACCTCTCCACAATCGGTCTCCAAATGATATGAGAATGAGCACAGAGACACGAGAAGAAAACCTCACGCCAATCTAGCAGGAACACTCAAAGAAGAACACTATACAGAGAACTCAGAAACAATAGTGAAACCCACAGCGAACACTTGCTTGTTTTCCTGTTCGTTCTCACCTTCGCTCCTCTGCATCTCAGCTTCCTCTTAAGCTCCTGCTCCCATCGCCAAGCTCCATCAGTATCCACTGAGCCACAGCTTGACCCCTAACTCCACTGAGCGCTCAGTCCCCGAAGACCTCTTCAGCTGAGCCTCTGTCAGTCGCCAGCCGCGCGCCAGAAGCCGTTGAGACCTGGAAATCAAATACATACAAACCTGCCACGGTGAAAGTCGCCATTGACTCTTCTCCTTGGTTTGTATCATCCATGTCTAACCTGCACATTGATCAGAGGTCTTAGTAAAGCATATCACAAAGGAATCAGCAGGTATCAGTAGTGTTCAGAAGGAAATCAGAACGCGATCAGAAGTCTGACAGCGTTTTCAAATTAAAGTTCAGCTACTGATCGGTCCATAGACCGATCAATGATGTCCCTGATCGGTCACCAGACCGATCAGGGAAAGCCCTGAATGATCAGGCTCCAGCCTGATCGGTCCACAATGAGGAAACAGGATCGCGGACTGAACTGTGATCGGTCACCTGACCGATCACAGATCAGGGATCAGTCACCAGACCGATCCATCCCTTTGCTAAGCTTTCTCTAGCTCCCGCAGGCAAAAACCCCTGATCGGTCACCTGACCGATCAGGTTGTGCCCTGATCGGTCTGGTGACCAATCAGGTCACTCCCTGACTGAACGGTGCCATCTTGATCGGTCGGGATGAGGAATGTCGCGACATTTGATCGGTCAAGCGTCCGACCCAAGTTTTTCACAGAAACCTACTAACCACTCTCTGATCGTTCACCAGAACGATCAGAAGCCAAACAGAAGCCAAACAAAATGCTTCTGTTCTCTCCCTGATCGTTCGCCAGAGCGATCAGACTCCCCTGGATCGGTCACCAGATCGATCCAAAATAGGGAGTTCGTGCCAACTCCCTGATCGGTCTCCAGACCGATCCAGCGACTCCCAATCCAACCCTAAGTCCAGAGAACAGACTCCCTAGCCTTCTCTGACTCGTGCTCAGTCCCCCGGACCAAGACTCCGTGCCCAGCTTCACTCACTGGGACTTCATTCAACCTAGCTTCACTCACTAGGACCTGACTTTAGTCACCAGGGTTTCGGTCACCCGGCTTCACTCACTGGGACCCAGCTTCACTCACCGGGATTTCGGTCACCCGGCTTCACTCACCGGGACCCGACTTCACTCATCAGGATTTCATTCAACCTAGCTTCACTCGCTAGGACCTGGCTTCACTCACCAGAATTTCAATCACCTGGCTTCACTCACCAGGACCCGGCTTCACTCACCGGGATTTCATCCAACCTGGCTTCAGTCACCAAGACCCAGCTTCACTCACCGGGATTTCATCCAACCTGACTTCACTCACCAGGACCCAGCTTCACTCACCGGGATTTCCGCCAACCTGGCTTCACTCACCAAGACTCAGCTTCACTCACTAGGACCCGACTTTACTCACCGGGATTTCATGCCCAGTCACCGACCAGGACTTAAGCCGAATTCACTCAACCAAACTTAAATCGTTGTCAACACCAAAACAACAATCGGTCCAGACTGCATCAACAATTATGTCAATTAATTATTTTGGACCCTGATGATAAACACAAAAACCAACGATCCACTCATCGTCTATTCCGCGGCTAATAGGTTGGACGAGATTGATCGCTAGAACAACACGGTTGTTCAAGTGATCGCTCGAATCGGTTAGCACGATGATGAGACGGTCATTTGAGAAATAGGTCTCCATTCAGATTAAAATTTTAATCTGTGGACATGGAGAGGTTTCCCATGCGCGACTCGGAATCCACGACCATCAATTACGTGGAGGATACAACAAGAAGTTAAAGAAATAAAACAATCTACAACCCTAAGCAAAGATTGAGAGGAAAGAGAAAGCTTATCTATGTGTCATCGGTATTCTTGGAGAATCTCCTTGCTCAGGACGAGGGCTGATCGTCAATGGAGGTAAAGACGACGGCTTTAGGATCTTCCCTAAAGGGACGAATCATTCCCCAAGGCAATGGGGCAAGCCCTAGGCTCCAAATGTCCGCCCTAGAGGAAGGGGACCCTTATTTAAGGGGGTGTGTGGCCCTATTATGGGGTGTCATGGGGTCGTGCGATCCCATACAGCGGTACCGTACTAGGCATGGCAGCAAGTGCATGGTTCATGTGATCCTACAAGGCTGTGCCATGTAGGACGCGAAGGCACAACCCTATCATGCTATCGCTTGAAAAAGGGGTCACACGGTCGTGTTGTGCCCCACTCAGAGAAGATGGCATGGGCTATGCTCGGAGCACGGCCCCGCCTTGTGATGTGCAGCAGTAGGCGCATGACTATGCTAGGGGCATGGGCTATGCAATGTGGGGTACATGGTTGTGTGAAGTCATATGGCTAGGCCATGTGGCTAGCTGCTACCAGCTTCGGCTCGCGTCCCGCTTCATTTCGCTCCGTTTTCTCTTTAAATCACGTCCTGTCAATAAAAACATGCAAAAGGCAGTTCTTCGAACAAAAAGGAAGTATAGTAACAAAATCATACAAATAGGGTGCAATAAATTAGGAAATGTTCGTGAAATATAAGTAGATGTATGTTAAACAATACATAAAATCATATATATCTATGCATATCAAGTTCCGATAGTTCAAGAGATTTTTTTAACAATTGAGATTATTTGATTTTCAAGGTAATATGTTATTTGATTATTAAGGTAATAATATTGGGAAGTGAATAATAGCATTATTTCCTAAGATAATAAGAGTATATATACGAAGATAAGGGAATTACATGAGCTTTAATTTTCCTATGCCTTAAGGGGATATATAGACAATTTAAATAAATAAAAGTTCTTTGTTATTTTTTATATTTTTATAAATTTATTATATTAAAAATAATTTTTAATTATAAAATAGTAATTGGAAAAGGTCATGAATCATAAATCAAACCATAACCAATAGTTTTGAACCCTTAATTATAATCATCATAAACGATTAAGATTAAGAGTCAACATTCATAGACAATTAGAATTGTCGATCTAGTGGTTCTGAACTCAGATCAATGTGGAACTAATATTATATTAATAAATTATACAACAATGGTAAAGTGATGGTTTCCAAAAGAAATTATTAAAAAGGTCCAATAATTTAGTTTACAGAAATTTGGGCCAATCACTAATAGAATTTGGTTGATAGACTACGGTGGATCAGGGGTCCAAGGAAAGGGGCGTAAAGAGGAAATGGACTCACGAAATAGATGCCGGTGAAGGTATTGTTTCTTTTCTCTAACCCCTTTCGAATAAAGATATTACGCGTCGTCTGTGGAGGCAGTGGCCAGAGACAAAAATCACGGCATAGGCTTTTATCACAATGGAAGTTGGTTGTTTCATTTTTACATGAAAAAATATTAAACAATGAATGGAAATTATTTTAACCGGTTCAATCTTATAATTTTAATTTTTAGAAATACAAGTTTTATTTTATGACTTATCACTTCAATGAATAAATATTATTTATTCATTACGAAGTAAAATGTCATTTTAAATTAAAAGTGAAGCCTGTATCTTTTAAAATATGAAATCTAAAATAATATTTACTGTATTAGTTAAAAAAAAATGATATGCAATATGAATTTGTAGTATGAAACTAAATATGAATGATGTGACATTCTAATTATAACGATCCCGACGGGTTTACTTGCCTCCAGGATATAGTTTGATTCGGGACAGCGACCGGAGGTCGCCGTTGGTGTCCAAGTGACGATCAGATGCGAATATAAAAAATGTCACGTTATTCGTATTGAGTTTCATATTATAAATTTATGTTGCGTATTATTACTCTTAGTTTTATAACTAAAGTTGATTACTATATATTAATTTATAATTAATAATTGCCAAAGTAGTGGCGAATTCTATCAACCAAAATCACATAGTGAATTAATGATTTGATAGATGAAATTATTTATGTTGGATGGATTGACAATGTTGATCTAAGAGTTGGGTTTGGTGAGTCAGTTCGATAATGAGTCAATGACTCAAATTGATGGATATGACGAAGTGGACCTTATCTTGTTTATATTCTCGGTATACCCTTTCAATTATCAAAGCACCCCTTACATAATAGATGTATTATTTTTGATATAATCATTATCTACTTAATTTCATTGATCGTTTCAATATTTTCCTTTCGGACGTGTTTATCCTTACAAATAAGAGTGTTAAGGTCGAAATGAAGATGATACCTTTTTCCTTAAGATGATATTGCTCAGATTGTTTATGATTTATTGACAAATGTCTCCCAATATATAATATTTTCCTTTCGGGCGTGTTTATCCTTACAAATAAGAGTGTTAAGATCGAAGTGAAAATGATACCTTTTTCCTTAAGATGATATTGCTTAGATTGTTTATGATTTATTGACAAATGTCTCCTAATATGCAATGATTTAGGATTCAAAATAGGAATACTTTAAATTTAAAGTACTAGCAAACTTTCGAAATCTTAAAACTCTTAAGAGAGGAGGAGCCAGAGAAGATAATTTGAGAAGATTTCACAACTTGAAATTGAATCAAGTAAATTAAACTAAAGGAGTGGAGTTCCTTTTATATAAATACCTTGACTTTGATCATTAAACAGCATAAATATATTGTTATATAAATATATTTATATTTTATTTCAGAATGAATATTATGCCGCCATGTTTTCCAGAATAGTCGTACTAAATTATATTCAGCGGTGCCCAAACGTATGTGCCGTGCGGACCACGCTAAGCATTTATTAGGAATGAAACTTTTGGTAAAGAGTTGTTAGACGCTTCAATAATAAACTTGATCAATAATAAATTTTACATGTGCTTTTCTAATTTATGTTGAATCATCTCAAATTTAATTATTAACTAATTAATTATTTTCTCTTGTTTAGGAATCAAACCTTTAATACCCTGAACCACCACCCGTTTACTTTCATTTTGTTGGTGGAAAAGCTCCCAAGATGATTAGGTGCACAATTATGAAAATTAGTGTTCCGGAAGGAATCGACGTCGACGGCCAGCCACTAGAGTTCCGTCTACCAGGATGATGACGATAGAAGAAGAGTTCCCACCCTGCGAGATTAACACGAGCGTTAATGTGAACATGCCAGAGATTGTCCGGCGGAGCCCATTCCGATGCTCAAGTTATTACGAGAGTCTTGCAGATGGAAGAAAATAAGGAGAAGTATGAATGAGAATCAGCATAACCCCCTTACCTGGGGGTTGGAGTATCTTTTATACCTGAGACGGTCGTCACACGTGTCCCCACGTCCCATCAATTATCGGTTATTGGGTAATACTTATAACAGTCATCGCAGCTGATCCCGGGCCAGCTTGCGTGTAGCCTGGCCCGGTAGCCTGGCGCCCAGTCAGGGAATGTGGCTAGTGATCTGGACGATCCCGCTGGACAAGGGGCACGCAGGCATAGGCCCCTTGGGTTTCCGTATCAAGGCCCATATAGGCCTATAATAGCTTTCTATTGAGTCAGATAGGATCGGGCCGAAGGAGTTATCCCCTCTGTGCCCCCAGTCGGCACCCTCCTAGGCCCTCAGCCGGCCTCCTTACCTCTGTGCCCCCAGTCGGCACAACCACTCCCTGACATCGGGTTACTAGAAGCTGTACGGGGTCGGCGCGAGACCCTGGTCGTCCTGGCCGCCAACGGCGGATATCTCACTGAGGCATTGATATGCTTGACACATCTTGTCCCCCGTACCTCGACCACATGCCCTGATGTCAGACCGAGCGGCGTCCAATGGCGCCAACTCTTAAGTTGACAGTGTCTCTTTCCTTAATACAGCATGTGCCGCTTTGCCCTGCCACCCCTGGACGCGCATTACCTTGTCCTCACTACGCGACAGCAGGTGGCAGGTGAGGCAAAACCTGTCAGCTTCCTCTGCTACATATACTTTTCACTCCGCATTTACCAGGTACGCGCAATAGTGCAATTTCGCTACTGTTCTATTGCTTTCTATCGCCACCGTCGGGTACTGACTTGACCGTCGGAGTGCCTGGCCAGGGACTTTTCCCGGCGGGTTCTAACGGTCCCTGTCTTGCAGGTTGGAAGCGATCCAGCTCGTCGCGCCACTTCAGCGACCTCCCTCTCGTCGGATACTCGTCCAGCTGTAAGGGCGTCCGACTCACTTCACGACAGGATCAAATTTGGCGTTAGAAGAAGGGACACCAACAGCCTGATCGGAAGTGAAGATGGATGAGCCTTACGATGTAAACGTGGATATCTCTCGAGGGGAGTACGAGGTACTCATGCCTACACGAGCTCAGCAGAGGGCCTCGCAAAAGCTCTCCCAAGCTGCTAGCCAAGGGCCTCAGGGCCCGGAGCTAGTGGCACGTCGCATCTTGGGAGGGCAAGGCAGGCCTGTTGTGCCTGAGGGTGGTCCCGCACCCTCCCCCCCCCCCCCCCCCCCCCCCCCCCCGCGCGGTGGTTGGCCCTTGGGAGCAAGTCAGCGAGGCTCACTCAATGTCCGCCGGGGCCTCCGTTTCCAATCCGGTACGCGGAAGGCGGATGTATAGGGGAAGAGCTCCGGCTGATCCTACTTCAGCCCCGACGGTACGCAGCCCTTTCGCTCCTTGGATCTTGGAGGACCCCGTCCCTCACCACCTGCGTTTCTTCACCGTCCCTGAATACGTGGGGACCACGGATCCAGAGGAGCATTTGATGAAGTTTGAGAGTGCTGCTATGCTGCAGCAATACTCGGAAGGTGTTAAGTGCCGAGCCTTCCTGACCACGCTCTCTGGCGTAGCCCAGAGGTGGTTCGACCAACTCCCCGACGGATCGGTCACAAGCTTCGAGAAGTTCAAGAGGGTGTTCCTGCAACACTTCGCTAGCAGTCGAAGACACCACAAAACAAGTCTCAACCTGTTTGCCTTGAAGCAAGGGCCAAAAGAAACACTCAGGTCTTACATCCGGAGGTTTAACTAGTTGGCAATGGATGTGCCAACTGCCACTCAGGAAGTGATGGTCAGTGCCTTCTCCCAGGGTCTGCAAGACGGAGAGTTCTTTCGCGCCGTGATTTGGAAACCCCCGAAGGACTTTGACAGTCTTCTGGGTAAAGCCGACAAGTACATTAATGTCGAAGAAGCGCAAGCAGCTCGGCGCCGGGAATCCGTGGCCCAGCGCCTGCCCCTCCTGCTCAGGGGACCAGACCCCCGGGAGGGCCCATTCGCAGCCCGCGGGGCCCCGCCGAGCCGGTGGGCATGGAGAGACGCCACGTACAGCAGGTGGCCCAAGGATGCCTTCCCGCCCAATGGAGGCCATACTGCAGCTACCACCAGAGTCATGGGCACGCCACTGAGGAGTGCCGGCAGGCTGGTCGAGGTCGGGCTCAGGCCCCCAGAGGACGAGGACGACAAACACCTCCCAGGCGGGGAGCAGGCCGAGGCGGCCCGAATGCCGACCCGATGGTTGAGGAACTGCGGGAAAACCCCCCGGCCGCTCGGAATCTATTCCCTCAAGGGAACCGAGCTGTGGAAGAGGAGACGGACGAGGAGCGGGCCAACCAGCAAAACGTCGTTCGCGGAGGTGTGCACGTCATCTCGGGCGGCCCGACAGGAGGAGATTCCCACCGGGCCCGGAAAGCCCAGGTGCGCCGACTGGAGATCCATCAGGTCGGCACTAGTCTGTCCCAAGCCGAAGGGCCGCAAATTAGCTTTGGGCCCCAAGATCTTCAGGGGCTGGAAGTCCCCCACGATGATGCACTGGTCATCACCGCCGTCATCACTAATTACCAAGTCCACTGCACCATTGTGGACACAGGCAGCTCGGTCAACATACTCTACAAGAGAGCATTTGACCAGCTTCAGATCGAGATGTCCCAGCTGGAGCTGGTGGCAACCCCGTTGTTTGGTTTCACGGGGAATACCGTGCATCCCATCGGCCAGATTCGGTTGGCCGTCTCCTTGGGAGAGGAGCCGTTAAAGAGGACCCGGTGGTACACTTTTCTGGTGGTGGACGCTCCTTCGTCCTACAACGCCATACTGGGCCGACCTGCGCTCAACGAGTTCCGGGCTGTCGCCTCCACCTTCTACCTGAAGGTCAAATTCCCGGTTGGGGATCAGGTAGGTGAGGTCAGGGGTGACCAGAAGGTAGCCCGGAGATGCTACGTGAACGATGTTCACGAAGAAAGTCGCAAAGCCCCGCGCCCCTTCGCCGATTGCAACATGGTCCAAGCCTCCCCTTGGTCCGAGCTGCACGAGGACAAGGAGGAGGTGCAGCTCCTTCCCGACCGGGAGGAATCCCGAGTCAAGATTGCCTTGGGATTGCCAGAAGAACTGAAGGAGTCCCTACTGGAGTGCTTGGCTCGCAATTAAGACGTCTTCGCTTGGTCCGTCAAGGAGCTAAAAGGCGTCCGACCGGAGGTTGCAGAGCACCGCCTCCATGTATACCCCTACGCTCGGCCCATGAAGTAGAGAAAGCGGGACTTTAGCACCGAGCAGAATAAGGCGATCAGGGCGGAGATCCAGAGGTTGACGGAGGCAGGGCACATCAGAGAGGTGCAGTTTCCTTCCTAGCTGGCCAACGTGGTACTAGTGCCTAAGCCAGACAACAGATGGCGGATCTGCATTGACTTTCGAGATCTCAACCAGGCTTGCCCAAAAGATTGCTACCCTCTGCCCCGGATTGATCAGATGGTGGACTCGACGGCAGGCAGCGAGTTCATTTCAATGTTGGACGCCTACCAGGGGTATCATCAAGTACCCCTGGCAGTGGAAGACCAAGAAAAGGTTAGCTTTATAACGGCAGATGATACTTATTGCTATACTGTTATGCCGTTCGGATTGAAGAACGCTGGAGCCACCTACCAGCGTATGATGAATAAGGTCTTCCGGTCTCAGATCGGGAGGAACGTGGAAGTATATGTTGATGACATCCTCATCAAATCTGCTCGCGCTGAAGACTTGGTGTCTGACGTTGAGGAGACTTGCCGGACATTGCGGGGGTATGGGCTCAAGCTGAACCCAGCTAAGTGCCTCTTTGGTGCTCGGAGGGGGAAGTTCCTGGGCTACATTGTGACTGAGCGGGGCATAGAAGCTAATCCGGGGAAGGTCAAGGCCCTGCTGGATATGCCTCCGCCCAGGAATCTACGAGAAGCTCAGCGTCTCGCGGGGCGGATCACGACCCTATCTCGATTCATTTCCAGATCGGCCGAGAGAGGGTTGCCTTTCTTCAAAACCCTCCGCAAAGCTACCAAGTTCCAGTGGGATGCCGACTGTAACAAGGCATTTGAAGAGCTGAAGACTTACCTCACTGAATTGCCTGTGTTGGCAAAACCGGAAGTGGGAGAGACTCACTATGTGTACTTGGCTTCATCGGCTGACTCGGTCAGCCTAGTTTTGGTTAAACAGGAAGTGGCTGAGCAGCAGCCAGTGTACTTTTTCGCCCATTTATTGAAAGGAGCCGAGTGCCGGTACACGACACTCGAAAGGTTGATGTATGTACTATTGTTGGGTGCTCGAAGGCTTCGTCCCTATTTCTTGGCGCACCCTATCGTGGTATTGACGAACAGCAATCTGGGTCGGGTGGCCTCCAATCCTGAAGCGTCGGGGAGACTGATCAAGTGGACTACTGAGCTGAGCGAGTATGATATTCAATACCAGCCTCGACCGGCTATCAAGGCTCAAGCTTTAGCGGATTTCTTAAGTGAGCTGCATTCAGACGAGATTGAAGAGGCGTGGCAAATATACGTGGATGGCTCGTCCGCCCGGTCGGGGAGCGGGATTGGTGTTCTGATGGTCTCCCCTAGCGGAGAAAAGATGCATTTGTCTGTGCGGTTGGAGTATCAAGCCACCAACAATGAGGCCAAGTACGAAGCCCTCATAGCTGGGTTGCAAGCTGCTAAGCATGTAGGGGCTGCCCGAGTAATACTCTACTCAGATTCCCAACTAGTCACACAGCAAGTGGCCGAAAAATTTGAAGTCAACAGTGATCGGCTGCAGGCTTTCATAGAAGCCTATGAGAAGCTCAAAGCCGAATTCAAAGAGGTGCAGGTGAGGAAGATCCCACGGGAAGAGAACTTCAAGGCGGATGAGCTGGCCAAGCTGGCCAGTTCAGTCGGCTCGTGGGTGCTCCCGCAGGCTGGCGGCCCAGCTCTGCTAGTCATGCAGATAGAGAGACAGGCTGATCTGGAGCTGGAGTCTGACTGGCGAGCCCCGGTCATAACCTACCTCACTCGGGGAACCCTACCAACTAACCACGATGAAGCTCGATGGCTCAAGAAGCATGCGTCCAGGTTTACCATGGTCGGTGATACCCTCTACAAGAGGTCGTTTTCTCGACCCCTCCTCAAATGCCTGAATGCAGAAGATGCTAACTTTGTCTTGAGGGAAATTCATCTGGGAATCTGTGGACATCACGCTGGGGCTCGCGCGACGGCTCGGAAGGTGATCATGTCGGGATATTATTGGCCCACCTTGTAAGGTGTAACGCCCGCCCTTATATCTACTCTCGGGGCGGGGTTACGTAATAATTAATCATACTTATTTTTTTCTATCTTCTAGCATGGCATTAAAACAACAATGCAAGGGCTAAGGACTGAGCATGCTTGTTTTAACTATCAAAGTCATTCTATAACATGATAATATCACTAGTAATGTAACTCATAACATAATCAAGTATAAGAGACCTCCAAGGTAAACACTATCATGTCATGTCAATCCTAATCACTAACACTTATTGTCAAGGGAACATAAACATAAACATAAATATGTAGATATAGAAGTCTTTCATTCCCGAGCCACCACCCCACACATCTTCAGCCTTCCTGCCTCTTCCTTTAGTTCATGTGTTCCTTACCTTTATCTGCAGCATAAGACAACACATAACTAGTAAGCATAAAAGCTTAGTAAGGATCCGGTCCTACTCGCAAAATCCATACGAAAGCATACAGCGTGTGTACATAACAAGACATAAGCATGAGTTCATCATAGCATACTAAACATCAAGTTTCTAAGCATGCAGCATATAGAATTTTAAGCATACCTATCACATGCAATAAATGTTTTTCAAAGCAGTTCCATAATGGTATTACTTAAAAATACATCCATATCATATTGGGCCCTGTTGTGTACCAACTATCGCGCGGAACTATTGCGCGTTCCCTAATGAATTGGGGTAGCGAGCCACCAATTAATTAGAGCAGGACCCTTCCGTCCTACCGGAGCCATGACCTTACGTTAACATGCACCCCGGATTTGTTTAACGACCCCCTTACGAGTCGGGTACACAACTTCAAAAGTAAAATACTTATCATGCTTTTACATATATGCTAAGGAGTACTCCAAATCACTTCTTACAGGACACACCACTCTTCAAGGGTGCTCATGATCCCGGAGGGACACACCACACAACATAAGGGGTGCTCTTGATCCCATACTTAGTAGAGTATCCGTTCAAGCATTTTAACATATCACATGCAATTTCATAAGTGTGCCCCATGGGCTATAAGACATGCTCATACATACATCATAATTCAACCACTTAACATACTTTAGATCTGACAAGATTTGGTCACATAGATCATACTCATATCATAGGAAGTGGTAGCATGCTAACAATTAAGATTTCAATCAGACATCTCATTTAAACACCTCATGCATAAACATATCATAGCATGCTAACAATCAAGGTTTCAAATCAACCATTCCATTTAACACCACATGCATATACATATAATCATCCCCAAACATAAACATATCTCATAGGGTAGTTTGACCTTCACAAACCCTAATCCTAAGGGGTTGGCCGAATATCATAGAGTGGGGAAAAATTAGGGCTTTTGCATTGATCATTCACACAAACAATTATACAAACACCTTGTATACAATATCATACCATACACTAAGCATGAATATATTCTAGGATAATTCAACCCTCCTTGACCCTACTTCCATGCTTTGGGCCGAAACCCTTACAAGGACAAAACCTTAGGTTTTGTTCACCACATTTTGGAGGATACAACCTACACATATACCCTAGGTTCCAAGGGGTCTACACATGTAACAAGAAGTAACCCCAAAGTAACCCTAAACCCTAATCCCTCTAGGGTTGGCCGAAACTTGTAGGGTAGGGAAGAAGTTGGATTTTTTTGTAGCCAAACATTTATACAAACACATTGTCTACACCATCATATATTACACTAATCATAAAATACATCCTAGAGAAATTCAACTCTTTAAACCCTTAAACCCCTTACCTTGGCCGAAACCTACCAAGGGTGAAAACCCTAGTTTTTGTATTTAACATCATGAAGAAAAATCCACCTACATGTATACCCTAAGTCTCAAGGTCTTCTCATGTATCAAGGAAAGAACCGAGGCTTCCCTTAAAGGTGTTGGCCGAAACTTACATAAGGAAAACACCCATTTTCGAAACCAATAAGAGCATGGCAATCACACAATAACAATTACACTGCAGGCGAAGGGATACTTACATCCTTTCGCTTGAATTTCTTCTTCTCTTAAAATCTTAAGGTACCCTTGAAGAAGAAGAAAATGAGAGTTTCCTTGTTAGCCTTCTCTAGCAACCTTGGCCCTAGTAGAGGGCAAGAACCTTCAATAGGTTCCTTTCTCCTTCCAATTCCCTAGGGTTAAAACCCTAGGGTTCACTTTTTTTTTCGAAAATGAAAGGGGAGAAGAAGAAGGGGATTTCGGTGATGAGAGGGAGGAAGAAGAAGAAGAAGAGGAAGTTATTCCAACTTCCCTTATTTATACTTTTCTCATGAAGAGACATGTCTCTTCACTTCCCTAGCTTTTAACAAGCATGTTTCTTATTCCCTCTACAAGAAACATTGCTTGGTTCATTGGTTATGACATGGTGAGTGCAACTAGGAGGTTCAAGGTTCAATCCTTGCTTCCTCCTTTTTATCACATTTTGCACTAATCCATATCAAAGCCCATTAAGCCAAGCCCATCATGAAATTTCATAATATTAATAATATTTCATGAATCCATAATTTTTCATAAGAATAATAATATTTCATGAATTTCATACTATTTCATATTCATGAATTCATAATATTTCCTAATATTCCATGATAATATTTCATGAATTTCATAATATTTCATATTCATGAATTCATAATATTTTCTAATATCCATGATAATATTTCATGAATTTCATAATATTTCATGTTCATGAATTCATAATATTTTCTAATATCCATGATACTATTTCATGAATTTCATAATGTTTCATATTCATGCATTCATAATATTTCCTGATATCCATAATACTATTTCATGAATTTCATGATATTTCATAACATTCTATATGGGAAAATTTTGGGGCGTTACAATCCTCCATACCTTATAAAAAGTTCGTCCCGAACTTTAAAATAATTCCGGATACTTTAATCGTATTGCCTCCTCTCGTTCCCATGTGGCTTCTTCGAATTGTTCATTCTGCCACAGAACCTTTACTAAGGGTACTTCCTTGTTCCTTAGCTTTTTAACTTCCCGATCTAAGATCTGTATAGGTCGGCGTTCGGAACATAAGTTCTCTTGATCTTGTACTGGTGGAGGTTCTATCCTTTGATTTCCATCAGAGGTACATTTCCTGAGCATTGATACATGGAAGACATTGTGAATAGCCGACATTTCTGGCGGTAACTCCAGTTCATAGGCCACTTTGCCTACCCGTCTCAGAATCTGATACGGTCCCACATATCTCGGACTCAGCTTCCCTTTCTTTCCGAATCTCATCACCCCTTTCATAGGGGCCACTTTCAGGAATACTGAATCCCCAACCTCAAACTCTAATGGTCTGCGTCGCTTGTCAGCGTAGCTTTTCTGCCGACTCTGAGCAATCTCTATTCTCTGGCGAATATTCTTTATAGCCTGAGTGATTTTGTCTATAATATCCGTCGGGAGTCCCATCTCCTTCTTTTCACCACTCTCCAGCCAGCATATAGGAGATCTGCATTTCCTTCCGTATAGTGCTTCGTACAGTGCCATCCTGATAGTAGCCTGATAACTGTTGTTATAAGCAAACTCTGACAGGCTCAGGTATCGACACCAGCTTCCCTTGAAATCCAAGGCACAAGCTCGCAACATGTCCTCTAATATCTGGTTTACTCTTTCAGTCTGCCCGTCAGTCTGGGGGTGAAAGGCAGTACTAAATTTCAGCTTCGTGCCAAGAGCCTTCTGCACGTGTCCCCAAAAATCCGCAGTAAATCGACCATCTCGATCCGAGATGATGGTCTTGGGAACCCCGTGTAGTCGGATAATTTCCTTGACGTACAGTTGAGCCAACTGCTCCACCGAGTAGGTCATTCTGATGGCCAGAAAATGGGCGGACTTGGTGAGTCTGTCCACTATAACCCATATGCCATCATATCCATTCGTCGTTCTAGGTAGCCCAGAGATGAAATCCATGGAGATGTCTTCTCATTTCCACTCGGGAATAGACAGGGGTTGCAGAACTCCTCCAGGCCTCTGGTGTTCTGCTTTGACCCTCTGGCAGGTCAAACACATACTGACATAGTGGGCTACATTCCGCTTCATACCAGACCACCAAAATTTTCTCTTCAGATCCTGATACATCTTGGTAGACCCAGGATGCATCGCATAAGGTGTTCCGTGAGCCTCTCTAGGATTCTTGTCCGTAAGTCGGAGTCGTCGGGGATGCATAATCGATCCCGGAAATATAAGACTCCGCTGTCTGAAATCCGAAATCCATCGTCCTTGCCTTCGAGAACCTCTTGCTTGATTCTCTGAAGACTCGGATCATGATTCTGCTTTTCCAGAATATCACCGAACAAGGTCGGCGCAATCATCAGGGTGGACAACTGTCCTGATATGATCTCAATCCCGTAATTCATAATTTCTTCCTCTAAGGGTTGTGACAAAGCCGACAAAGACATTAAAGCAGCACATGATTTTCTACTGAGAGCATCGGCTACCTTGTTGGCTTTTCCCGGATGGTACAGGATCTCACAGTCATAATCCTTGACCAATTCAAGCCATCTGCGCTGTCTCATATTCAGATCTTTCTAGGTGAAGAAATACCGCAGACTCTGATGATCTGTATAAACTTTACACTGAGTTCCATATAGATAGTGCCTCCATATTCTCAGTGCGAAGACTACTGCTGCTAACTCTAAATCATGGGTAGGGTAGTTTCTTTCATGTTCCTTCAGTTGCCTAGAGGCATAGGCAATTACCTTCCCATTTTGCATAAGCACAGCTCCGAGTCCAAGTTTGGATGCATCGCTGTACATATCGAAACCCATATCGCTCTCGGGAAGAGTCAATATTGGAGCGCTAGTCAGCCTCCTTTTCAGTTCAGTAAAGCTCTTTTCACATTCCTCGGTCCATATATATTTCTTGTCTTTCTTCGTAAGAGAGAAAACCCTGGCGTTTGTTGTGGCAGGCGGGGCTTCTAATCTCCCCTGGCATATATGAGTACCATCTATAGCTGCCTGCATCAGGTGTAACTGGGGAGGAGCACCTTTGTACTGAACATATTGCGGCTGAGGTGCTTTGTGTTAGTGATATGAGAGAAGTGTCCTAAGGCAATCGCCTTATGATTGTAAACATTTATTTCAATAAATGATAATTCACTATTTGAGTATACATGTTTGTGTATTTGATTGGGATCTTAAACTCATCTACTAAATGTCCGCCATACAATTCACAGCATAAGAGAATTTGTGATGGGATCACAACTAGTGATTATCTCTAAATGTGCAAATGTGAAGTGTTGGAAATATCCCTAGTCGATGAATTGATAAATACGGACACTATCAATTCTGTTGAAACTAGCATGGGTTATTCTCTATTCAGCTGATTCTCACTGGCTGGTGACATTGGGATGTCCGGAGATAAACATGGATTCTAGTTAAGGGAACTAGTTCATTGGAGTGACTAGCTGTAAGACTTCATATGGGAATCTACATGTAGATATGTCAATGAAGATCTTACTGCGGCTTAAGTGCGATGTTCCTTTGACTTGCGGTGTTCAAGTCACCTTGGTCATGGAGACTTATACTTTGACATCTTAAGCAAGCATCTCCAAGGAGGTATGGACCCAGGATGATCGGGTATAAGCCGAAGTGCTCGAAGATGTTTGAACAGCCTACAAAGGATTCACCACTCCTTGCGAGGAGATGTATACCCAGGCCTATCGTCGGATTGTTACTCAAAGCCTCTGGCCAGAGCATATCATGTTAAGAGTGCGAGTCTCTTAAATACATGAGAGTAATTAGAAATCCAAAGGACGAGAACGACACTACTTGGGCTAGGTGTGACGTAGTCAGCCTAGTGGGGACTGACACCATTGACCGTGTCCTGAACCAAGTGGGTATAAGGTGGTGAAGGGAATGGGGCACTATTCATTAGAGCTGCTGAAGGGTTTCAGAATAATTTCTTCTGAGGTCAAACCGTTGATCTTTCGATTAATTGGGGATCATGATGTACTACTAGGTGCCACTCATGATCGTTCTATAATTAGTTAAATTATAGACGGCCAACATAAATCGAAAGCCTATTTAGTCACACGCACTACGAGTAATCCGAGGGATTTAAAACGAGTTGAAAATTAGATTTTCCGATCAAGAGAAATAAGTCGAATCTGAGTTAGTCAGAGGCGCGATGGAAGCTAAAAATGGCTAAGTCTTTTGAAGGCTTTTTGGGCGAATTAAATGAGTTTAATTTGCGGCGGTTCGGGTTGGTTTGCCAGGCCAAACAGGGTGTCAAAACCCCCTTTGGTGGCCGGCCAAATAAGAGGAGAAAACCAATTAATTTTGGTTTAATTAATAAAATAAATCTAGTGCTATTTATTTTATAAATTATGGATGAATAAATTTGTATAAAGAAATTTATATAAATAAAATTTATAGAAATTTATTCTTTTATGGAAGATTAAAATAATCCATGAATTGGTTTATTTTAATTTTATAAAATCAATTATGAATTGATTTTTCCATAATAAGAAAGTTTATAAATTTCTTATAAAAATTTATTCCATAATTTAAAGAGAAGAAGAATTAGTTTTATTATAAATTAGTTTATAATAAAGACTCGGTTTAAACGGAATAATTAATAAGAAAATTTATAAGATAAATTTCTTATAACTAATTCCGTTAAATCCGTTAATTCGATTTAGAGGGAGACTTAGCAAAGGAGTTGCTACTATATAAAGGAACCAAAGGCTAGCCCTTATTCCTAATTGAGTAATTGTTATTATTCTCTCCCTCTCTCTCTTAATCTCTCCTCCTCTCCCCTCTCTTGCCTAGGGCCGACGCCCAACCTTGTGGTTTATGGCCGGCGCACCCAACCTACATCCAAGGTGAAGTTGGCGTGAGCTATCAAGAAGAAGGAGAACCCGAACACGAAGAAGAAGAAGCGGATAGCGACTCCTCTCTTCTTGGAATTCGATTCCGTTACTTCGTTGGTTAGTTTCCTATCTTTCCTCTCTTGTTCATCTAGTTGTGCCTTCCGAGAATCTAGTAGTTCTCGTCGGCACAAAACTCGTGACTTTGCGAAGTCATCCCGAAGAGAACTCAGCGTGGACGCGAATAGAGACGGAGCTTCCAAGGGACGCTACGGTTGGATCTCGTCCCTTACTTCGAGTTACGAGAGGTACTTGGTAAATTTGTTTACTTTTCCGCAAAGTTTTATTTTATGATTATGTCAACACAATGTAAGGTTGCATGCTAGATACGAAGTTAAAATAATTTCGGAAATTATTTTATGCAAATTCTTCCGCTGCACGTAAAAATTTAAAATTTTACGAACTCGTATCCTTGTCGACATGCACCCGGTCCCAACAGTGGTATCAGAGCCGGTTAGTGTTCGACATTATCATATAATTGTTTTGCGGAACACTTTGTCTTGATCTCAATTTCGAAAAAATTTTCAATTATGGAAACTTTCAAATTATAATAGATTTTAGATTTAAAAATTTCAAAGTTTGGAAATCTTCATGAAATTTTGCAAACGTTTGGAATTTTCTAGTTTCTAAAATTTTATGATAATTGTGAAAACTTCCCATCTTTGGAAACTTTCCAAATTTTGGAAATTTTTCTATTTTAGAAATTTTCCAATTTTTGGAAATATGTAAGTTTTCTTTTTACCAGAAACTTACAATTATTCTGAAAAATTATTTTTGAAATCTCGCAATTTTGGGCACTTTCTTTTGAGAAAGTCTAGACAAATTCATGGACAGTTAATTGATAATTAAATTTGAATTGGTTTTTAAATTGACAACAAAATTCTTTATTTTGGATTGAGCCTCGGGGAGCCGTCCAATTTAAAGTTAGTTGTTGTAATTTAATTTCTCAATTTTTAATTGAAATTGTCATGTTTGATTTGGATTGAGCCTCGGGGAGCCGTCCAATTAGATTTACAACACATTACTTTTCTTTGGGTATCTGAGCCTCGGGGAGCCACCCTTAGAAAATAATTTGTTGTAATTAATTAAATCCATGAATAAAATATGTTGAAGAGGTGATGCTCTTACATATTGTTGTCTCCAAAATTAATTAGGAAAATGGTTTCCTATAGAGTATTCTTAAATAAGATTTTCATGAAAATAATATGTAGTTGAATTAAGGGATTTGTCTCTTAATTTAATGAGATTTGATTTAGAGAAATCAAAGTCTTGAACATATTATTTCCGAAATTAATTATGACAATTTAGGAAATTGTTTCCCAAAACAATTCCTTTAATATAGTATGAGATTAGAATTAGGAAATCCGGTTCCTAATTCAATTAATGAGACTTGATAACTTAAGTCACATACATACTTTATTAAGGAAATCGTTAGTCATGACAAATGTCATGAATGTGCTTAGAAAAGATGAGACCCAAAACCCCTTACAAAATATTAAGGCCAACACCTTCCATTAATATGGTTAGAATCGGAGTTTTGTTTCTCGTTTGGGTTGATGGACACATCCATGCCCGACTTGAACCTCAACATGTTCAAACCATGGAATTAGTTTATGTATAATATAGTTGGAGTCAGAGGTCAATCCTTAGTTTTGGTTGTTGGACACATCCATGCCTGACTAAACGGTTGAATGAGCTCCAACCATATTAAAACTATTTCTTGATTAATGGGTCAGCCTTAAGCTTGGAGCATCGATTTGTTGTGCCACAGCCAAGGTCGATGCGAAAAGAGGTGCAGTTGGGTGCTATGTATATGATGCATACTTGTTAATGAGTTAGCAACCCAATGATTTATGCAAACATTCAATTAGTTGATAGCATAATGTGATAGTTACATATATGTGATGTGTAATCGGTATAATTACCTACCTTCATAGCTAAGAATGACTTGATGGCCATAGTCATGGTTGTTCTTATCTGTGGTTGGATATCAACCTATTTGGAGATATTCCTACGATCTCCCGAATTGATAAAAAGGGTTATTCAATTTGAAAAATAAATAGGATTTTATTAATGTATGTTGATACATTCTTTAATCAATCTTCTCACATAAACTCAATTTGTATTTCTAGGTTAATCACTCGATCATGTCTTCTCTGAATTTGCGTTCCATTTTGGACACCAATAAACTGACTGGGCCGAACTTAATGGACTGGCTTCGAAACCTAAGGATAGTCCTCAAGGCGGTACTGTTAGTTGGTTCCTCAAAGAAAGGTTCTAAGAGGAAGGCCAAAGAACAGAACAAAGGGAAGAAGAAAAAGGCCAAGAAGACTGAAAAGAAACCAAAAGGAACTTGCCATCATTGTGGCAAGGAGGGTCACTGGCGAAGAAACTGCAAGGCTTATCTTGAGTCCTTGAAGAATAAGGCATCCGATGCCCCTTCCTCTTCAGGTATCTTCGTTATTGAATGTCACTCTATTTCCTCAAATACCTGGGTACTTGATACTGGGTGTAGCTCACATATATGTAATGACATACAGGGGCTAAGGAATAGAAGAAGACTTGTCAAAGGAGAAGCAAATATGCGAGTTGGAAATGGAGCAAAGATTGCTGCTGTTGCCATCGGAACCTATTTGCTAAAGCTCCCCACTGGACGTGTCATAGAATTGGATAATTGTTATTTTGTTCCTTCATTAATAAAGAACATTGTATCTATTTCATGTTTAAATGAAAAAGGTTATCATTTAACTTTTAGTAACAATTGTTGTTACATAACTTTGAATGACGTTCTTTATGGGAATGAAACTTTGTGCAATGGCATCTACACGTTAGATTTATCCAGTGACGTTTTCAATATCGAAGTTAGCAACAAACGTGCTCGAATAGATAATCGAATAGACTCCTACACGTGGCACTGTCGTCTTGGCCATATAAGTAAGAAACGCATGACCGAATTACACCGATGTGGAATTTTGGAATCATTTGAACCCGGTTCATTTGATACATGCGAATCATGCTTAAAAGGCAAGATGACCAAATTACCCTTTTCAGGAAAAGGTAATCCAGTGGGAGAATTGCTTGGTCTAATACATACCGATGTATGTGGACCAATGTCAACTCTAGCACAAGGAGGCTATAGCTACTTCATCACCTTTATCGATGATCACTCACGATTCGGGTATGTGTTCTTGATGAAACACAAATCTGAAGCTTTTGAGAAATTCAAAGAGTTCAGAAATGAAGTAGAGAAACAACTTGGCAAAAGTATTAAAATACTTCGATCCGATCGGGGTGGTGAATACTTAAGTCAAGAGTTTCAAGATTATCTTAGGGACAATGGGATACTGTCCCAATGGACTCCGCCATATACACCACAGCATAATGGTGTATCTGAGAGGCGCAACCGAACCTTGATGGACATGGTTAGGTCTATGATGAATCATGCAACTCTTCCAAAATCCTTTTGGGGCTATGCACTTAAGACAGCTGTTTACTTGCTAAACAGAGTCCCGACCAAGGTAGTCTCTACTACTCCATATGAGATTTGGAATAGTAAGAAACCTCACTTAACTCACCTTAAGATATGGGGTTGTCCTGCTTATGTGAAGCGGGTTATATCAGACAAATTAGATGCTAAGTCTGATAAATGTCTATTTATTGGGTATCCTAAGGAAACAAAGGGTTACCAATTCTATCATCCCTTGGAACAAAAGGTGTTTGTTTCAAGGCATGCTGTATTTCTAGAAAAAGAGTTTCTTTTACAAGAAAACAGTGGGAGTGGCATCGAACTTGATGAAGTTCAAGAAACTCCAATAGACATTACAGAGACACCTAGTCTAGACCCACAACCGATAACTCATAGTAATGAGCTATCGATTGAACCTAAAACAACACCACCCCTTCGTAGGTCTGATAGGACACGCAATATTCCAGAGAGATACGGATTTCTCATAAGTGAATCGAACGACGTGTTGCTCATAAGCGATGACGAACCTATCAGTTATGAAGATGCTCTGAAAAGTTCAGAAAGGGACAAATGGCTTGAAGCCATGAAGTCGGAAATGGATTCCATGTATGAAAACCAAGTATGGGACTTGGTTAACCCACCTGAAGGGATTAAGCCCATAGGGTGCAAGTGGGTTTTCAAGAAGAAAACCGACATGAAAGGTAATGTAGTTACCTTTAAGGCTAGATTAGTGGCAAAAGGATATCGTCAAAAGCAAGGAATTGATTATGACGAAACCTACTCGCCAGTAGCTATGCTTAAATCCATTCGGATGCTCCTAGCCATAGCAGCTCATTATGATTATGAGATATGGCAAATGGATGTGAAAACAGCTTTCCTTAACGGAAACCTGCTTGAGGATGTATACATGATACAACCTGAAGGTTTCACATCGGTTGATAAAACCAAAGTATGCAAGCTTCGACGATCCATATATGGATTGAAGCAAGCATCTAGGAGCTGGAACATCCGTTTTGATGAGACAATCAAAGAGTTTGATTTTTCACAAAATCCTGACGAACCTTGTGTGTACAAGAAGGTTAGTGGGAGTGCAGTCGTATTCCTAGTATTATATGTCGATGACATCTTACTTATAGGAAACGATATATCAGTTTTACAGACAGTTAAAATTTGGTTGTCCAAAACTTTCTCCATGAAAGACCTGGGAGAAGCGACCTATATCCTTGGGATTAGAATCTATAGAGATAGATCAAAACGGTTGCTTGGTCTTTCGCAGTCTACATATATAGACCAAGTGCTAAAAAGGTTTAGCATGTCGGAATCCAAGAAAGGTTACCTTCCCATCAGGCATGGGATCAACCTTTCGAAGTCTATGTGTCCGCGCACAGAAGACGAGAGGATTAGCATGAATAAGATTCCCTATGCATCCGCAATAGGATCTATCATGTATGCTATGTTATGTACAAGGCCCGATGTATCATATGCTTTGAGTGTCACAAGCAGATACCAGTTGGATCCAGGAATGGATCATTGGGCGGCTGTCAAGACAATCCTTAAGTACTTAAGAAGAACTAAGGACGTGTTCCTAATATATGGAGAAGGAGATATGGTAATACGTGGGTATACAGATGCCAGTTTCCAGACAGATAAGGATGACTCCAAATCACAGTCTGGATACGTATTTACTTTGAATGGAGGCGCAGTAAGTTGGAAAAGTTCCAAACAAGACACCGTAGCGGATTCTACCACGGAAGCGGAGTATATTGCAGCTTCGGAAGCAGCAAAGGAAGCAGTTTGGATCAAGAAGTTTGTCTCAGAACTTGGAGTGGTTCCAACCATTGATGAAGCAGTGCTGGTTTACTGCGACAACAATGGAGCTATTGCACAAGCGAAGGAACCAAGGTCTCATCAACGATCCAAACACGTGCTTCGACGCTATCATCTGATCAGAGAGATTATAAGTAGGAATGACATACAAATTGAGAGGGTTCCCACTGAAAGGAATATAGCGGATCCTTTAACTAAGGTCTTGCCTCAAAGCAAGTTTGAGGGACATGTTAAAGCCCGTGGTATTGGATACCGTAGCGATTGGCATTAGGCCAAGTGGGAGTTTGTTAGTGATATGAGAGAAGTGTCCTAAGGCAATCGCCTTATGATTGTAAACATTTATTTCAATAAATGATAATTCACTATTTGAGTATACATGTTTGTGTATTTGATTGGGATCTTAAACTCATCTACTGAATGTCCGCCATACAATTCACAGCATAAGAGAATTTGTGATGGGATCGCAACTAGTGATTATCTCTAAATGTGCAAATGTGAAGTGTTGGAAATATCCCTAGTCGATGAATTGATAAATACGGACACTATCAATTCTGTTAAAACTAGCATGGGTTATTCTCTATTCAGCTGATTCTCACTGGCTGGTGACATTGGGATGTCCGGAGATAAACATGGATGCTAGTTAAGGGAACTAGTTCATTGGAGTGACTAGCTGTAAGACTTCATATGGGAATCTACATGTAGATATGTCAATGAAGATCTTACTGCGGCTTAAGTGCGATGTTCCTTTGACTTGCGGTGTTCAAGTCACCTTGGTCATGGAGACTTATACTTTGACATCTTAAGCAAGCATCTCCAAGGAGGTGTGGACCCAGGATGATCGGGTATAAGCCGAAGTGCTCGAAGATGTTTGAACAGCCTACAAAGGATTCACCACTCCTTGCGAGGAGATGTATACCCAGGCCTATCGTCGGATTGTTACTCAAAGCCTCTGGCCAGAGCATATCATGTTAAGAGTGCGAGTCTCTTAAATACATGAGAGTAATTAGAAATCCAAAGGACGAGAACGACACTACTTGGGCTAGGTGTGACGTAGTCAGCCTAGTGGGGACTGACACCATTGACCGTGTCCTGAACCAAGTGGGTATAAGGTGGTGAAGGGAATGGGGCACTATTCATTAGAGCTGCTGAAGGGTTTCAGAATAATTTCTTCTGAGGTCAAACCGTTGATCTTTCGATTAATTGAGGATCATGATGTACTACTAGGTGTCACTCATGATCGTTCTATAATTAGTTAAATTATAGACGGCCAACATAAATCAAAAGCCTATTTAGTCACACGCACTACGAGTAATCCGAGGGATTTAAAACGAGTTGAAAATTGGATTTTCCGATCAAGAGAAATAAGTCGAATCTGAGTTAGTCAGAGGCGCGATGGAAGCTAAAAATGGCTAAGTCTTTTGAAGGCTTTTTGGGCGAATTAAATGAGTTTAATTCGCGGCGGTTCGGGTTGGTTTGCCAGGCCAAACAGGGTGTCAAAACCCCCTTTGGTGGTCGGCCAAATAAGAGGAGAAAACCAATTAATTTTGGTTTAATTAATAAAATAAATCTAGTGCTATTTATTTTATAAATTATGGATGAATAAATTTGTATAAAGAAATTTATATAAATAAAATTTATAGAAATTTATTCTTTTATGGAAGATTAAAATAATCCATGAATTGGTTTATTTTAATTTTATAAAATCAATTATGAATTGATTTTTCCATAATAAGAAAGTTTATAAATTTCTTATAAAAATTTATTCCATAATTTAAAGAGAAGAAGAATTAGTTTTATTATAAATTAGTTTATAATAAAGACTTGGTTTAAACGGAATAATTAATAAGAAAATTTATAAGATAAATTTCTTATAACTAATTCCGTTAAATCCGTTAATTCGGTTTAGAGGGAGACTTAGCAAAGGAGTTGCTACTATATAAAGGAACCAAAGGCTAGCCCTTATTCCTAATTGAGTAATTGTTCTCTCCCTCTCTCTCTTAATCTCTCCTCCTCTCCCCTCTCTTGCCTAGGGCCGGCGCCCAACCTTGTGGTTTAGGGCCGGCGCACCCAACCTACATCCAAGGTGAAGTTGGCGTGAGCTATCAAGAAGAAGGAGAACCCGAACACGAAGAAGAAGAAGCGGATAGCGACTCCTCTCTTCTTGGAATTCGATTCCGTTACTTCGTTGGTTAGTTTCCTATCTTTCCTCTCTTGTTCATCTAGTTGTACCTTCCGAGAATCTAGTAGTTCTCGTCGGCACAAAACTCGTGACTTTGCGAAGTCATCCCGAAGAGAACTCGGCGTGGACGCGAATAGAGACGGAGCTTCCAAGGGACGCTACGGTTGGATCTCGTCCCTTACTTCGAGTTACGAGAGGTACTTGGTAAATTTGTTTACTTTTCCGCAAAGTTTTATTTTATGATTATGTCAACACAATGTAAGGTTGCATGCTAGATACGAAGTTAAAATAATTTCGGAAATTATTTTATGCAAATTCTTCCACTGCACGTAAAAATTTAAAATTTTACGAACTCGTATCCTTGTCGACATGCACCCGGTCCCAACACTTTGGCTGCAGTAGGACACTCTCTGGCCATGTGTCCTTCCTTTTCGCAAGTATAGCATCTCCTGGCGCTTAAAAGGCATGTCCCTGGGTGCATCTTCCCACAATTGGCACATTGGGGATATTTAGGCTTCTTGCCTAAATAACCACTGGCAGATTTATCCCATGGCTTCCTCTTTCCATTGTGATTCCTTTTCCAGTGGGGGTTGCTATTTGGAGGTTTCTGACCTCCCGACTGATTCTGACTCTTGCTGGCAGTCAGGGGTTGGCTCTGCTGGTTAATATTCTTTAGATAATGCTCGGTAATAAGGGCGCTGCTGAACAGTTCCTCCGCAGTCTGGGGCCTATTAACGCCGCCAGCTACATTCAGAGCTATCTCGGGCCTGAGCATCTTGAGCATTAATCTGACCCTTTCCTTTTCTGTACTGACCAACTCCGGACATAATCGTGTCAGTCGGTTAAATTGCTTAACAGCATCGTTGACTGAGAGATTTCCCTGCCGGAATTCAGTGAACTCATCAAAATGCCTGTTTGTGACTCGCATATTAAAGAATTACTCCAGAAATTCGGACTCGAAGTCCTTCCACATCATCTGGTCCACTGACCTTCTAGCTTTTACCCGTTCCCACCACATCCTGGCGTCGCCAGTGAGGCAGAACGAGACACATTTAATTTTCTCGTGCTCGGGCCAGTCTAATAATTCCACTGTGCTCTCAACTGTCTTGAGCCAGGCCTGGGCGTCCCAGGGCTCACAGGTGCCCGAGAACTTTTCCGGCTTCAGTCTCTGCCACTGAATCAGATAGGCCTCCTGTCGGACTCCTCGGACCGGAGTGTCCGGGGGTGCCTGTGCAGTTGGAGGCTCAGTAGGCATCACATTCTGACTTCCCTGCGGGGTTGCAGTGTTCCCCTGCTGGGTCATCAGAGTGTTTATTATCTGCTGTTGTTCAGTGACCTGACGCTGCAGATCTGTGATCACTTGCATCATATCAGGTGGGCGTGCTGTCTCGTTACCCCGATTGCTACGTCTTCTAGCCATATCTATCATGCCGGTGATAAATTAGCTACATAAGAATTAATGCTATTTTTCTTGTTATGCAAGCATAAATCATCTCTATACATGTCATTACTGTACATGTAATAAAATAAAGCGAGGTTAGGATCTCTTACTTGGAAGCGGCAGGATGAAGCTTGATGTGTGTGTGGTGGAGGGGAAACCTGCTCTGATACCAACCTGTAACGCCCGCCCTTATATCTACTCTCGGGGCGGGGTTACGTAATAATTAATCATACTTATTTTTTTCTATCTTCTAGCATGACATTAAAACAACAATGCAAGGGCTAAGGACTGAGCATGCTTGTTTTAACTATCAAAGTCATTCTATAACATGATAATATCACTAGTAATGTAACTCATAACATAATCAAGTATAAGAGACCTCCAAGGTAAACACTATCATGCCATGTCAATCCTAATCACTAACACTTATTGTCAAGGGAACATAAACATAAACATAAATATGTAGATATAGAAGTCTTTCTTTCCCGAGCCACCACCCCACACATCTTCAGCCTTCCTGCCTCTTCCTTTAGTTCATGTGTTCCTTACCTTTATCTGCAGCATAAGACAACACATAACTAGTAAGCATAAAAGCTTAGTAAGGATCCGGTCCTACTCGTAAAATCCATACGAAAGCATACAGCGTGTGTACATAACAAGACATAAGCATGAGTTCATCATAGCATACTAAACATCAAGTTTCTAAGCATGCAGCATATAGAATTTTAAGCATACCTATCACATGCAATAAATGTTTTTCAAAGCAGTTCCATAATGGTATTACTTAAAAATACATCCATATCATATTGGGCCCTGTTGTGTACCAACTATCGCGCGGAACTATTGCGCGTTCCCTAATGAATTGGGGTAGCGAGCCACCAATTAATTAGAGCAGGACCCTTCCGTCCTACCGGAGCCATGACCGTACGTTAACATGCACCCCGGATTTGATTAATGACCCCCTTACGAGTCGGGTACATAACTTCAAAAGTAAAATACTTATCATGCTTTTACATATATGCTAAGGAGTACTCCAAATCACTTCTTACAGGACACACCACTCTTCAAGGGTGCTCATGATCCCGGAGGGACACACCACATAACATAAGGGGTGCTCTTGATCCCATACTTAGTAGAGTATTTGTTCAAGCATTTTAACATATCACATGCAATTTCATAAGTATGCCCCATGGGCTATAAGACATGCTCATACATACATCATAATTCAACCACTTAACATACTTTAGATCTGACAAGATTTGGTCACATAGATCATACTCATATCATAGGAAGTGGTAGCATGCTAACAATTAATATTTCAATCAGACATCTCATTTAAACACCTCATGCATAAACATATCATAGCATGCTAACAATCAAGGTTTCAAATCAACCATTCCATTTAACACCACATGCATATACATATAATCATCCCCAAACATAAACATATCTCATAGGGTAGTTTGACCTTCACAAACCCTAATCCTAAGGGGTTGGCCGAATATCATAGAGTGGGGAAAAATTAGGGCTTTTGCATTGATCATTCACACAAACAATTATACAAACACCTTGTATACAATATCATACCATACACTAAGCATGAATATATTCTAGGATAATTCAACCCTCCTTGACCCTACTTCCATGCTTTGGGCCGAAACCCTTACAAGGACAAAACCTTAGGTTTTGTTCACCACATTTTGGAGGATACAACCTACACATATACTCTAGGTTCCAAGGGGTCTACACATGTAACAAGAAGTAACCCCAAAGTAACCCTAAACCCTAATCCCTCTAGGGTTGGCCGAAACTTGTAGGGTAGGGAAGAAGTTGGATTTTTTGTAGCCAAACATTTATACAAACACATTGTCTACACCATCATATATTACACTAATCATAAAATACATCCTAGAGAAATTCAACTCTTTAAACCCTTAAACCCCTTACCTTGGCCGAAACCTACCAAGGGTGAAAACCCTAGTTTTTGTATTTAACATCATGAAGAAAAATCCACCTACATGTATACCCTAAGTCTCAAGGTCTTCTCATGTATCAAGGAAAGAACCGAGGCTTCCCTTAAAGGTGTTGGCCGAAACTTACATAAGGAAAACACCCATTTTCGAAACCAATAAGAGCATGGCAATCACACAATAATAATTACACTGCAGGCGAAGGGATACTTACATCCTTTCGCTTGAATTTCTTCTTCTCTTAAAATCTTAAGGTACCCTTGAAGAAGAAGAAAATGAGAGTTTCCTTGTTAGCCTTCTCTAGCAACCTTGGCCTTAGTAGAGGGCAAGAACCTTCAATGGGTTCCTTTCTCCTTCCAATTCCCTAGGGTTAAAACCCTAGGGTTCACTTTTTTTTTTTCGAAAATGAAAGGGGAGAAGAAGAAGGGGATTTCGGTGATGAGAGGGAGGAAGAAGAAGAAGAAGAGGAAGTTATTCCAACTTCCCTTATTTATACTTTTCTCATGAAGAGACATGTCTCTTCACTTCCCTAGCTTTTAACAAGCATGTTTCTTATTCCCTCTACAAGAAACATTGCTTGGTTCATTGGTTATGACATGGTGAGTGCAACTAGGAGGTTCAAGGTTCAATCCTTGCTTCCTCCTTTTTATCACATTTTGCACTAATCCATATCAAAGCCCATTAAGCCAAGCCCATCATGAAATTTCATAATATTAATAATATTTCATGAATCCATAATTTTTCATAAGAATAATAATATTTCATGAATTTCATACTATTTCATATTCATGAATTCATAATATTTCCTAATATTCCATGATAATATTTCATGAATTTCATAATATTTCATATTCATGAATTCATAATATTTTCTAATATCCATGATAATATTTCATGAATTTCATAATATTTCATGTTCATGAATTCATAATATTTTCTAATATCCATGATACTATTTCATGAATTTCATAATGTTTCATATTCATGCATTCATAATATTTCCTGATATCCATAATACTATTTCATGAATTTCATGATATTTCATAACATTCTATATGGGAAAATTTTGGGGCGTTACATAAGGGATGCCAACGAGCTGGTGGCTAAGTGTCTATCCTGCCAGAAACACCAATGCCTACCGCATCGGCCCCCGGAAGCTATAAAGGCGTCAGTTGTCTCTTGCCCTTTCGACCAGTGGGGCATGGATATCGTGGGGCCATTCCCTACTGCCGCTGCCCAGAAGAAATACCTGCTGGTGGCGGTCGATTATTTTTCCAAGTGGATAGAGGCGGAAGCTCTGGCGCGCATCACCGAGCAGGCAGAAGCTCTGGTGAACGATTTCCCACTCAGACCTTTCCTTTCGTAGCCGCTCAAGCTCCTCCTTTTGAGCATGCAGCAATTGCTCTTGGGAGGAGTGCTCCTCGGATAGCTCAAGTATCCTTTGCGACTGGGCCAAAGCAGCAGCCTCTTTGGTGCCCAGTTGAGCTCGAAGAGAGTCGATAGCAGCTGATGCCTTCTGAAGATCAGACTTTGCCTGGGTCGACTCAGCTTGAGCGTCCGCTTGTAGGACCCTCGCTTTCCGCTCGGCTTGCTTCAGGGTGGAGAGCCGGGCGTTTGCTTGGGAAGTGGCCTGTTGTGCCGTCTCCAGTTGACCGCGCGCCACTGCAAGCTGTTCCCCCGACTGGGCCAACTGATCTTGCAGATTTTGAACCTCCTCCCGCAGGTGGTTCAGTGTAGGCTCGTCAGCCACTAGTTGGGAGTGCGCCAGCCGCGTTCGCAAGCGCTGCACCTCCCTCTCGGCCTTAGCCCTAGCTGAGTTCTGGGAACTGCCAGCGAAACATTAGTCTACGGAGCCAAAAGGGGAAAAGAAACGCAGTATAAGGCCTAGGTCTGCCGTACATACTTGAGTGGTCTTGAGGAAAAAGGCATCGGCCTTGTTGCAGGAGCCCCGAAAGTAGGATTCCTCGAGTCCTTGAGCGTAGCGGTCGGCTATTGACCCGTACAAGCGCAGGTCCTAGTGGTGCTCAGGCAGGTCGCCCGAGGGCATTTTGAGGTGACGGTTCGCCCGGGAGGGCACCAAGAGATGCATCACTGGGTCCTCAGTCGGACCCTCGGCAGAAAGGGCTCCAGATGGGTCGGACATCCAGACATC
This sequence comes from Boesenbergia rotunda, assembly GCA_024364735.1. NCBI lineage: Eukaryota > Viridiplantae > Streptophyta > Magnoliopsida > Zingiberales > Zingiberaceae > Boesenbergia > Boesenbergia rotunda. The sequence continues at coordinate 81,324 of JAGFNQ010005796.1, forward strand.
CGAAGTAGGGGAAGTGGCAGAAGGGTTGACAGGTGACACGCTGACGGAACGATCTACCAAGGCCTCGGGGGTGGGGGTAATGGCGCCGAGGATTGCCGGCAGGCAAACTGGGGAATCTCCAACGGGGACGGTGGGCGGAAAGTCCGCGGTAGGGACCACGTACAGAACAACGGCCCAAGAAGCAGAGAGAGCCTCTGGCTCTATAGCTGCTCTCTTTCTCTTTTTCTTCCCCTGCTTCCCCAGAGAATCAGAGTGCGCTGCTGAGTCGGGAGTCGCCCTCTTTTTCTTCTTCTCCATGTGTTTACTGGAAGAGGGGTGGCACAGACCCCCTGCGGGCGAGGAGGCTCGTCGACGCGGGGGAGAAAGGCGTGGTTGGACGGTTGTGGAAGGAGCAGCCTTGGAGGCAGTATGAACCGACCCCTGTACGGTCGGGGTCGGGTTACCGGGAGTAACCTCTGCCGTCGTGCCTTCTCTAGCCGCTAACGCAGAGGCCACCCGCGCCCGTAGCTCGGCCCGCTCTAGCCTAAAACCTTTCTTCAGGGCCGTAGCTAGCAGTAGGGAGACTGCGAAAGCAAAACAGGCTCAGGCATGACTAAGGGATATACTTGGCAGACACCGAAAGACTTACCAGCGTTAGGTAAAGGAGGAGCAGGACTCAGGCTAAGACCGAACGTAGAAAGAATCCCCTCCTTTAGCAGAAGTCCGCCGTGGAAGTGCCTATCCTCTAGTTCGGCGACGACCTCCAAGTAGGCGGCGGAGGTACGATAATGTCGGGGGAGAGTCTCCGAAATGGGAAGCCCCTCGACCCAGGTGGTAGGCCAGCTCGGGTCGGCAAGCGGCCCCACGAAGAAGTACCGCTCTTTCCAGCCCTTGTTTGAAGTGGGCAGGTTCAGGAGGAAGGAGGTTTTGGGTCGAGCCTGGAAAAAGAAGTCACCCACTTCCTGTTGTTTGGGGTAGAAGAAGTAGTGAAAGTTCTCCGGTATCAGGGGAATCTCGAGAAGGGAGAAAACGATGGCCGAGCCACATATCATGCGTATGGCATTGGGAGCTAGCTGAGATAGGGGAATCTGGAAGTATTCACAGACTGCAGCAATGAAGGGGTGGACGGGGAAATGGAGGCCAGCTTGGAGATGGTCCCGAGACAAAGTAATATAGCCCAAGGGGGCAGAATTCGGGCGCTCGTGTGATTTGGGAAGAAGTCGGCGGAGGTCGGCAGGAAGCAGGAAGTCTGATTGAATTTGGAGAAGGTCATGGGTGGTAAGGGTCGTAATCAGGGTGGAGTACCAAGGCTGGGGTGGAGATGGAGACGAAGAAGAGGAGGCCATCGAAGAAGGTAGAAGAGAGAGGCTAACCGGTGAGAAGGAGTCGCCGAGGGAAAGTCAAGACGAGGTCGCAACCCTAATGATACTTAAGGCGGCGGAGGACCAGGGACGGCTTCAAATGCGTGAAGAAGAAGCGGGCAGGCGAGGTGTTCTGCTTTAAGGAAGTAGGCGAGGAGTGCCAGTCGTCTGATGAGCGATTGGATGAAACGTGTGATCTAGCTGAAGCCATCAGATCAGACTTGGACAATACTCGAGGCAGTGGGATACAGGCGCATGGGAAATGTCGCAATAAATGACGGTCAACCCTTCCGATGGGCTCGCCAGGCTCGAATTAGACTTGAAGTCCAGTCAGTCGGACTACGTACCTCCTTCGACTAGACTTGAAGGGGATGCTTATGATCCCGGGCCAGCTTGCGTGTAGCCTGGCCTGGTAGCCTGGTGCCCAGTCAGGGAATGTGGCTAGTGATCTGGATGATCCCGCTGGACAAGGGGCACGCAGGCTTAGGCCCCTTGGGTTTCCGTGTCAAGGCCCATATAGGCCTATAATAGCTTTCTATTGAGTCAGATAGGATCGGGCCGAAGGAGTTATCCCCTCTGTGCCCCCAGTCGGCACCCTCCTAGGCCCTCAGCCTACCTCCTTACCTCTGTGCCCCCAGTCGGCACCCTCCTAGGCCCTCAGCCGGCCTCCTTACCTCTGTGCCCCCAGTCGGCACCCTCCTAGGCCCTCAGTCGGCTTCCTTACCTTTGTGCCCCCAGTCGGCACAACCACTCCCTGACATCGGGTTACCAGAAGCTGTACGGGGTCGGCGCGAGACCCTGGTCGTCCTGGCCGCCAACGGTGGATATCTCGCTGAGGCATTGATATGCCTGACACATCTTGTCCCCCGTACCTCGACCACATTCCCTGATGTCAGACCGAGCGGCGTCCAATGGCGCCAACTCTTAAGTTGACAGGGTCTCTTTCCTTAATACAGCATGTGCCGCTTTGCCCTGCCACCCCTGGACGCGCATTACCTTGTCCTCACTACGCGACAGCAGGTGGCAGGTGAGGCAAAACCTGTCAGCTTCCCCGGCTACATATACTTCTCACTCCGCATTTACTAGGTACGCGCAATAGTGCAATTTCGTTACTGTTCTATTGCTTTCCATCGCCACCGTCGGGTATTGACTTGACCGTCGGAGTGTCTGGCCGGGGACTTTTCCCAGCGGGTTGTAACGGTCCCTATCTTGCAGGTTGGAAGCGATCTAGCTCGTCGCGCCACTTCAGCGACCTCCCTCTCCTCGGATACTCGTCCAGCTGTAAGGGCGTCTGACTCACTTCGCGACAGGATCAGCAGCTATTAAATCTGGACCGTTGTAATGATTAAGGCTTTAATGACCGTGTATTATGGGTCATGATTATCCTGTAATTCTTGGTGATGATTATTGACACATCCGAAGAAAGGGGACAGTTACTCGAGTGATCCTTGGGCTCCGCTGCCTCGAGGTGATCTCGAGGTCCTTTGGCCCGGGGGGTCCCGGGCGTTCGCCTTCCTGAGGTGATCTCGGGGACCTGACCTCCTGAGGTGATCTCGAGCGTGTATCCTCCTGGATCGATCTCAAGAGCATGTCTACCCAAGGTGGTCTTGGAAATCCACCATCCCGAGGGGGTCTCGGGAGTCAAGGAAAGAGAGTCATCCAGACTTGGTAAATCTTGCCACATAGCTTCTTCAGTCCACGTGTCAGCTACGGGGTACTCAACCCCATCACAAGTCCCTCCCTTCAAGCCTAATCGAAGGAAGTGTGGCTGACTGATTAGACTAGTGGTGTGGCGAAGAAGCTATGTTATGGTGGGGCCCTGCACCCATTACTACTTCTTTGGCGGCACGTTGGGTCCGATGAATTGCAATATTCATCCCGGGGTCCAAGGCAATTTGAATTAGCCTTCCTAAAATGCTTCTGCGATTTTCGAGGTACAACAATGATAGCCGTCCATCACCCATAAAAGTGCATGGAGCCCTTTAATGGTGACAAAACCCCTTCGCGAATTCGCCTTCGCCACATGCCCCAGGTTCTCTCCTCGCGATCTCTTGCTGCCATGCGCAACTCCGGCTGACATGCGTAGCAGACTCATATCAAATGGCTACTTAGTAGTGATGCCTCGATGTAGCCGTCTCCCGCCGTCCACGTGTTTTGCCACTATTGCACACACACAGGCGGCTTCCTCCCTATAAAAAGGAGAGGTGAAGACGTTCGGCCACCTTCTGGCTTCATCTCTTAGCAGACACCATCTTCGTCTTCTTCTCTAAGGGCTCCTCCTCAAGCATAAGTTTTTTGCTTCCTTCTAATCTTCTTCCTTAGGAGTCATGGGTAAGGAGAGCAAGAAAGACCAGGGTAGGAGAGAGGTTCCAGAGGAGGGCTACCAAGTGGAGTGGTATGAGTCCGCTGTTGGATAGCTTGGCGAGTTTCCTAAGCGAATACCTAGTCGTCCATGAGAGACCTCTCCATGTCCACGAATTAAAAATTAATCCTAATGGAGACCTATCTCCCAAATGACCATCTCGTCGTCGTACCAATTGATTCGAGTTACAACTTAGCCAAACTCAAAGTTCGAGCCTTGTAACTCACCTAACCAATTGATCGTGGAAAAGACGACGAGCGGATCGCCAATTTTTGTGTTTATTATCGGGGCCCAAGATAATTAATTATCATACAATTAATTAAGTAATAATTAATCAACAAAGATAATTAATCATCACATGAAATAATAGAAACAAGGAACCAAAGAGAAGGGTTATACCTTTTCTTTTACCTCTTGATTTTCTATTGTATGACCCTCCCCTTTTGGACGTCGTGTGAGCGACGATCTACCAAAAAACCGAGGTCACCCAGTCAATCCCTTCTCCTTACACCAACCAAGCCCTAATCTTAGGGTTGCCGCCGACCACTCCAATAAAGAAGAAAATCCAAACACAGACCCTACTACTCCTTTCCTCCATTGTCGGCGCCTCGTCTTCTTTTCCACAGAAACGTGAGTTGCGTTTCTGCCTTGGAGAAATCTGCAAGCAGCAACTTTTCTGCTTTCTCATAGAAGCAAGTTGTGTGAGCAACTTTCTTACCAGAAAGCTAGTTGCATGAGATTTTTTGCAAGCTTTCTGCACAGAAAGTTTTGATTTTTCCACAGAACGTGAGCGACTTGTCGATTGTGAGCAAATTGGCGGTTGTGACGCAACATTGCTGCTGAGAAATTGCTCACGCTTGAGCAATGCTCCCTTGGAGTAGAAGTTGCGTGAGCAACTTGAATTGCTCACGCTTGAGCAGTGCTCCCATAGAGAAGAAAACGACGCCACACACCGAGAGGGAGAGAGAGAGAGAAGGAGAGGAGAGGCTTAGGGTTCTCTTGTGTTGAATTGAATTTTTTTTTGGTTTCATGCCACCATGGGGTATATATAGGGCTACAATAGGGACTATGAGGAGGAGTTGGGTCTTGTGCTAATGGATCCAAACCCGATCCATTAATGAAGAACCATTCCACTAAAGGTTCTCCATTAAACTACTTCACCAACCCCATATTTACATATGGGCTCCACCTATTATGCGTACGAACGTCTCCTCCTGTTTAAGATATTGAATGCCCGTTGATTAATTTAAATTACTGACAATTTTAATTAGTCAACCTCTAACTTCTTGACTAGTACCACTCATCCTTATCATCATGTTGGACCAAGTCCACCTGCAGGATTTAACATGATGAACTTTATGAGCTCATAAGAGGGTATCATCATCCCGACTCACCAGGACATAGATTCTGTCTATGATCAACGACACAGCATGTAAATAATATTATTTCCCAACTTACCAGACCTATCGATTTAGCAAAATAAATCTCGTCCATTGATAAATCAAAAAAATAAATACTAAGTACATGTGCCCGTTATTATATCAGGATTCAGAGTATGTACTTAATAATAAACCGAGGTCTGATCCAATTATAAAGTCAGTATAAATTGGATCACCTCTGTGTCAGTCCTGCTCAATACACAGAAAGTGCACTAGTATAATTCTATGGTCAAGACAAACCAACACCAAATTACACTACAACCATCCCGATGGTTTATCCAACTCCACCTTGGTTGTGAGCCTCTACTTATACTCTACAAGGAACTGATAACATGAACTTCTGTGTAACACCACACACCATGTTATCTACAGTGTAAGGTATTAGACCTTTTGCACATACTAATATAAACATGCAACTATGATCTTGTGATTCTCTTTCAAAATGTAGAAGTTCATACAGAAAAGGCAAGACTTTTAATATACATCCTAACAATCTCCCACTTATACTCAAAGACTCTGCTGTCCTCACAATGCCATACATCTGATTCTCATATCCTCCACATACCTAAAAGCTCTCTCTATCAGGGCCTCAGTGAAAGGATCTGTCAGGTTGTCCTCTGATGTAATCTAGGCGACAACAACTTTTCCTCGCTTGGGTGGTACTTGCGCTCTATGTGTCTACTCACCATATGGGTTCGTGGTTCCTTCGAGTTTGTAACTGCACCACTGTTATCACAACAAATTGTGATAGCTCTAGGGAAACTAGGAATCACATCCAAGTCCATCTTGAGGTTCCTAAACCATGCAACTTCTTTTTGGCCGCCTCAAGGCTGCCACATACTCAGCTTCCACGGTGGAGTTCGCCACGCATTTCTACTTGACACTCCTCCATACTATGGTTCCACCTCCTAAAGTAAACACAAAACCCCGAGGAATATTTATTTTTGTCCCTATCTAATTGAAAGTCTGAATTCGTATAACCCACAGGGAGTAATTGGTTTGCCCGGTAAACCACCATATAATCTCTAGTCCTTCTCAGGCACTAATATATGCATTACCGTAGTCCAATTTTCCTATCCAGGGTTATTCTGATATCTACTATCCATGCCCACGACAAAGTAGATATTCAGTCTCGTTCATAACATAACATACATGAGGCTTCCTACCGTCGAAGCATAAGGAACCATCTTCATCTCCTCTTTCTCCTTTGATGTTTTAGGACACATCTCCTTAGATAGAGGAACTCCATGCCTGAAAGGTACAAAACCTTTCTTGGAGGTTTTATGCTAAAACGAGCTAAGACAATGTCTATGTATGAAGCTTGAGATAAGCACAACATCCTTTTCTGGCGATCCCTTAGAACTTTGATCCCAAGGATGTGCCCTGCTTCTCTCAAGTCTTTCATATCAAACTGTTTGGACAACCATACTCTTACGTCTGATAATACATTGACATTGTTGCCAATGAGCAAAATGTCATCTACATATAGTACAAGGAATACCACTACGTTTCTGTCACATCTCTTATATACACATGACTCATCCGGACTTTGAATAAATCCATATGACTGGATTACCTCATCAAAGAGGATGTTCCAAGATCATGAAGCTTGCTTCAATCCATAAATGGACCGATTAAGCTTGCACACTATATGCTCTTTGCCCTTTGCAATGAATCCCTCTGGTTGTTTCATATAGATGGTCTCCTCAAGACTTTCGTTAAGGAAAGCTGTCTTGACGTCCATCTGCCATACCTCATAATCCATATGAGCGGCAATAGATAAGAGAATCCGGAAAGACTTAAGCATGGCTACCGGCGAAAAGGTCTCCTCATAATCGATACCCTCTTTCTGAGTATACCCTTTCGCAACAAGCCTAGCTTTGATGGTCTCAACCTTCCCGTCTGATTCTCTCTTTTTCTTGTAGATCCACTTGCATCCAATGGCTTCTACACCATTGGGTGGTTCTACTAGCTCGCAGACGTGATTAGAATCCATAGATTCTATCTCAGAATTCATTGCCTTTGCCAAGAATCCGCATCTTTATCTTGGAGGGCCTTGTCATAGGTCCAGGGATCCGGTTCATGTTTGCCAGGGACCAAGTCCGAGAATTCTCCCAAGAACAAGAATCATTCAGGTTGTCTAACTAATAGCTGTGTATACTAAAAGATTTGCTCTTTTATATATAAGATCATCCTTATTTTGAAAAGAGAATCACAACAACACTAGGTGCTTGTTTATATTAGTACATGCATAAAAGTCCTTTACCTTGCATTGCAGATAACATGGTTTGTGGTGTCATACGGAAGATCATGTTATCAGTTCCTTGCAGGTGGATTTGATCCAACGTGATGATAAGGTTGAGTGGTACTAATCAAGGATCCAGAAGTTGATTAATTTAATTTGTCAGTAAATTAAATTAATTGACGGGCATTTGATATCTTAAACACGGGGGGATGGACGACTCATAATATGTGGAGCCCATATGAAAATATGGGGGTTGGTGAGGAAGTTCAACTAAGATCCTTTAGTCGAATGGATCTTAATTAATGGATCGAGTTTAGATCCATTAATGGGCCAAGATCCAACTCCTCCTCTTGGTCCCTACCTTAGCCCTATAAATATCCCATGGGATCGTGAAACTAAGAAATAATCCAAGAGTTGACACCCTAGGCCTCTCTCCTCTTTTCTCTCTCTCCTCTCCTCCCTTAGGGTTTCGATCGGCGCCAAGGAGAAGAGGAGTTCTGCTCCTCGGTTCATCTTCCCTTCTCCACCAACCTTCGGCTGGGACTCACAGAGACAAGGGAGAGTAGTTCTCTTCCTTTTTTGGTGCTCAGCGGGGTTGGAGAAGCTGCCGGCGGTCGGTGGGAGGCGACGCAAGCAAGCTTGCGGCGACGCCACAAGGTTGGAGGTGGGAGTGTTGTTTCGGCCGGTTGGGTGAGGAAGAAGGAGAACTCTCTCCTTCTTCATCTTCTTCTCCATCCACTCTAGGTCAGCAGCTAGTCCGACAACACTTGGGTGGCTCTGGTGGCCGGCGGCGAGAAGGAAGAGGAGGAAGTGTGCCAGCGCAAGGGAAGCCCTAATTCTAGGGTTTCTTGTTTCGGCCAAGACAAGAAGAAGAGCTTGGTTGGAATGCCTTGGTGATCTCGGTTCTCGGTAGCTTATCACCCACACGATGTTCGGGAAGGGAGGGGCATAAGGTAGAAGGCTACGAGGTAAAAGGGAAGGTATAATCTCTCCCTTAGCTCCTTTTGTTCTTTGGTGCCATGTTAATTAGCTTCGTCATTTCATGTGTATTAATTAATTATTTTGATTGGTAATCATGGTGAATAATTAATTAATTGGACCCTGACCATAAACACAAGAACCGACGATCCACTTGTCGTCTCTTCCGCTGTCGTTCGGTTAGAAGAATTACAAGGCACGATCTTTGTGATTGGCCAAGTTGTAATTCGTATTGAACGATACGATGACGAGATGGTTGTTGGGAGACAGGTCTCCATTCGGATTAAATTTTAATCTGTATACATGGAGAGGTCTCACAAGGATGACCATGTTTTCGTTAGGGAAACCCGCCAAGCCATAGCCAACAATTGGTATCAGAGCTAAGGTTTCCGATTTTGTGTGTTTAGGATTGGTTGATTGTTTACATTTTTCATACATTTTATTTTGCTGGATGATATGTGGGTGTGCATAGGCTAATTTTGTGTCGCAGGCACGAGATTCCAACTTATTATGGCCAAATAATTGTTGTGTGAATGGTTGTGAAATTTTTGTAAATTAATTAATCCTCGGGGTTGACGAGGCTAGGTAGTATTTAATTTTTATAATTAAATACGACACATGTTTAGCTGAGCTTATTATTTTACTTTCAATCTAGATTCATGTACACTCCTTCATGGAGTATAGGATCGATGATGTAAATAATTAGCTAGTCATTTCGGCTCGGAGATCCCTCAAGGTGCCTTGCGCATAAGGAAGGGAGTAGCGGACGAGGTGACGACACGACTGGAGGCGCATTGGAGACCAAGACCATGAAAAGTTGGAAAATTTAGGATTTTCTATTTTCATTATGTTGGTTATGTGCATGTCGTGTGTGTGTGCTTGTTAAAATTCCTCAAACTAAATTACTAAGTGGGAGAGGGAACCTAAGGGTCTCATGGCCTCCATTACAATCTGACATGTGATGCGAACAAGCCCGCGCGTTGGCTCTGAGTGCCTTCCTCCGCGCGTTGGCTCTGAGTGCCTTCCTCCATAACGGATAGACTTGTTCTGCGGATCACAAGGTCAGAAAAGATTATAGAAACTTATTCAAGAGCGTGTGTACTTCCCCCCAACGGAAGACACATAATCGTAAATAATTCTCTTAGTGTCGTGTAATGGTAAACACTTAGATACAAATATTAGTATCCTCCCCAACGGAGTCACTGCTAATAATTTGTAGGGCCGAAGTGAACCAACTATTAATCTTACTTGTCAAAAAGTTAGGTTGACAAGATAGTAAGATTGATGGGTAAAAGCTTCTCTAACGAATGTAGAGTTTGTATACGTCCACACTAACGTGACATGCAAATTCTTGGTGTTTGAGGTGTTGGTTGATTTCAAAAATTTATTATTTTGTGGAATCAATTTGTTTTCGAATTCTAAAGTAATTGTTGGTGCAAGTTGCATCAGTGATGTCCTCCTCCAAGTGTTTTAATGTTTGACAATATACTTAAGTCAGTGATACATTGAACAGACAAAGGGGAGTTAAGAGAGGAGTAACAAAATGGACCAAAGTCCTAGTAAATCTAGGCAATAAGACCTGCTCGGAAGGTAGGCACTAAGTCCTGGCAAAGGGCTGGGCACCGAAGACCTGCTCGGAAGGTGGGCACTAAGTCCTGGCCGAGGACTGGGCAAGAAGACCTGGCCAAGGGTTGGGCACCGAAGACCTGGTTCGAGGAATTGGGCACAAAGACCTGGCCGAGGGTTGGGCACTGAAGTCCTGGACTTAGGGGTTGGGCACGAAGTCTTGGTCAGAGGGATTGAGCAACTTAGCTGAGCGATGACTAAGGACAGAAGTAGAGATGGGTCGAGGTTCGGACGTCTCGAGATCCGAGAGTATCGGAGGCTAACCAAAAGTCCACCCGAAGGACTGGGTGGCAACCGTCTCCTAAATGGAGTAGGTGAAAGGCGCATTCTCAGGGGTGGGAACTTGCGTCGGTTCAACCTAGGGTTTCGTGAAAATCCGAAGCCAGAACTAAGTCCTTAAGGTTAAGATTGTGGTTATATTTGCTGTGTATTTGTACATCTTGCAGGTACTTAGAATGGAAGACAAAGCAAGCAAACACCACACTACACGCCTGAAAGCTGGGAAGCCAGGCACCCCCATCCATAGGGGCGCCCCCATGGAATCAGGCGCCCCCATCAATAGGGGTGCCTGACTCAAAGAAGAAAAAAGTGTGTCAGCGAAGGAACGCAGAACAAGCTTCCATTCAGGCGCCCGGGATGATACAGGCGCCCAAGTTGAAAACTGTATTTGCTATTTCGAGCTCAAAATAGAGATAAGCTTTCAGTCAGGCTCCTAGGAGGTCCGGGGCACCCTGGTCAGAGATTTTATCAGCTGCGACGAGTTCAGCACGGGGATAAAGTTTGACCAAGTCTATAGCGGCACCCCCATCATCACAGGCGCCTGTATGAAGCCTATAAAAGGGGCTTCGACCCCTCAGCTTAAAATACAACTTTCAAGTGCGATTCTGATCATTCTGACTGACGACAAAGCGCTATAGATGAGGTTCTGCGACCGGGAGGCTCCAGGAGGAAGTGCGCGGCACTTCGGAGGTCCAGTTCGGCCGAGGCTTCGACCTTAATTGTTTGGTTTGCGTTTTATTATTCCGCACTTAATTTCATATCTTTTAGATTGTAATTCTGCACTGTAAGACGGGTTTTCTCCGCCTCTAGAAATTCTGGAAAGGAGACCAATAGTGGACTCACGCCGAGTACATAGGCCTTGAACGTACTGACCCAGGGGGGTCAGGAACCAAGTAAAGAAATCCCGCGTGTCTGCTGTGTTGTTATTTCTTTTTCTGTTTTACTTTTCCGCTGTGCTACTAACTCTGATTTTAGAACGATCAAAAGTTTACGAATTTCCGCGAAGATTTCTCGGATGATATTCACCCGCCCTCTATCGACGACACCAGTCCTACAGTAATATGTGTTGTGATTCTCAGGATTTTCAAAATGGCCTTTAACCCACTATCGACCATACTTAAGGAAAACAAACTTACTGGACCCAACTATATTGACTGGAAAAGAAACCTAGACATTGTCTTTACTGCTGAAGAGCACAAATATGTTCTCTTTGAGGACTGTCCTGAAAGGCCTAGCGAGAACTCTAGTGAAGAGCAGAGGGAGCGCTTTAAGAAGTGGGTCAAGGCAGATGAGATGGCGCGGTACTACATTCTGGCATCTATGTCGAATGTATTACAACATCAACATCAGGCCATGCCCACTGCTTATGCAATGATGTTAAACCTCAAGGAGCTCTTCGGGCACTAGGGTCGGGCCGCTAGGCAGGTTGCGATGAAGAACCTGCTGATGACTACTATGGTCGAAGGGACACCCGTTAGAGATCATGTCCTGAAAATGATGGCTCACCTTAATGAGATTGAGCTACTGGGAGCACAAATCGACGGGGAAACCCAGGTTGATATTATACTCCAGTCTCTGCCTAGGAGTTTTGAGCAGTTCCGGCTTAACTATAACATGAACAAGCATGAGTATACGTTGGGGGAGCTGCTAGGAGAACTCCAGGCGGCAGAGGGCCTTTTTTGTCAAAGCTCGCAGGCCTTGGTTACTCAAAAGGTTTCTACTTCTGTGCCGAAAGGGAGGAAGAAGAAGAAACATGGTGGGTTCAAGAAGGCAGCAACAGCAGCATCGCAGGGACCTCAGACTGGTGTTAAGAAGCCGAAAGGCAAGTGCTTCATGTGTAAGCAAACTGGACACTGGAAGGCGGACTATCCCCGTCATCAAAACAAAGGTATTTCCTCATGCTTTGTCTTTGAAGCATGTTTAGCGGTGCTATCTACCAGTACCTGGTGAGTAGATACAGGGGCCACTGATCATGTCTGCAATACTATGCAGGGGTTTTAGGAAACCCGACGGCTAGCTGATGGGGAAATCGTGGTCTACATGGGCAATGCTACGGAGGTGGCAACAATTGCAGTGGGAGATTTTTATTTGTCTTTTGAGAGGAATAAAGTGTTAGTTCTGAGAGATTGCTTATATGTACCCTCATTTAGAAAGAATTTAATTTCAGTTTCTAAGTTAATAAATGATGGATATTGTATTGCTTTTAATAACAGAGTTGTTATAAAGAGAAATAGAGAGATTATCTGTTCGGGTATTATGGTTGGCAATCTATACACTCTAGAACCAAAGACTCCCACAATGCAAACAGAAGTTAATAGCTCATCATCTAACCTAAATAAGAGAAAGGAGTCTTCTAAAATGAATCAAACATATCTTTGACACCTTAGGCTTAGTCATATTAACCTTAGTAGGATTCAGAGGTTGATAGCCGATGGGCCCTTGGGTTCATTGGTGGTGGAAGACTTCCCAACCTATGAGTCATGCTTGGAAGGTAAGATGACTAAGAGGCCTTTCAAGGCTAAGGGGTATAGGGCCAAAGATGTGCTAGAACTGATTCATTCTGACTTGTGTGGTCCTATGTCAATCTAGGCTAGAGGTGGCTTTGAATACTTCGTCACTTTCATTGATGACTATTCAAGGTATGGATACATTTACCTAATGTGCCGCAAGTCTGAATACTTTGATAAGTTCAAAGAGTTCAAGGCTGATGTGGAGAAACATCAAGGTAAAGGTATCAAGACACTACGATCAGATCGTGGTGGAGAGTACCTCTTTGGAGAGTTTAGGACAGAGGCTGAGATTCAGTCCCAGCTGACTACACCCGGTACACCCCAACAGAATGGAGTTGCAAAAAGAAGGAATATAACTCTTATGGAGATGGTTAGGTCAATGATGAGCTACTCTAATTTACCTGATTCATTCTGGGGATATGCTCTGGATACGACTGCGTATATTCTAAACATGGTACCATCTAAGCCAGTCCCCACTACTTGAATAGAATTGTGGACTGGGCGAAAGCCTAGTCTAGGACATATTTAGATTTGGGGTAGTCCAGCACATGTGCTGAAGGGAGATACTGATAAGTTGGAATCTCGTACAGAAGTACGCTTGTTTGTTGGCTATCCTAAGGGAACGAAAGGTGGTCTGTTCTATAGTCCTGAGGATCAGAAGGTAATCGATAGCATGAATGTCAGATTCTTAGAAGAAGACTATGTGATAAACCATAAGCCCAGGAGTAGACTACTGCTTGAAGAGTTAAGAGGGGATGTTCAGACCTTAGGACCAATTGTACAAGAGGACACACCACAAGTCATTGCACCGCATGTCACAGAGGATACACAGGTGGTACCTCGTCGCAGTGGGAGGGTTGTCAGATAGCCTGAGAGGTTCATGTTTTCGAGAGAGTCTTCGAACTTGGTCTCTGGTAAACATGAACCGGATCCCTGGACCTATGACGAGGCCCTCCAAGATAAGGATGCAGATTCTTGGCAAAGGGCAATGAACTCTGAGATAGAATCTATGGATTCTAATCATGTCTGGGAGCTTATAGAACCACTTGATGGTGTAAAAGTCATTGGATGCAAGTGGATCTACAAAAGAAAGAGAGGATCAGACGAGAAGGTTGAGACTTTCAAAGCTATGCTTGTTGCGAAAGGGTACACTCAGAAAGAGGGTATCGATTATGAGGAGACCTTTTCGCCGGTAGCCATGCTTAAGTCTATCCGGATTCTCTTGTCTATTGCTGCTCATATGGACTATGTGGTATGACAGATGAACGTCAAGACAGCTTTCCTTAACGGAAGTCTTGAGGAGACCATCTACATGAAGCAACCAGAAGAGTTCATTGCAAAGGGCAAAGAGCATCTAGTGTGCAGGCTTAATCGGTCCATTTATGGATTGAAGCAATCCATAAATGGAAAACTCCACTTTAATGAAGTAATCCAGTCATATGGATTTATTAAAAGCCTGGATGAATCATGTGTATATAAGAGGTGTGATAGAAACGTAGTGGTGTTTCTTGTACTTTAGGTAGATGACATTTTGTTAATTGGCAACAATGTCAAAGTGTTATCAGAAGTAAGGGTCTGGTTGTCAAAATAGTTTGATATGAAAGACTTGGGAGAAGCGGGACACATCATTGGGATCAAGGTCATAAGGGATCGCCAGAAAAGGATGTTGTGCTTATCCTAAGCCTCATATATTGACACTGTCCTGGCTCGTTTTAGCATGGAAAACTTCAAGAAGGGTTTTCTACCCTTCAGGCATGGGGTTCCTCTATTCAAGGAGATGTGTCCGAAAACATCAAAGGAGATAGAGTAAACGAAGGTGGTTCCTTATGCATCGGTAGTAGGAAGCCTCATGTATGCTATGTTGTGCACGAGACTAGATATCTGTTTTACCGTGGGCATGGTTAGCAGATATCAGAGTAACCTTGGATAGTGACATTGGACTGCGGTAAAGCATATATTGAAATACCTGAGACAAACTAGGGATTATATGCTGGTTTACCTGGCAGACCAATTAGTCCCTGTGGTTTATACAGATTCAGATTTCCAGTTAGACCGGGACAAAAGTAAGTCTACCTTGGGGTTTGTGTTTACTTTAGGAGGTGGAGCCATTGTTTGGAGAAGTGTCAAGCAGAAATGCGTGGCAGACTCCACCATGGAATCTGAGTATGTAGCAACCTCAGAGGCACCCAAGGAAGTTGTATGGCTCAGGAACTTCATCATGGATTTGAGTGTGATTCCTGGTTTGCCCAGATCTATCACAATCTTTTGTGATAACAATGGTGCAGTTGCAAACTCGAAGGAACCACGAGCCCATAAGGCGAGTAAACACATAGAGCGCAAGTACCACCTGATACGAGAAATCGTAAAGCGATGAGAAGTGGCTGTCGCCAAGATTGCATCAGAGGACAACCTGACGGATCCTTTCACTATAGCTCTTCTAGCTAGAGCTTTTGGCCGGCATGTGGAGGATATGGGAGTCAAATGTATGGTAGTGAGAGAACAACAAAGTCTTTGAGTATAAGTGGGAATTGATAGATGTATACTAAAAGATTTGCTCTTTTATATATAAGATCATCTTTATTTTGAAAAGAGAATCACAACAACACTAGGTGCTTGTTTATATTAGTACATGCATAAAAGTCCTTTACCTTGCATTGCAGATAACATGGTGTGTGATGTCACATGGAAGATCATGTTATCAGTTCCTTGCTTAGAATAAGTAGAGGCTCACAGACGAGATGGAATTGGACAAACCATCGGGATGGTTGTACTATAATTAGGTGTGGTTGGTCTTGACCGTAGAATTATACTAGTGTGCTTTGAGTACATTGAGTAGGACCAAAATCAGAGATGATCCAATATGTACTGACTTGATAATTGGATTGGATCTCAGACTTTATTATGAAGTACGATCCCTAAATCCCGATATAATGACGGGCACATATGATTAATTATTATTTCTTTGATTTACCAATGGGCGAGATCTATTCTATTAGATCGATAGGCCCGGTAAGTTGGGAAATAATATTAATTATATGGTGTGTCGTTGATTATTGACGGAATCCGTGTCCTGGTGAGTTGGGATGATAATGCCCCCTTGATGAGCTCAAAAGGTTCATCATGTTAAACCCTGTAGGTGGATTTAATCCAATATGATGATAAGGTTGAGTGATACTAATCAAGGATCCAGAAGTTGATTAATTTAATTTGTCAATAAATTAAATTAATTGTCGGGGGGATGGACGACTCATAATATGTGGAGCTCATATGAAAATATAGGGGTTGGTGAGGAAGTTCAATTAAGATCCTTTAGTGGAATGGATCCTAATTAATGGATCGGGTTTAGATCCATTAGCGGGCCAAGATTCAACTCCTCTTCTTGGTCCCTACCTTAGCCCTATAAATACCCCATGGGATCGTGAAACCAAGAAATAATCCAGGAGTTGACATCCTAGGCCTCTCTCCTCTCTTCTCTCTCTCCTCTCCTCCCTTAGGGTTTCGGCCTGCGCCAAGGAGAAGAGGAGTTCTCCTCCTCGGTTCTTCTTCCCTTCTCCACCAACCTTTAGCTGGGACTCACTGATACAAGGGAGAGTAGTTCTCTTCCTTTTATGGTGCTCAGTGGAAGCTATCAGCGGCCGGTGGGAGGCGGCGCAAGCAAGCTTTCGGCGGCGCCGCAAGGTTGGAGGTGGGAGTGTTGTTTCGGCCGGATGGGTGAGGAAGAAGGAGAACTCTCTCCTTCTTCATCTTCTTCTCCATCCTCTCTAGGTCAGCAGCTGGTCCGGCGACACTTGGGTGGCTCCGCTGGCCGGCGGCGAGAAGGAAGAGGAGGAAGTGTGCCGATGCAAGGGAAGCCCTAATTCTAGGGTTTCTTGTTTCATCCAAGACAAGAAGAAGAGCTTGGTTGGAATGCCTTGGTGATCTCAGTTCTCGGTAGCTCGTCGCCCACACGATGTCCGAGAAGGGAGGGGCATAAGGTAGAAGGCTACGAGGTGAAAGGGAAGGTATAATCTCTCCCTTAGCTCCTTTTGTTCTTTGGTGCCATATTAATTAGCTTCGTCATTTCATGTGTATTAATTAATTATTTTGATTGGTAATCATGGTGAATAATTAATTAATTGGACCCCGACTATAAACACAAGAACCGGCGATCCACTCATCGTCTCTTCCATTGTCGTTCGATTAGAAGAATTACAAAGCACGATCTTTGTGATTGGCAAAGTTATAATTCATACTGAACGATACGATGACGAGATAGTCATTGGGAGACAGGTCTCCATTCGGATTAAATTTTAATCCGTAGACATGGAGAGGTCTCTCAAGGACGACCTAGTTTTCGTTAGGGAAACTCGCCAAGCCATACCCAACACTAACAACCCTCCCACTATGACGAGGTACCACCTGTGTATCTTCTGTGACACACGGTGCAGTGACTTGTGGTATATCCTCTTGTACAGTTGGTACTAAGGTCGGAACATCCCCTCTTAATTCCTCAAGAACAAGTCTACTTATGGGCTTGTGGTTCATCACATAGTCTTTCTCTAAGAATCGGGCATTCGTGCTAACGATTACCTTCTGATCCTTAGTACTATAGAACAGACCACCTTTCGTCCCTCTAGGATAGCCTACTAACAGGCGCACTTTTGTACAAGATTCCAACTTATTAGTATCTCACTTCAACACATGTGCTGGACTACCCCAAATCCGAATATGTCCTAGACTAGGCTTTCGCCCAGTCCATAATTCTGTGGGAGTATAGGGTACTGACTTAGATGGTACCAAGTTGAGTGTGTACGCTATCGTTTCCAGAGCATATCCCCAGAACGAATCCGGCAACTCAGAGTATCTCATCATTGACCTAACCATCTCCATAAGAGTCTTATTCCTTCTCTCTGCTACACCGTTCTGTTGGGGCGTACCGGGTGCAGACAATTGGGATTGAATCCCAACCTCTGATAAGTAAGTCGTAATCTCTCCCAAGAGGTAGTTGCCACCACGATTTGATCATAATGTTTTGAAACTTTTACCTCGATTTTTCTCCACATCAGCCTTGAATTCTTTGAACTTATCAAAGTATTCATACTTGTGGCACATCAAGTAAATGTACCTATACCTTAAATAATCGTCTATAAAAGAGATGAAGTATTCAAAGCCACCTCTAGCCTGGATAGACATAGGACCACACAAATCAGAATGAACCAGTTCCAACACATCTTTGGCCCTATACCCTTTGGCCTTGAAAGGCCTCTTGGTCATCTTACCTTCCAAGCAAGATTCACAGGTTGGGAAGTCTTCCACCACCAATGAACCCAAGGGCCCATCAGCTATCAACCTTTGAATCCTACTAAGGTTAATATGATCAAGCCTTAGATGCCAAAGATATGTTTTGCTTCATTTTAGAAGGTTCTTTCTCTTATTTTGGTTAGATGTGTTAGGATGTATACTAAAAGACTTGTCTTTTTCTATAAGCATCTACATTTTGAAAGAAAATCATAACAACACTATTGCATGTTTATATTAGTAAGTGCAAAACTGTCTGATACTTTGCATTGTAGATAATATGATGTGTGGTGACACACAGAAGATCATGTCATCAGTCCCTTACAGAGTATAAGTAGAGGCTCACAAGCGAGATGGAGTTGGACACACCATCGGGATGGTTGTAGTGTAATTAGGTGTGGTTTATCTTGACCATAGAATTACACTAATGCACTTTGTGTACATTGAGCAGGACCAACATAGAGGTGATCTAATTTGTACTGACTTTATAATTGGATCGAACCTCGATTTTATTATGGAGTACATGCTGTGAATCCCGATATAATAATTGGCACACGTACTTAATGTTGGATCGAAGAAAATGATAGAGGGGGGGGGTGAATATCGTTAAAAACTTTTTCGGATTAGGAAAGAGAAAAAATGCAGCGGAAAGAATTAAATTGCACAAGAACACAAGTAGATTTTTACTTGGTTCGGAGTCGCGGTCGGCTCCTACTCCAAGGCCCACGATCCTTGACCGTTTACTTTGGGCAATACTATAATCGTGCAAAAAGATTTACAAGTTAAGTACAAGAGTATTTCAGGAATTTGAAATTGCTACACTTTTCGTTACCGACGCCCGATGTGGATCATATTTCGGAGTAGAGGGTCGTCGTTGGTGCTGGGATCTCGAAGTTGGAGTTTGCTGGGGCGTAGCGCTTGAACGAAAAGCTTTGGAGCATTGAAAAAAAAAGTGATGATGAAGCCTTGGGGTCAAGCCCCTTTTATAGTGCTCACACGGGCGCCTGATAGATTGGGGGCGCCTGACACGTGCCATTCGATCTGTGAATCCTTATCCGCGGGCTCGGTCATCACTTATCCTCCCTTACTTGGGCGCCTGAGCTGGGGGTGCCCGTGACCTCACGGGCACCTGATCCGGCTTGGTCCAAAGGCTTCGCAGCTATGTTTTGGGTTTTGCCTTCACTCTTGGGCGCCCGTATCCTTACGGGCTCTTGAGCCCATTCGGGTGCCTGTCTCCATTCGGGCGCCTAGGCCCAGTGAAGCACCTTCACTTGCAGACGACTAGCCCTTCGACCCTGCAATTAAGGTTAGTCCCAAAAACATAATTAGCATTAGTTACAGTCGTAGCTGTCTTGGTTCTGACTTCGGGTCTCCCAAATGGAACCCTAGGTCGAACTGACGCCTACTATTCCCTCGATGGGGAACGCGTCCTCACCTACTCCTCTCAGGAGAGTTTACCTTTTGCCAACCGGCTCCTCCGGTTGGACTTTTGCCCGATCCCCCTGACCAGGTCTTCTTGCCCAACTTCCGGTCAGGTCTTCTTGCCCAACTTCCGGTCAGGTCTTCGGTGCCCAGCCCCTTGCCAGGACTTCGTGCCCAGTCCTCGACCAGGACTTCTTTGCCCGACTTCCGGTCAGGTCTTCTTGCCCAGTCCTTGACCAGGACTTCTTTGCCCAGCCCTTTGCCAGGACTTCTTGCCTAGCGTACCTAGGACTTCTTCCTGCACACTCAGTGAATAAGTTAGATCACAATAACATCTTAACTTCTGAACCCTTTGCCATTATCAAAACCCAGGTTTGACTTAGGTGCTGCCTGCACCAACACTTAATATTTATTTCTTTGATTTACCAAAGGGCGAGATTTATTCTGTTAAATCGATAGACTCGATAAGTTGGGAAATAATATTATTTACATGGTGTGTCGTTAATTATAGATGGAATTCGTGTCCTGGTGAGTCGGGATGATGATGCCCCTTGATGAGCTCATAAGGTTCATCATGTTAAATCCTGCAGGTGGACTTGGTCCAACATGATGATAAGGATGAGTGATACTAGTCAAAGAGTTAGAGGTTGATTAATTAAAATTGTCAGTATTTAAATTAATCAACGGGCATTCGATATCTTAAACACAGGGAGATGGATGTACTCATAATAGGTGGAGACCATATGAAAATATGGGGGTTGGTGAGGATGTTCAATGGAGAACCTTTAGTGGAATGGTTCTTCATTAATAGATCGGATTTGGATCCATTAGTGGGCTAAGACCCAACTCCTCCTCATGGTCCCTATCGTAGCCCTATATATACCCCATGTAATAATGAAACAAAGGCGAATCCAACACACAACAAATCCTAAGCTCTTTCTCTTCTCTCCCTCTCCTTCTCTCTCCTTGTGCAACCGACGGCATCAAAGGAAGAAAAGTTTGTCTCTTCTTCCTCCTCCCTTCTTCTCCTCTCCGTTGGTGGTGCAAGGGATTGGAGAGCCTTCTCCTCTTCCGGTTGTGGCCGGAACAACTCTGAGAAGGGTTGGAATTGGGAGTCGGTGGCAAAGGAGTGGAGTAGGCACTGACAGTGAGGAGTTGGAAGAGGTCGGCGGCGGGTTTGGCTGTGGAAGAAGAAGAGGTTTCTTTACTCTTCTTCCTCTTCTCCTTCTTCCTCTCTTCCTCCTTTGGGCTGGCGTGAGGGAGGTGGCCTTTCTCCGGTGGTTGGCGCAAGGATAGGAGGAAGAATTGGTGGCCGGTGCAACACCAAGATTGGTGTTAGGGTTTATGCATGCAAGGGAGAAGGGGTTGGTGGACTTGATGATTCTGGTTCTTGGTAGAGCATCGCCCACACGATGTCCAAGTGGGGTGGGTCATACAGTAGAAGATCGTAAGGTAAAAAAAGATATATTTCTCTTTTGGCTCCTTTGTTAATTCTATCATTTCATGTGATGTTTTAATTAATTATCATGTTTAATTATTTGCTTAATTAATGTTTGATAATTAATTATTTTGGACCCCGATAATAAACACAAAAATTGGCAATTCGCTCGTCATCTTTTTCGCGGTCAGTTGTTAGGCAAGTTACAAGGCTCGAACTTTGCGTTTGGCTAAGATGTAACTTGAATCAATTGATACGATGACGAGATGGTCGTTTGGGAGATAGGTCTCCATTTGGATTTATTTTTTAATTCGTAGATATGGAGAGGTCTCTCAAGGACGACCAAGTATTCGCTTAGGAAACTGATGCCCTCAGAATTAGGTGTCACGAAATGTGGGTCTCAAAATATGTGTAAGCTGGAAACCCTTTTTTGCAATCAAAGATGAAAACGTAGTAAAGGGGCCGCAGGTCGTATTTTTCCTAGGGCTAGTTGAGGTTGTTTGATTCGTGCTTGAGTTTATGTGTCGTTGATATTTTTGGATTTGAAATAAATCTGGGTTTAGTTTCAATTAGAAATGAGATCGCGATATAAAGAAAGAAGAAAATGAACTAGGCAAGTTTAAGCTAGGTGATGCCAACTAATGAGCTCAAACAATGATAAACTTGATCAACCAAAACACTTAACCGAGTTTTTAAACCAATACTGCCAGCAAATGCAAAAGGACTCTACAAATCATGTTGAAATTCAAGATCTACCACTCAAAACCAAAACATTCACTTGATATCAAATGCAGCCATGAAACAACTTGGCACGCAAAGGAGACAATTTATGTGCAAATATGATTTATAATTCAAAACCGATCCAATTTCGAATGTAAATGAATTCAATCACAGCGAGGCACTAGAAGATAAGTTTAATTCTGATACTAAACAGTGCTAAGGCTTTTCTTGATACCAAAATGCAGGGATCCAAGCTGAAATTGCCGAAAAGAAAACTGGATTTCAGAAACAATCAAGTTAAAGAACTAGCTGATACCAATCAGTTTGAGTAGGATCCAGTTGATACGCAATTCAGAGACTATGAAACAACTATGCAGCAAAGGAATACTTATCAACTCAGAAATTGCACAAAACAGGATAAAATGCAGGGCTGAAATTCCGAATGGCACTTTGCTGAAATCTGAGATACGAATTCAGAAACAATCAGCTGAGAATTGCAGAAATGAATTCATTTTCTGATATGGGAATCGAATTGTAGGAATGAAAAACTAATTTGCAGAAATGGAGATGGAGTTTTGCAGAAATCGAAACTAAATGCAGAAATGAAATTAAAGTGCTACTCAAATGGAACAACTGCAGTGTAATTTCAGCAGGTAAACTATAGTTAGCTTGATACAAAATGCAGGAACTCAAGAGAAAAGAAACTAATACGCAGAAAGCAAAGAAACTGATACACAGCAGCAACAAGAAAACTGATACACAGCAGGTTTAACAGAAAATTCAGAAGTGAAACAGAGCAGAATTGATACGCAAAGGGAAAAGCTGATACGCATGAACCAAATTGGGAAACAAACTGAATTCGAACACAATTGTTCGCTAACAAGCAAACTAGCTAATAACAATTCAGAATTTAAACACTACTGAATGCAGAAATGATCCAAACAAAACTAACCCAGAAATTAAAACTGCAATTAAATGGCAGAAACGAAATTACAGCATAAGAACTGATACTAGCTAAAGAAACTAATCCTCAACCCTTCCCTAGCTTAAAACCTCCTTGTTCGTCACGCAAGGGCAAGCCAAGAACTCCTTCAGCTCCGCAAATCACTGGGAACAGCTTCAAATCAATCAGTTTCAGCTCACTCTGCACTCAGCTGGGGAAACTCAATCCAATCTCCTCGATCTCAATGACTGGGATTGCGATGATGATTTGAGGATCATCTTAGCTCACCTGAGGACCCCTACAGACGACTCAGATGATCGAAAATGGCTCGCGAATGAGATTCGAGTGATTGTATCGCAGAACTGCCGAAACCCTCAAACAGCCCTGTTCCGGTGCAATTTGAGCTGAAATCTCCAAAGAAACTATCTCCAATGATCCAGATCTTGTTCTAAACAAAGAATTGAGGTGGTCGCGCCTCGGATTGAAGAAACTATTGAAGAAAATGCGAAGAAAAACGAAGAAGACGACTGTTGCGGCGAAGACGCGACGCTGTGCTCTGTGGGTGATTTTTGATTAAATAGATAGGAATGAACGACTGAGATCGTTTTGAGAAAATCCAACGGCTGATCTTCATCCGATCTGAACCAAACTTTGATGATGTTGATCAAGGGTCAGGATCTGCCTCGGGGTAGCTCGGATCCTTCAGATTTGCAACGGATGGCCCAGATCAACCTAATCTTTGAATGGACAGTCTAGGACCCTCCGAGCTTGATCCAACGGTTGAACGATCTCTGATTGGGATGAATCCTTCAGATCTTGATCAGAGTGCTTGATTAACCCTAACCCTAGCTCAGATTGCCTCAGATGGTCCCAGATGGCTCAGATCTAGCCGCTTTTGAATCGGACGACCCAGATTAATCCGAAGCTTGATAACTCGATCCGGGTCCACTTCCGACTCAAGTTTGACCCAGTATGCCCTAGGTCCATGATCCTTTCATGCCTACAAAAATAGATCAAAAATTTATTGGCCAAATAATCCAAATATGTAAAGATTTGCAATTAAGTCTAAAGTAAAGGTAAGTCCTAGAACCTAGGGTAAATTTACAATTAAGCAAGTAAAATATGGGTCAAACTTAGATTTTAGCAACTAATTATAATCAACAAAATGATACTTATCAACTCCCCCACACTTAAGCTTGTGCGTCTCGCGAAACTACTAAGTATGTATCCCTTAGGCTCTTTCCAAGCATAATTAGAAACAAGTGAAAAGAAATTACCTAAGGTTGTCAATTCTCAAAAATCTAAGCACTATGGATTAGTATCTCGTCCTTAAATCAACAACTTAGCCTTTTCATCCTTCATGAGTCATTGAGATGAATTTAACTCACTAGCCTTTCAAAGGAAATTTTTTGTGGCTCTCTCCTTAAGTGTTAAGTTGATGATGGAAGTGGAGCTCACTCAAACACACATGCTTCTTGCACTACCATAGGCTTGCTTATTATCTACTCTCCACCATTATTCATGATTAGGATCAACATCTACAAAAACAAATGAAAGACATAGAAAATGGTAAGAAAGGGAATAAAAGCTAAGAAAAATAGATAAATTGATGGAGTGGGAGACTTGGTTGCTCAAGAATGTTTCCAATGTACTTTGCTTCTCTTTACAGTCCTCTAGTGATATAAAAATGTGGTGAAGTCAAATTTGAACAATGCCTTTGATTTGGATGAAGAAAACCCTATTAGTCTCAATGTGCCAAGTTTGCCTATTGCGTGCCAACCTTCCTTATCTTTTTTTTTCCTTTCTTTCTCTACTTTAGTAGTCAGCTGCTTGTTCAGTCATTATGTGCTCGAATTCTAATCAGAGTCAGCTTCACTCAACACTACCGTGAGCTTCAAAGGAATAACTACTTGCTGTTTTTAGTTCCCAATTTTTTTCTTCTTGTCTTTAGCTGCATTTTTTTCTCTGTTTCATGTTTCAATTTCCACTCCACGTAGCTAATTTCAGGACTTGCCATTCTTCGATTGCTTAGCAATAGTTAGCATCAAATAACAATGGAGAGTTTCAGCCATTGCACTGTAAATTGAATTCCAGCCACTGCACCTGCTTTTCTGCTCTCAACTTCCAGCTCCACGACTTCAATTTCAGACTCTAGAATTGTTAGGTTCTTCATCCTTGCATCCTCTACTTCTTCACATCAATTAGCATCTTTGGTACAGAATTTCGGATTAGTTCCACTTGATACAAATTTTCTGCATTGATTTCAGATTTTTCACAGCTTCACTTCACTTGAGATCATGGCACTTCACTAACATTCTTTCTGTTTTGATCTGAGAATCCAATCAACCTCCTTCCTTTCTGATCCGCAGTGCCGGTGCTCTATAATTTCTGATTCACAGCCTTGAAAAATCAATCTCAATTTAAGTTGAGCACAAAACTGTCTCACTAGCATTCCATCTGATTTTTATTCTTTTCTACTGCATATTCAGCTTGTATTCTCAATTTTACTGCTCTCCATAACCTCTGATAGCTGTCGAGTGGTTTTCTTGCAATCCAAATTCAGTTCCAGCTCAGATCAGTCCAGCTACACTTCAATTTCTACTCTGCACAGAAAAAATTGGATCAGATTTGGCACAAGCTTCCTGCATTGGATCAGATTTGGTTAGCTTCAATTCAGACTCTATCAGATTGTTGTTGAACTTAGCTTCCTCAATTCCAATTTCCCAGTTTTTGATCCAACCCATTTCCTACCCAAAATAGCAGATTTTTTTCTTTGGCACAAACTTCTTTTCTCTGTTTTTTTTTCTTTCGTGCCATTTGTTTTCATTTCAAACTTTTAACCGAATTTAACTTGAGATTCAACTTCCTTGGATCTTCACATGATGATCAAGAATCTTCAATTGTTTATAATCTTTGACCACTTCTTCTTACTAATTTTTGACTCCAACTAAATTCAACTTGGCAAATGTATTTCTTTCCATCTCCTTTTGTTTATAACTGAATTTCTCAGCTTCCTTTTGCAAATTCTTGCTATAGCGTGCCACTTGGACTTGGCACAGCTTCAACATCAAGAAACATCCCAAACAAATAAGTCCATAGAAAAATGGGGTTAAGAGTAGGAATAAGGAAAGACAAATAAAATAGACATGATTAGTGCCAAAATTTTAATACGGAAAGGTAAATAATTTGATTAGTCTCTATAGATGTGATTCAATCATTGAAATATGGTTTTGAAAGAACCTAAGCAAGTTCTAGAGTACAATAACATATGTGTGTCACAAATATAAGGCTAATTCTCACTAGGCAAAAATAATTCATCTCAAGTCCTCAATTAAGAATCTAAAGCAAAGTAGTACTCAAGCATCCAAGAATTCATCCATGAGCTCAAACCTTAAGTTTTAACAATCAAATTTAATTTATTTTCAAGAGACTCTAAAATGACATGAAGATAACCTAAAGGGATACATTTATTTCTACTCATGTAAGAAACAAATTTCCAAAAAAACTAGCATCGTATCGACAATGACTCCTATTCATTCTACTTTACTCACGCATTTATTAGCAAGGACTCAATTTAAAAGAAAATTCTACTTCTAGAAAACATAAAACTAAAACATACAATAAAGAACAGACTCCCCTTTATTTCTGATGGACGGAGTCTATCAAGAAGTAACCTCCATCGTGGTAGTGGAGGAGTCTGGGTAGCTGAGAGAGTTTCCTTCATTTGTTCGACTTCATGGTACAGGGCTCCCCCACACTTGAACTTTACAAAAAATTGTTCAGGTGGCCGCAGGCGATTTAAGTACAAGACCCATGTAAGAGGTGGAGTGCTTCTAATTAAAGTAAAATCATCTCCTCCTTCTTGATGCCTTTTGAAAATCTTTCCAGGAGGTTGGAGTCTGTTCAGATGGAGCACCCACTCCAGAAGTCTTCTGGACCCTGCAAAACCATGTAATACCTCTCTCAAGCGTGCAGGGTCAGAAAGAAATGAAATAATATCAGTCTCTGCATGAAATGTATCCAAAACTGCATCATATCCAATGAAATCAATTCTTGGTACCTCCATGAATTTTTCACGATTATTTTCTACACAAAATGCATCCAGAAACTCATTACAAACAATAAAATCAATTTTTGGCACTTTAATAGAAATTTCACATTTATTTTCCACCAAGGATGTATCAAGCAATGTATTACAGCCAATGAAATCAATTTGAGGTGCCTCTATCAGTTTTTCACACTCAACTTCAGCATAAGATATAGCAATAGATTGATCATAATAAACAACATCAATTTCAGGCAGTTCTAAAAATTTTCTACAATCCATATCCACAAAAGATGTATCAAATAATGTATCACAACCAATGAATTCAATTTTCGGTTCCTCAATAAGTGTTTCACAATCAATTTCAGCAGAAGATATATCAAGAGCTGCATCACAATAAACAACATCAAGTCTAGGAACTTCTAAAAATTTTTCACATTCAGCATTTTCATGATATGTATCACCACATGCTTCACTTTCAACAAATTCAACATTAGGTACCTCAAAGAATTTTTCACAATCAAATTCTACAAAAGATGCATCCCTAAGTGTATCACAAACAATAAAATCAGTTTGAGGTACCTCTATAGATTTTTCCAAAGAAATAGGAAGAACACTTACCTGATCTTGCTGAAGAATACCTGGAGGTTCTACAAGAGTAGATGTAACTGTGGTCTCCTCCTGGTCAAGTACATGCTCCACTTCAGGTTCAGGTTCTGATTATAACGACCCGGAAAATTCTCTCAATATTTTCTTTAAAATATTGATCATGTCTAGATAATTTTCCGAGGGACCTAGAGATATTAGTACGAACCTTAGCCTAGAAATCCATGATTTTCTCATTTAAATTGAGAAACTAAGTACTAATGGGCCTTATATGGGCTTTCTAGTACCATGATTATTGATAGGTTTAAAGCAAAAAGTTAATATGAATATAAATGGATTTTAATTAGGAGTATTAGTAGGATTATGAGTAAGTTTAGCATAAATTTCCTATTTAAATTGGGAAGTTAGGCACTAATGGGCATTATATGGGCTTTCTAGTACCATGATTATTGGTGAATTTTAGGTAAAAATTTATAGAAATATAAAGGGGTTTTTAATGAGAAATATTAACATAATTATGGGGGAATTTTTAGGGGATTTTCGAAATAATAGAAAAAAAATGGAAAATTAGTGCATGCAGCAAGGATTTGAACCTTGGACCTCTTGTACAACCATGCATGCTCTAACCAATTCACCTAGCAAGGGAGTGCTATGAGGAAATGAAATGGATTATGGTTAAGGCTTAAGGAAAATGAAGAGACACCATGACTCTTCACTTACCCTCCTTAATGTGTTATAAAGAGGGGGCATGGGAGTTACTTTCTTCTTCCTCCTCCCTCATTTTAGCCGAAATCCCAAGAGGGGATTCTCCCTTGGAAAAGGTTCACCTAAGGCTCCATCTCCAAGATCCAAGGCTTTTACAAGGGTACAAAGGTTAGGAGTGGTCAAGAGGCAACAAGATCTTCATCCTTCTCCCAAATCTAAGGTCTATAATCAAGATCAACCTAGGTAAGACTCCCTCACCTGTGGTATAATAGTTCCTTTGTGATTTTTAGCATAATATAAAGTTGGTTTTAGATTTGATGTTGAGAAAACCATATTTTTGGACCCTAAAGTATTCGACCACCATGAGTTTTGGGTCCAAAATGATGTTAAAAATATTACTCATGCTTCCTAATGATTTTTCATGATGAATATAAGTTAAAATGAGATTTGGAGAAATTTTGGGGTACCCTAGGATCTCCTAGGGTTTCGGCCAACACCATGAACCCATGGGTAGGGTTGGATCTAAACCTTCAAGTGTGTGTTTTGTGTATTATCATGCTATAAGGGAGATTGAGGGTGACTTATGTGAATTTTCACAAGGCTTTGTGACCCTATAACTTTCGGCCAAGTAGGGGTCTAGGGCAAAGAGTTAGGGTTTCCCTCAAACAAGGGTCCTAATGGCTCCTATGGTATAGTATGGAAGGTGTTAGATGTTTAATTGGAAATTCTATGAATTTATTCATGCAACCATGGCCCCTTATATGTTTCGGCCAACCCTAGGACATAGGGCTTGGAGTTAGGGTGAACCCTAATCATGTGCCTAAATGGCTTCTTATGACCCTATAGGTAATTCATGGTTGTCACTATTCCTTATGCTACCTTACATGTTATTTGAATGATGGAACTCCCCCTTGTAAGTTTCGGCCAAGCAAGATAAATAGGGTATGGGAGGAGTTAGGGTTTGAAGAATGATGGTTTATGGCCTATTATAAAGTATATATATATATATATATATATATATATATATATATATATATATATATATATATAGGTTCAAGCATGTGGTAGGAATTATGTGATCAATAACCCTAATCTTAAGTACCATGTTTCATGTGTGTATGTTTATGCCATGCTTAATAGGGTTATTCATGAATGACTTATGTCCTATGCCATGCACTTGAGTGGTAGGTAGTATGTTTATGGAAGTCCTACTTATGCATGATGGTGATGAATACCATGCTTATGTATGAAATGCAATGTTTACCTTATATATCATTATCATGCAAGCTCTATGGATTAGGATAATTGTCTATGCAAACATGTCATGTTCAATGAATATAATACAATGCTTACCTTATATGCCATGATCATGCAAGCACTAGGGATGAGAATGATGTTTATTTAAGTAGGTCATGTTCTATGAATGAAGATGCATGTTATGTTTATAAACGAAGATGCATGTTATGTTTATGAATGAAAGTGCATGCTATGTTGTATGAATAAAGATGCATGCCATGTTTATGAATGACGGCACGGTCGATGGTCGACGGTACGACGGTACGACGGTCGTGAGGATCGGTAAATGGGCCGGTAAATGGGCCTGTAGATGGGTCGGGTTGTTACACATGCCATGTTTTATGAATGAAGATGCATGCCATGTTTTATGAATGAAGATGCATGCTATGTTTTATGAATGAAGATGTATGCCATGTCTTATGAATGATGAAGTATGTAAAGTATTTTACTTTATGAATGGGCTTGTACCGGACCGAAGTATGGGTCCAAGGGATGGGCATCTTAAGAACGCCCCGGTTATGGACTACCGACTATGCTGTCCACGGTTCTGGCACTACCGAAGCTGTGCAACAGGGATGGGCACCTTAAGAACGCCCCGGTTCTAGGACTACCGACTATGCTGTCCTTACCCTAGTAGGTCGGGGCTCGCTACCTCGTATTTGCTTAGGGATGCGCGCTTATGATGTATGTATGTGGTACAAGCCGGGGACCCCCAATGATGTTATGATTATGTTTAAGTATTTAAAAGTATGATTTTAAAAGTTAAGCATCCTTATGTATATGCATTAGACTCATGCATTCATTCATGTTATGCATTATGCCATGGTAGTAATGTCTTATACTTATGTTTCATGTCAAGAAATATGCATGATAGTAAACGATTTATGCTTATGGTTATGTTAAGAAGATGCCCATATGATATGATAGAAAGCATGCCTATGTTTATGCCATACAGGTTAGTTCATGCTTTATGTTTATGTTTATGCCATGTATCATGTCATGTTAAGAACGTTTACTTATGTTTATGTATCATGCCATGTTAAGAATGTTTATTTATGGTTATGTTTATGTCATGTATTAGGCCATGTTAAGTTGAATTATGTTTATGTCTATGTCATGTATTATGTCATGCTAAGAATGTTTATTATGTTTATGTTTATGCCATGTATCATGTCATGCTAAGAATGTTTATTATGTTTATGTTTAAGTCATGTATCATGCCATGCTAAGAATGTTTATTATGTTTATGTTTATGCTATGTATCATGCCATGCTAGGAATGTTTGTTATGTTTATGTTTATGCCATGTATCATGCCATGCTAAGAATGTTTATTATGTTATGTTCATGCCATGTCAAATATATGCTAAGTGATCCTAGATGCTTATGTTCTAAGTAGAGCACCAAGTATGTTAATGTTTCATGTGCTCATTATTAAGTGATGAATGGTTTTAGTGAGTAGGAAAGAGTCTTACTAAGCCTGTGTGCTTATAGTCTTATTTTCCTTATACCGCAGATCATGCAAGGGGAAAATAAGGAAGCAGCAGGAGGGCATGAATGCATGTGTGTGGTAGTGACTTGGCCAAGAAAACAATATGTTTACTCGTCTTATGCTAGAACTTTACCTTTACTACTTATGTGCTTGAATGGTGACTTATGTGACTCTATGACATGATGCTAAGTATGACATGATATGATGCTAAGTATGAAGTTAATATGCCAAGTTCCCATGTCATCATGTTAGGAATGGTAGTAGGTGCATCTAGGTGTAAGTTTAAAGTTTTCCGCTGCATTATGATGTCCACCTGCCCTACTCATGTTAACGTAACGCCGCTTTATGGAAAGAAAAAAAAAGCGGACGTTACAGGTTGGTATCAGAGCAGTTACCATCTCACTACACACACATCAAGTCCTCTTCCTGCCGCTTCCAAGTAAGTACCTCTCTGCATATCTTATGATAGTATGCACTTGTAGAATACTTTATGATTTTAGAATATGCAAGTATGAATGATGTTTTATGATGAAAAGTACTTTAGGATATGTAACTATGAACGATACTTTACTTTAATTTTTTTTGTATGAAACCAAATACTTTCAAGATTGATATATGTGTAGGAATAGCAATCACTTATAGTAGCCTTACTTGTATTTTATATGTGAGTGATAGTGAGCGAGGGTGATCCGTAGAGATTTAACTTAAGTAGCTACAGTCAGGTGGAATGAATATAGTAAATGATTGAGTGGTGGCAAAACGGAGTAAATCGGAAAAGAAGAGCAAGTAGATGTGAGAGGAGGAATGTGTAAAGTAATGAGGACATTATCTATATGAGTGTCATGACTATTTGGAATTAAGAAAAGTGGTGGACCAAAGCAAGTTTGTACTACTGATAAAAGGCGTATGTTAATATTTAGTGATGAGCATAGAAGTAATGAAAGTATGGTGCTTTATTAAGGGAGACTTATTAACTGTAGTATTAAGGGAGTAGAGTATTTGGTATAGGTATTCTAAGAGATTGTAGTGGTTATGAAATGAAGACTTAGTGGTGTATATCTATTAGGAATAGATTAATGTGTTAAGTTATTTGAATTTTCAAGCAGATATATATATAGTAGTAGCCATAGGGTAATATTCTTGATACAGGAAAGAAAGAGAGTAAGAACTAGATATGCAAAAGAAGGCGTGATAGAGATCAGCGAATAGGACCTTAGCGATAACTCTGTATGAAGGAACTAGAGGTTAGTGTTATCAGAGGCAAGAATGTAGTAAGAGCTTCTTTTCGAGCAAACTTACTAGGTGAAATGATCTAATAAGGTATAGATTTTGGAAAAGATCGATATAGGAATATTTTATAAATTCTTGATAGAGAAGTAAGATACGGAGATCATAAGAATGTGATTTTTGCGATTAGAGTGGAGAAAGCATGGCTGATAAATGAGAAAAGATATTTTGATACGTGAAAGAAGACTATGGAAAGATAG
This sequence comes from Boesenbergia rotunda, assembly GCA_024364735.1. Classification (NCBI taxonomy): domain Eukaryota; kingdom Viridiplantae; phylum Streptophyta; class Magnoliopsida; order Zingiberales; family Zingiberaceae; genus Boesenbergia; species Boesenbergia rotunda. The sequence continues at coordinate 113,532 of JAGFNQ010005796.1, forward strand.
AACAGAAAGTTAGAAGTTTAGTATAATATGTAGTTCAAGTAAGATAGTAACAGTCCATGCAAACAGTAAAGAATGGACAGTAAAGTAATTTGGATTGAGCGAAAACAATGGAATGAATACTCCAAATCATCTTTCTTACAAGTGTAAGTGGTATTTTCTTTTAGATTATGATGGGTAGAGTTAGGCAATGAATATTTAATATAATTTATTAGTAAGTAAAATATAATCAGAATTCTTGTCGTGTCCTAATAAAAGATAGTATATACAATAGTTGTAGTTTGTTAGTAGAAACTTCGAGATAAATAAGTAACCATTATAGAAGTAGGTTAAGTTAAAAGCAATGTCAATGTGTTATTTCAGTGAAATGTAAGTTGAAAGCTTCGATGAGACTTTTCCATTAATTTTACAAGATGAATTTTGAGTACCGGAATTAGTATGTAATGATAATATAAAGTAACAGATAGTATATATCAGAAATGATACATGTGAGTAAAATAGACCAGCATAAAAGATAATAAGCTAAGATGAATAACGCAAATTCACTATGACGAATAGGCATTATAGCTAAGATAATAAGCTAATTTTATGAATTTAATTGAGAAATTTTAGTATAATTAACAGAGACTATATGCATTATAGGTTAGGTAGTTAAAACAGAGTAAGTAGCTCAAATAACTAGAATAGGAAGTAATAGGATAAGCGATACATGAGTTTATGTACTATGAGAAGTTATGTTACATAGAAACAAATATACTAGTAGAATAGATAATAATAAAGTAAGAATAATTCTCGGGAAAAGGGGTAAGAAGATTCGAGTGGAAAGGAGAAAGAGATGTACTTATATAAAGCGGTAATTATGTTGTTGAGGAGTAGACTTGAAGTATGATACTGAATGTAATAAGAGAGAATCATATAATAATAATTGTAATTTTCGTTTAGTTTAATACAGATAAAAGACGTATGTGAGAAGCAGAGACACTGAAATCAGTACTAATTGAGAGGAGCTTCGGTAAGTTGGTGCATAGATGATAAACTTGTGCATAGTAAGTGGAAGTTAGATTCTAGTTTGAAGTAGCGAATACAAGTAACCAGGAATAAGTTAAATTATATTCTTTCGTGAATAGCTTAATAATAGACAAAGCTAGAGCGAGAAGGTACCTTTAGTCAAGGTCCTATGGCACAGTCAACGGTTCGAGGAAGCTACCTGGGAACGCGAGGACGAGATAAGACGCAAGTACCCGGAGCTATTCTAAGTTCGAGGACGAACTTTCACGAGGTATGGGGGATTGTAACGACCCAGAAAATTCTCTCAATATTTTCTTTAAAATATTGATCATGTCTAGATAATTTTCCGAGGGACCTAGAGATATTAGTACGAACCTTAGCCTAGAAATCCATGATTTTCTCATTTAAATTGAGAAACTAAGTACTAATGGGCCTTATATGGGCTTCTAGTACCATGATTATTGGTAGGTTTTAAGCAAAAAGTTAATATGAATATAAATGGATTTTAATTAGGAGTATTAGTAGGATTATGAGTAAGTTTAGCATAAATTTCCTATTTAAATTGGGAAGTTAGGCACTAATGGGCCTTATATGGGCTTTCTAGTACCATGATTATTGGTGAATTTTAGGTAAAAATTTATAGAAATATAAAGGGGTTTTTAATGAGAAATATTAACATAATTATGGGGGAATTTTTAGGGGATTTTCGAAATAATAGAAAAAAAATGAAAATTAGTGCATGCACCAAGGATTTGAACCTTGGACCTCTTGTACAACCATGCATGCTCTAACCAATTCACCTAGCAAGGGAGTGCTATAAGGAAATGAAATGGATTATGGTTAAGGCTTAAGGAAAATGAAGAGACACCATGACTCTTCACTTACCCTCCTTAATGTGTTATAAAGAGGGGCATGGGAGTTACTTTCTTCTTCCTCCTCCCTCATTCTAGCCGAAATCCCAAGAGGGGATTCTCCCTTGGAAAAGGTTCACCTAAGGCTCCATCTCCAAGATCCAAGGCTTTTACAAGGGTACAAAGGCTAGGAGTGGTCAAGAGGCAACAAGATCTTCATCCTTCTCCCAAATCTAAGGTCTATAATCAAGATCAACCTAGGTAAGACTCCCTCACCTGTGGTATAATAGTTCCTTTGTGATTTTTAGCATAATATAAAGTTGGTTTTAGATTTGATGTTGAGAAAACCATGTTTTGGGACCCTAAAGTATTCGGCCTCCATGAGTTTTGGGTCCAAAATGATGTTAAAAATATTACTCATGCTTCCTAATGATTTTCCATGATAAATATAAGTTAAAATGAGATTTGGAGAAATTTTGGGGTACCCTAGGATCTCCTAGGGTTTCGGCCAACACCATGAACCCATGGGTAGGGTTGGATCTAAACCTTCAAGTGTGTGTTTTGTGTATTATCATGCTATAAGGGAGATTGAGGGTGACTTATGTGAATTTTCACAATGCTTTGTGACCCTATAACTTTCGGCCAAGTAGGGGTCTAGGGCAAAGAGTTAGGGTTTCCCTCAAACAAGGGTCCTAATGGCTCCTATGGTATAGTATGGAAGGTGTTAGATGTTTAATTGGAAATTCTATGAATTTATTCATGCAACTATGACCCCTTATATGTTTCGGCCAACCCTAGGACATAGGGCTTGGAGTTAGGGTGAACCCTAATCATGTGCCTAAATGGCTTCTTATGACCCTATAGGTAATGCATGGTTGTCACTTTTCCTTATGCTACCTTACATGTTATTTGAATGATGGAACTCCCCCTTGTAAGTTTCGGCCAAGCAAGATAAATAGGGTATGGGAGGAGTTAGGGTTTGAAGAATGATGGTTTATGGCCTATTATGAAGTATATATATATATATATATATATATATATGTTCAAGCATGTGGTAGGAATTATGTGATCAATAACCCTAACCTTAAGTACCATGTTTCATGTGTGTATGTTTATGCCATGCTTAATAGGGTTATTCATGAATGACTTATGTCCTATGTCATGCACTTGAGTGGTAGGTAGTATGTTTATGGAAGTCCTACTTATGCATGATGGTGATGAATACCATGCTTATGTATGAAATGCAATGTTTACCTTATATATCATGATCATGCAAGCTCTATGGATTAGGATAATTGTCTATGCAAACATGTCATGTTCAATGAATATAATGCAATGCTTACCTTATATGCCATGATCATGCAAGCACTAGGGATGAGAATGATGTTTATTTAAGTAGGTCATGTTCTATGAATGAAGATGCATGTTATGTTTATAAACGAAGATGTATGTTATGTTTATTAATGAAAGTGCATGCTATGTTGTATGAATAAAGATGCATGCCATGTTTATGAATGACGGCACGGTCGATGGTCGACGGTACGACGGTACGACGGTCGTGAGGATCGGTAAATGGGCCGGTAAATGGGTCGGTAGATGGGTCGGGTCGTTACACATGCCATGTTTTATGAATGAAGATGCATGCCATGTTTTATGAATGAAGATGCATGTCATGTTTTATGAATGAAGATGTATGCCATGTCTTATGAATGATGAAGCATGTAAAGTATTTTACTTTATGAATGGGCTTGTACCGGACCGAAGTATGGGTCGAAGGGATGGGCACCTTAAGAACGCCCCGGTTCTGGACTACTGACTATGTTGTCCACGGTTCTGGCACTACCGAAGCTGTGCAACAGGGATGGGCACCTTAAGAACGCCCCGGTTCTGGGACTACCGACTATGCTGTCCTTACCCTAGTAGGTCGGGGCTCGCTACCTCGTATTTACTTAGGGATGCGCGCTTATGATGTATGTATGTGGTACAAGCCGGGGACCCCCAATGATGTTATGATTATGTTTAAGTATTTAAAAGTATGATTTTAAAAGTTAAGCATCCTTATGTATATGCATTAGACTCATGCATTCATTCATGTTATGCATTATGCCATGGTAGTAATGTCTTATACTTATATTTCATGTCAAGAAATATGCATGATAGTAAATGATTTATGCTTATGGTTATGTTAAGAAGATGCCCATATGATATGATAGAAAGCATGCCTATGTTTATGCCATACAGGTTAGTTGATGCTTTATGTTTATGTTTATGCCATGTATCATGTCATGTTAAGAACGTTTACTTATCTTTATGTATCATGTCATGTTAAGAATGTTTATTTATGGTTATGTTTATGTCATGTATTAGGCCATGTTAAGTTGAATTATGTTTATGTCTATGTCATGTATTATGCCATGCTAAGAATGTTTATTATGTTTATGTTTATGCCATGTATCATGCCATGCTAAGAATGTTTGTTATGTTTATGTTTAAGCCATGTATCATGCCATGCTAAGAATGTTTATTATGTTTATGTTTATGCTATGTATCATGCCATGCTAGGAATGTTTGTTATGTTTATGTTTATGTCATGTATCATGCCATGCTAAGAATGTTTATTATGTTATGTTCATGCCATGTCAAATATATGCTAAGTGATCCTAGATGCTTATGTTCTAAGTAGAGCACCAAGTATGTTAATGTTTCATGTGCTCATTATTAAGTGATGAATGGTTTTAGTGAGTAGAAAAGAGTCTTACTAAGCCTGTGTGCTTATAGTCTTATTTTCCTTATACCGCAGATCACGCAAGGGGACAATAAGGAAGCAGCAGGAGGGCAAGAATGCATATGTGTGATAGTGACTTGGCCAAGAAAACAATATGTTTACTCGTCTTATGCTAGAACTTTACCTTTACTACTTATGTGCTTGAATGGTGACTTATGTGACTCTATGACGATGTTAAGTATGACATGCTAAGTATGACATGATATGATGCTAAGTATGAAGTTAATATGCCAAGTTCCCATGTCATCATGTTAGGAATGGTAGTAGGTGCATCTAGGTGTAAGTTTAAAGTTTTCCGCTGCATTATGATGTCCACCTGCCCTACTCATGTTAACGTAACGCCGCTTTATGGAAAGAAAAAAAAAAGCGGGCGTTACAGGTTGGTATCAGAGCAGTTACCATCTCACTACACACACATCAAGTCCTCTTCCTGCCGCTTCCAAGTAAGTACCTCTCTGCATATCTTATGATAGTAAGCACTTGTAGGTTACTTTATGATTTTAGAATATGCAAGTATGAACGATGTTTTATGATGAAAAGTACTTTAGGATATGTAACTATGAACGATACTTTAATTTTTTTTGTATGAAACCAAATACTTTCAAGATTGATATATGGGTAGGAATAGCAATCACTTATAGTAGCCTTACTTGTATTTTATATGTGAGTGATAGTGAGCGAGGGTGATCCGTAGAGATTTAACTTAAGTAGCTACAATCAGGTGGAATGAATATAGTAAATGATTGAGTGGTGGCAAAACGGAGTAAATCGGAAAAGAAGAGCAAGTAGATGTGAGAGGAGGAATGTGTAAAGTAATGAGGACATTATCTATATGAGTGTCATGACTGTTTGGAATTAAGAAAAGTGGTGGACCAAAGCAAGTTTGTACTACTGATAAAAGGCGTATGTTAATATTTAGTGATGAGCATAGAAGTAAAGAAAGGATGGTGCTTTATTAAGGGAGACTTATTAACTGTAGTATTAAGGGAGTAGAGTATTTGGTATAGGTATTCTAAGAGATTGTAGTGGTTATGAAATGAAGACTTAGTGGTGTATATTTATTAGGAATAGATTAATGTGTTGAGCCTCATCTCTATCATCCTTTGTTGTTGAGCCTCATTCTCATTTGGATTCTCAAAGCCTCTTGATTAGTGTGGAACTCCTGTTGGTCTTGAAATGTAACATAAGGCTGCTGAAGACCAAGAGTAGGCTGTGCATTCTGAAATGGGAACTATTGAGGCTACTCAAATGGTTGAATGGGCTGATTAAACTGCTGAAAATTGGGCTGGAATGATAGTTGAATTTGCTGAGAATTGTAACCCTGGAAATCCTGAATTTGAGGTTGACATTGTTGATGGAAAAGCTGAAATGGTTGGGACTGAAAACTCTGGTTTTGAAATTGAAATTTTTGATCGTATGGCTGTGAATGTTGAAGAGGTTGTTGAAAATTCTGTATGGGTTGAAATTCTTGCTGCCATGGCTGAGATTGAGGCTGAAATTGATTATTTCCCTGCTGAAAACTTAAATAAGGCTGCTGGAAATCTTGGTTAAGATGCTGAAATCCTGGGTTTGGTTGAACTTGATGGAAGGGTGGTTGCTGAAAATTCAGATTATCTAAACACCCTTGCTGAATTCCTTGAAAAGGTAATTGATTTTGTTGATAAGGTGGCTGAAAATTAGGCTGAAAAAACTAATTTATTTGTTGAAAATTCGCACTAGATTGTTGGAAATCTTTATTTGGTGGCTGATTGAAAGGATGATTCTGCTGAAATTGTGGACACGACTGCTAGTAAGTAGATGAGAACATTTTGAACTAGCAGTCCTGTCACGAAACAAACAAGAAAAATGGCAGCAACTGTATACAAAAGATAAAGCACAAGAAAATAGAATCAAATGATATGCCCATAAGCACACAAACAAAAATCAAATAACTCAACTAGTTGCTTCCCCGGCAACGGCGCCAAAAATTTTGATGCCCTCAGAATTAGGTGTCACGAAATGTGGGTCTCAAAATTTAGATATGTGTAAGCTGGAAACCCTTTTTTGCTATCAAAGATGAAAACATAGTAAAGGGGCCACAAGTCGTATTTTTCCTAGGGCTAGTTGAGGTTGTTTGATTCGTGCTTGAGTTTATGTGTCGTTGATATTTTTGGGTTTCAAATAAAATCTGGGTTTAGTTTCAATTAGAAATGAGATCGCGATATAAAGAGAGAAGAAAATGAACTAGGCAAGTTTAAGCTAGGTGATGTCAACTAATGAGCTCAAACAATGATAAACTTGATCAACCAAAACACTTAACCGAGTTTTTAAACCAATACTGCCAGCAAATGCAAAAGGACTCTATAAATCATGTTGAAATTCAAGATCTACCACTCAAAACCAAAACATTCACTTGATATCAAATGCAGCCATGAAACAACTTGGCACGCAAAGGAGACAATTTATGTGCAGATATGATTTATAATTCAGAACCGATCCAATTTCGAATGCAAATGAATTCAATCACAGCGAGGCACTAGAAGATAAGTTTAATTCTGATACTAAACAGTGCTAAGGCTTTTCTTGATACCAAAATGCAGGGATCCAAGCTGAAATTGCTGAAAAGAAAACTGGATTTCAGAAACAATAAAGTTAAAGAACTAGCTGATACCAATCAGTTTGAGTAGGATCCAGTTGATACGCAATTCAGAGACTATGAAACAAATATGCAGCAAAGGAATACTTATCAACTCAGAAACTGCACAAAATAGGATAAAATGCAGGGCTGAAATTCCGAATGTCACTTTGCTGAAATCTGAGATACGAATTCAGAAACAATCAGCTGAGAATTACAGAAATGAATTCATTTTCTGATATGGGAATCGAATTGCAGGAATGAAAAACTAATTTGCAGAAATGGAGATGGAGTTTTGCAGAAATCGAAACTAAATGCAGAAATGAAATTAAAGTGCTACTCAAATGGAACAACTTCAGTGTAATTTCAGCAGGTAAACTATAGTTAGCTTGATACAAAATGCAGGAACTCAAGAGAAAAGAAACTAATACGCAGAAAGCAAAGAAACTGATACACAGCAACAACAAGAAAACTGATACGCAGCAGGCTTAACAGAAAATTCAGAAGTGAAACAGAGCAGAATTGATACGCAAAGGGAAAAGCTGATACGCATGAACCAAATTGAGAAACAAACTGAATTCGAACACAATTGTTCGCTAACAAGCAAACTAGCTAATAACAATTCAGAATTTAAACACTACTGAATGCAGAAATGATCCAAACAAAACTAACCCAGAAATTAGAACTGCAATTAAATGGAAGAAACGAAATTACAGCATAAGAACTGATACTAGCTAAAGAAACTAATCCTCAACCCTTCCCTAGCTCAAAACCTCCGTGTTCATCATGCAAGGGCAAGCCAAGAACCCCTTCAGCTCCGCAAATCACTGGGAACAGCTTCAATCGATCAGTTTCAGCTCACTCTGCACTCAGCTAGGGAAACACAATCCAATCTCCTCGATCTCAATGGCTGGGATTGCGATGATGATTTGAGGATCATCTTAGCTCACCTGAGGACCCATACAGACGGCTCAGATGATCGAAAATGGCTCGCGGATGAGATTCGAGTGATTGTATCGTAGAACAGCCGAAACCCTCAAACAGCCCTGTTCCGGCGCAATTTGAGCTAAAATCTCCAAAGAAACTATCTCCAATGATCCAGATCTTGTTCTAAATAAAGAATTGAGGTGGTCGCACCTCGGATTGAAGAAACTATTGAAGAAAATGCGAAGAAAAATGAAGAAGACGACTGTTGCGGCAAAGACGCGGCGCTGTGCTCTGTGGGTGATTTTTGATTAAATAGATAGGAATGAATGACTGAGATCGTTTTGATTAAATCCAATGACTGATCTTCATCCGATCTGAACCAAACGTTGATGATGTTGATCAAGGGTCAGGATCTGCCTCGGGGTAGCTCGGATCCTTCAGATTTGCAACGGATGGCCCAGATCAACCTAATCTTTGATTGGACAGTCTAGGACCCTCCGAGCTTGATCCAACGGTTGAACGATCTCTGATTGGGATGAAACCTTCAGATCTTGATCAGAGTGCTTGATTAACCCTAACCCTAGCTCAATTGCCTCAGATGGTCCCAGATGGCTCAGATCTAGCCGCTTTTGAATCGGACGACCCAGATTAATCCGAAGCTTGATAACTCGATCCGGGTCCACTTCCGACTCAAGTTTGACCCAGTATGCCCTAGGTCCATGATCCTTTCATGCCTTCAAAAATAGATCAAAAATTTATTGGCCAAATAATCCAAATATGTAAAGATTTGCAATTAAGTCCAAAATAAAGCTAAGTCCTAGAACCTAGGGTAAATTCACAATTAAGCAAGTAAAATATGGGTCAAACTTAGATTTTAGCAACTAAAATAATCAACAAAATGATACTTATCAGAAACTCGCCAAGCCATACCCATCTACTGGTATCAGAGCTAAGATTTTCAATTTTGTGTATTTAGGATTCGGTTACTTTTTGCGCATTATCATATATTTTATTTTTGTTGGATAATATGTGAATGTGCGTAAGCTAACACTTTGTTGCAGGCACTAGATTCCAACTATTATGGCTTAAATAATTTGTATGTGATTAGATTGTGCATTATTATAATTAATTGAATCCTCGGGGTTAACGAGGCTAGATAGGTATTTAATTTTTGTAATTAAATACGACACATGTTTAGCCAAACTTTTATTTACTTTTGATCTAGATTTTATGTACATTCCTTTGTGGAGTATAGGATCGATGGATGTAAATAAGTAGCTAGTCATCTCGGCTCGAAGATCCCTTCAATGGTGTCTTGCGCATGGTGTAGGGAGGGGCGGACGAGGTGGCGACACGACTGGAGGCGCATTAGAGACCAAAGCCATGATAGCTAGAAAAATCTAGGATTTTTCTTGTTTATGGTTTTGGTTATGTTCTTGTCGCGTGTGTGCATGAAAATTCCTCATAATAAATAACTAAGTGGGAGAGGAACCCTATGGGTCCCGCGACCTCCATTACTAATTTGACAAGTGATGCGAACAAGCCTGCGCGCCGGCTCTGAGTGCCTTCCTCCACAACGGATGGGTTTGTTCTGCAAATTACTGGGTCAGACAAGATTATAGGAGATTATTTAGGAGCGTGTAATTTTCTCCAATGGAAGACACATAATCCGAGGTAATTTTCTTAGTATTGTGTAATGGTAAACACTTAGATGTGAATAATAGTATCCTTCCCAACAGAGTCACTGCTATTATTTGTAGGATCGAAGTGAACCAACTATTAATTTTATTTGTCAAAATGTTAGGTTGACAAGGTAATAAAATTAATGGGTAAAACCTCCTCTAACAAATGTAGAATTCATATACGTCCACATGAACGTGGCATACGATATTCTCGGTGTTTTGAGGTGTTGGTTGATTTAAAAATTGATTGTTTGAGGAATCAATTTATTTTCGAAATTTGAAGTTGTGATTGTTGTGATTCTTAAGTAGTTTCAAAATGGTCTTTAACCCACTAGCTACTATACTTAAGGAGAACAAACGTAGTGGCCCCAATTACATAGATTGGAAAAGAAACCTAGACATTGTCCTAACTGCTTAAAAGTACAAATATGTACTCTTTGAGGAATGTCCTAAAAAACCTGGCATGAATTCTGGTGAAGAGGAGAGGGAGCGTTATAAGAAGTGGGTCAAGGCAGATGAGATGGCGCGGTGCTACATTTTGGCATCTATGTCTAATGTATTGCAACATCAGCATCAGGTCATGCACGCTGCTTATGATATGATGCTAAATCTCAAGGAACTCTCTGGGCACCAGAATCAGGCCGCTAGGCAGGTTGCAATGAAGAACTTGATGATGACTACCATGGTCGAAGGGACACTCGTGAGGGATCATGTCCTTAAGATGAAGGCTCATCTCAATGAGATTGAAGTCCTTGGAGTAGAGATCGACGGGGAAACCCAGGTCGATATCATTCTCTAGTCTCTGCATAGGAGTTTTGAGTAGTTCCGGCTCAATTACAATATGAACAAACGTACATATATGTTGGGGGAACTGCTGGCACAACTCTAGGAGGCAGAGGGGCTTTTTCGTCAGAGTTCTCAAGCCTTGGTTACTAAGAGGATTTCTTCTTCTATGACGAAAGGCAAGAAGAAGAAGAAATAAGGTGGGTACAAGAAGGCAGTTGGATCTCAGGAACCTTGGACTGGCATGAAGAAGTCGAGAGGCAAGTGCTTCACGTGTAAGCAAACTGGACATTGGAAGGTGAATTGTCCCCATCGTCAAGACAAAGGTATTTTTTCATGTTTAGTTGTTAAAACATGTTTAGCGGTGTTATCTACCGATACTTGATGTGTGGATACGGGAGTTATTGATTATGTCTGCAACTCTTTGCAGGGGTTCCAGGAAACCCGACGGCTAGCTGATGGGGAAATCATCATCTACATGAGCAATGTTATAGAGGTGGCGGCTATTGCAGTGAGAGACATTTATTTATCGTTTGATAGGAATAAAGTTTTGGTTTTGAGAAATTGCTTATATGTACCTCTTGTAGAAAGAACTTGGTTTCAGTTTTTAGATTAATAAAGCATGGATATTCTATTGCTTTTAATGACAAAGTTGTTATAAAAAGAAATAGAGAGATTATCTGTTCAGGTACTATGGTTGACAATTTGTATACTCTAGAACCAAAATCTCCCACGATGCAAATAGAAGCTAATAGCTCATCATCTAACCAAAATAAGAGAAAGGAACCTTCTAAAATGAACCAGACATATCTTTGGCAGCTTAAGCTTGGTCATATTAACCTTAGTAGGATTCAGAGTTTGATAGCCGATAGGCCCTTGGGTTCATTGGTGGTGGAAGATTTTCCAACCTGTGAATTTTGCTTGGAAGGTAAGATGACCAAGAGGCCTTTTAAGGCTTAGAGGTATAGAGCCAAAGATGAGTTAGAACTGGATCATTCTAATTTGTGTGGTCCTACGTCTATCCAGGCTAGAGGTGACTTTGAATCCTTCGTCTCTTTCATAGACGATTATTCAAGGTATGGGTACATTTACAAGATGCGCCGCAAGTCTGAATGTTTTAATAAGTTCAAAGAATTCAATGCTGATGTGGAGAAACTGTTAGATCGTGGCGCTTGCTAGAGGGGGGTGAATAGCACTTTTTCTCAACTTTCTCTACAAGATGGTTTAGACAATACAAACAAAATATATGAAAATTAAGAAAACAATGCTAACACAGAGAATTTTATTGGTATCCACCCTGAAAGGTGACTAATCCAAGGATCCACGCACGAGCACACTCTCCACTATGAAAACCTCCTTTAAGGTGGAGAAAACCTTTACAAGGTCGTCTTCTTCCTCTTTACAAGATTGAATTGAATACGAGAGGAAGATCTTATCACTTTTGGCACGAGCAGCACTTTGGTACACTTAAGAATCATACCTTCCTCGTGGCCAAAGTCACCCTTTAAATAAGAGTAAAGGACAACTCATAAAGCTATCCAGCCCGATACCAGTCGACTGCCCCTGGGGCATTCGACTGGTCTAGCGTTAATTGTTAGCCAACGGCTAACTCAACGACTAGTTTTCGGGGTTACCAGAGTAGTCGACTGGTTGAGGGCCGAAAACATTCTGTGAGTTTCTGTTTGTGCTGACAGTCGACTATCTTTCTCCCAGTCGACTGCCCAGCCTATACAAACACTCATCCTCACTTCAATGACCCTCCTTCACATGTGCCTTCAGGTACACTCCCTTGGCTTGCCCCTTGAAGTCTTCTTCCATCGGCTATCATCCCTCGGATGCGCACACAAGCCTTCCCTTGGCTTGCCTCCATGCCACCCTTCACGTGTGCCCTTTGAAGTCCACTTCCCGTCTTGCCCTTGGAGTCCTTGATGGACCCAAAATAGACTGTCATGAAATGTATGGGTCCTCCAAATTTAGAATATGTATAAATAGCTGGAAACCCTTTTTGCAATCAAAGTATGAAAACATAGTAAAGGGGCCACAGGTCGTATTTTTCCTAGGGACTAGTTGAGAGTTTGTTTGATTCGAGCTCGTGTTTATGTGTCGTTGGTGAATTTCGGGTTTCGAATGTGAATTGGATTTGGTTTCAAATAGAAATGGAAATGCAATGAAAATAGAGGAACTTAGCTAATAAGCCAAACAAAATGATGGTAATAAACAACTAAACAAATGCAAAAAACCAATTCAACCAAGGGAACTAAATCGAAATTAAAAGGGAACACAATGGATTAAATGCAGCCTTGATGCTAAACAAATGAATAAGTGCAGTGATGGCAGATTTTGGAAACAAACAAGCTTAACACAATTAATAGCATGCGAAATTCAGAAATCAAACAAGCAATTCAACTCAAACTAGCTATAATTTTTGGGAGCCAACCAATGCAAAGAAACTCAAAAATATTCGAATGCAAACCCTAACTAATTTCAAACACAATGGCTCACTAGAAGATAGGTGAATTCCTGATGAAAAACAGTGCCAAATCAGCTTGGCACGCAAAAGGAAACCCTTGTGCCAAAGCTGAAATTTTTGTGCCAACTTGTACTTGAAACTAATCGATTTAAGCATGGAAAGCACAGCTATGAATGCAGTGATATGCAGGGATAATGGAAGACATTCAGACTCCAACAGACTAATCAAAACAGGCGTTGAAGAACTTGACACAACAAATCTGCAGAAAACTGCAGGAACGTGCAGAAATTCAGAAACAGCAGATAGGTATGCAGCTACAAGTTTGATGCAAATTCAAGCAAGACAAATGAACTAGAATGCTACCATCCAAGGTTCAGCTAAGATTCACAAGAAATAGGCTCACTTGATATAGATTTTGGTCTGAAAATCAGAAACTCGCATAATTGGAAGCTAACTTTTGCAGAAATGAAAAACTGAATTACACTAACTGAACTGAAACTAAATGCAACAATTGACTTCAATAACTATGTAAATGAAACGAACTTAAAGGTGAATTCAGAAGATTAAAACTAAACTAGTTTGATGCAAATAAAAGGACTGATATGCAGCAGCCCCCAGAGCTGATACGTAGAATGAAGGGCTGATACGCAGTAGAAAACAGGGGTGCTAAACTGATACGCAGCAATTAAATTGCAAAAACAGCTGAATTCAAGTAAAGTGTTAAGTAACCGAGTTATCTAGCTACTGACCTTGAAGAATCGAAACCTAATTACGAAGGAACAATTCAGACAAGAAAGCTACAGCTAATACAAAGTTTCAAAAACAGAAATGAAATGGCAGAGATGAAGTTACAGCTAATTGCAATGGAAGTTAACTAAGCAAAGCCTCAATCTCTCTTCTCAGCTCAAGAAACCCTTGCTGTCACTCAAGGATGAGCCTCAAATTGAGAAAGAAACAATCCATACAAGAAAATTACAGCAGCTAGAATAGAAATTCAGAAATGAATTGCGGCAGAATTTAAACTGCAGCTAAACAACTAAAATACAATACGAAATCTAAACCCCAATCACTCCATTAGCTCAAGATCTCCTTGTTCGTCATGCAAGGGCTGGCCTCGAACCCGTAAGCTCAGCAATTCACTAGGGAACTGAATCTACAGTCGAATCGAGCTCAAACTCTGTTCAAGAGGGAAAACCCAATCGATTTCTTCAATTCAACCTTGTCTGATTGAAATGAAGGTGCGGGAATGATCCAAACACTCCAGGGAACCCCTCTGAATAGCTTGGATTGATGAAGAACTTGATAAAACCGAAATCGAAGCTATCAAATGCAAAGATGAGGAAACCCTCACTCAGCCCTGTTCTTGCCCAATTCCGAGCTGAAACCTCCACAAATTACTCTCCCTAGTGACCTCGAACTTGATCTAATGCAGAAAAAGGGTGGTCGCGCCCCTTGGATTGAAGAACTACCGAAGAGAAACTAAGAACACGAAGAAGAAGCTGGACTGTGCGGCGGAGACGTGACGAAGCTGAAGGCTGAGGAAATTTTGATTAAATACTTAAACATGGACGGTTCAGATTGATTTGAGAAAATCCAACGGCTGATCTTCATCCGATCTTAACCAAACTTTGATGATGTTGATAAGGAGTCAGGATCTGCCTCGTGGTAGCTCGGATCCTCCAGATTTGCAACAGATGGTCCAGATCAACCTAATCTTTGAATGGACGATCTAGAACCCTCTGAGCTTGATCCAACGGTTGAATGAGCTCTGATTGGGATGAAACCTTCAGATCTTGATCAGAGTGCTTGATCAACCCTAACCCTAGCTTGGATGGCTTCAGATGGTCCCAGATGGCTCAGATCTAGCCGCTCATGAATCGGACGGCCCAAATTAATCCGAAGCTTAATAACTCGATCCGGGTCCACTTCCGACTCAAGTTTGACCCAGTATGCCCTAGGTCCATGAACCTTTCATGCCTACAAAAATAGATCAAAAATTTAGTGGCCAAATAATCCAAATATGTGCAGATTTGCAATTAAGTCCAAAATAAAAGCAAGTTCTAAAACCTAGGGTAATTTCACAATTAAGCAAGTAAAACATGGGTCAAACATGGATTTTAGCAATTAAAATAATCAACAAAATGGTACTTATCAGTCCTCCTCCCTCGGCTCTCGTCCCTCGGATATGTCCTCCATGTGTGACTCTCCAAGTCCTGCAAACTCAATCACACATATCAAATAACAACATAATGTTGGTGCAGGAAGCTTCATATCGAACCTTGTTTTGATATTGGCAAAGGGTTTAAAGTTAAGTATTATTGGTGATCTAACAATATTACTCAAGTGTGCAGGAAAAGTCTTAGCGAAGGACTGCTAGGCACCTGGCGAAGGACTGCCAGGATACAAAGCCCTAGCGAAGGGCTGCTAGGCACCTGGCGAAGGAATGCCAGGATACAAAGCCCTAGCGAAGGACTGCTAGGCACCTGGCGAAGGACTGCCAGGATACTAAGTCTTGGCAAAGGATAGCTGGGCACCTAGCGAAGGGCTGCTAGGATACGAAGACCTAGCGAAGGATTGTTAGGCACCGAGCGAAGGACAGCCTGGGATCCAAGACCTAGCGAAGGACTGCTAGGCACCTGGCGATGGACTGCCAGGATCCGAAGACCTGGTGAAGGACTGCTAGGCACCGGGCGAAGGACAGCCTAGTTTCCAAGACCTGGCAAAGGACCGCTAGGCAAAAGTCCAACCGGAGGAGCCGGTTGGCAACAGGTAAATTCTCCTGAGAGGAGTAGGTGAGAACGCGTTCCCCGTCGAGGGAACAGTAGGCGTCGGTTCGACCTAGGGCTCCATTTTGGAGACCCAAAGTCATAACCAAGACAGCTAAGGCTGTATAAAACTAATAATTGATTGCTCTATGTTGTTTTGGATTAACCCTGGATGCAGGACCGAAGGAATGAGTGTCTGCAGCTCAGAACGCCTTAAAGGAGAGAGGCAGCAGCTGAGCAGGGCGCCCCCAGTGCCCCGGGCGCCCCCAAGGTGAATACAAAACAAGAAGAGCAAAGTACTCTTCGGAAGCTCACTGGGCGGGGCGCCCTCGTGCTCCCGGGCGCCCCTGTGCTCCCGGGTGCCCCCAGTGCCCAGGGCGCCCCGCACCCAAGCCACCGAAGCGGATAACTCTGATCCAGCCGAGAAGCTCGCTGAAAAGGTCAACCAGGGCACCCCCAGCATCCCGGGCGCCCCAGAGTCGATCCTCATCCCTATTCGAGTGGGATAAGGGTTGACCGAGGTAATTTTGGATCGGTTGACACGTGGGGAGGGGGGGCGCCCCCAACGTTTAGGGCGCCCCGAAGTGCTATAAATAGCACCCAACACCAAGGCTTCTCAACAATCAATTCTTCCAACGCATTCACGCTCTTCTACTCCCGCGCTCTACTCCGGAAACCTCCCGACTCGAGATACAAGCGCCAACGACGTCCCTCTGCTCTGATAATACAATCTACACCGAACGTCGGTAACGAAGAGCTGCTTTTAAGTTTACTGTACTATTCTTGTAATACATTTTGTAAACTATTTTTGCGCACATATAAAATTGCCCGCAGTAAACGGTCAACGACCGTGGGCCTTGGAGTAGGAGCCGACCGCGACTCCGAACCAAGTAAAATCTTGGTGTTCGCGTGTGTTTTACTTTATTTATTTCCGCTGCTAATTCTCTTTTACAAATCCGAATGTTTTACGATATTCACCCCCCTCTATCGTTCTTCTCGATCCAACACATAACACCCTAACCTTAAACATATTGACACACACACATCAAAACCATGATCTTCCCGAACATTCTTGGGTTGATTGCCCCAACAATCTCCCTCTTTTTGATGTGTGGCAATATGTTTAAGTTAGGGAGAAAACACTAGCCAACAACAATAATTGAAACAACAAGACATAGTAAGAAAACAAGAGATAACCTCCCCCTTAACCTATGCCTTCTCCATTTTCAATATTCATAAGTCAAAGTTAAACCAAAGTTAAGTTACAAACCTAACTTAAACCACCCATTCTCCCCCTTTAACACCATCAAAATGATTGCCCAAAGCAATACTCACCCATGACATCAAATGCGAGCATAATTCATTTCTGAAAATTCTCAGTTTATTGAAATCAGCCGTGCCAGGGGCAGTCGACTGATACTCTGTCAGTCTGAATTACAGGTTTCTGAGTCGAATTTCAGAAACTCCCCAACAATTCCAAAAAATTCCAAAAATTGTAAAAATTTGCAAGTATATTTGATATGATATACTCTAACAAGAAAAAATATCAGTTCATGAAAAATTTCAAACATGCTTAACTTTTGACTAAAGTTCAAATTTTTGAAAAACACTAACTTTGTATCAAATTTCCACCCTAATTTTGAACTCATACATCTTCCAAGTTTATAGCAAAACAAATAAAACATAGAATGGTTTCCAAATGTTTAAAATGTCCAATCATGATCTTTGGGCAAGATGTCCATTAATTAAACACTTACTTTCCCCATGATTGGTCTATTTTCAATAATTTTGATACATCTAATGATCCAACACTATGTCATAAGCACAAGTGAACCATTTGTATCATCCTAATGGATCAAACACCACCTTCCTATTGTATTACCCTAAGGTTCATCCTATACTTCTACAAAACACATACCAAGGCCCCTTCTTAAGGATGTGAACTCTACTACGGGAAGAGGCTTGGTAAATATAACGGCAAGGTTTGACTTTGACTCAATATAGTACAAATCTATATCACCCCTTGCCACATGATCCCTAATGAAGTGATGCTTCACTTTAATGTGTTTTGTTCTAGAATGGTGAACTGGATTTTTGGTTAAGTTAATTGTACTTACATTATCACACAAAACCTTGATCTTGGAGTAATGTAACTCATAATCCTCTAAGGTGTGCATGATTCAAAGTAGTTGGGGCACACAACCACCCATTGCCACATATTCGGCCTCCGTTGTTGATAGGGAAACACATGGTTGTTTCCTACTACTCCAACTAACTAAGGATGACCCAATAAATTGACATCCTCCACTAGTACTCTTTCTATCTAGTTTACAACCCGCATAGCCCGAATCGGTGTATCCATCAAGTTCAACATTTAGTGTTCTAGGATACCAAAGCCCGACATTAAGAGTGCCCTTTATATACCTTAAAATTCTTTTAACCACCACTAAATGAGACTCTTTGACACATGATTAGTACCTTGCACACATACCTACCGCAAATAATATATCGGGTCTACTAGCGGTTAGGTACAATAAACTACCAATCATGCTCCTATATTATTTTGAGTCTACCATTTTACCTTCAAGGTCACTATCCATTTTGACATTTGTTCCTATAGGGGTAGATGCTATCTTGGCTTTTTCTAATCCAAATTTCTTAATGATTTCTCTAGCATATTTAGTTTGGTAAACATGAATTCCTTCATTTGTTTGTTTAACTTATAATCCCAAAAAGAATGTCAACTCTCCCACAAGACTCATCTCAAATTCATTTTCCATATATTTAAGAAACTCATTGAGAAATTCACTATTTGTGGACCCAAAAATAATATCATCCACATATACTTGGGCCACAAAGATGTCCTTATCCTTAGATTTTAGGAATAGAGTTGGATCAATTGTACCTCTCCTAAAACTCTTGGATACTAATAATGATGAAAGCCTTTCATACCAAGCCCGGGAAGCTTGTTTCAATTCATACAAGGCTTTTCTTAGTTTATAGACATGCCTAGGGTAATTTGGGTTTTCAAACCCGGGTGGTTGCTCTACATATACCTCTTCCTTAATGACCCCATTAAGGAATGCCGACTTCACATCCATTTGGTGAAGTGTGAAACCCATGTGAGCGGCATATGCTAATACAATTCTAATCGACTCTAATCTAGCTACGGGGGCATATGTCTCATCATAGTCAAGACCCTCTACTTGATTAAACCCACTAGCTACCAACCTTGCTTTATTTCTAGTTATCTTTCCTTGGTTATCTAACTTGTTCCTAAAGACCCATCTTGTGATGACAATGGTACAATCATTTGGCCTAGGAACCAACTCCCATACTTCACTCCTTTCAAATTGATTTAACTCCTCTTGCATAGCTAGGACTCAATCCACATCACCTAATGCCTCATCAATAGATTTCGGTTCTAATTGAGAAATCAAGGCAATTTGACTACTTTATTCCCTAAAGTAGGATCTAGTTCGCACCCCTTGAGTGACATCACCCACTATTTGGTGAATGGGGTGATCTTGGTGATGCCTTAAGGGCATAGAGGTTATGGATTCATTGACTACATGATGCTCATGTTGGGACCGGGTGCATGTTGACATGGATGCGGATTTGTAATTTTAAAATTAATTACGTGCAGCGGAGGGTTTAGCATAAATAATTTCTCAAATTATTTAACAACACATCTAAGCATGCAACTTTATCTTGTGTAGACATGATCATATATTTAAAATTTTGTAGAAACGTAAACTAATTTACGTATTACCTGGCGTAACTCGAAGGTGTAGGACCGGTGTCGTCGATACAGGGGGGTGAATATCGAACGTTACAATCTTCCGTGGAAATCTTCGTAAAACTTTCGATCTATTCAGAGTGTTAGTGCAGCGGAAAATAAGATAGAAAAAGAAAAGCAATACACAAGGACACAACGGGATTTATTTACTTGGTTCCCAACCCCCCAGGGTTAGTACGTCCAAGGCCTATGTACTCGGCGTGAGTCCACTATTGGTCTCCTTTTCGAAATTTCCAGAGGCGGAGAAAACCCATCTTACAGTGCAATAGTACAATCAAAATATAGGAAATTAAGTACAAACTATTAAATGCAAACCGAACAAAACAAAGTTGAAGCTCGGCCGATCTGGACCTCCGAAGTGTCGCGCACTTCCTCCTGGAGCCTCCCGGTCGTAGAGCCTCGTCTTTAGCGCGTTGTCGTCAGTCAGAATGATCAGAATGACTTACAGCAGTTCTGTCTGAAGCAGAGGGGTCGAGGCCCCTATTATAACACTCTTGGGGGCGCCCTGGACGTCGGGGGCGCCCCGATAAACCCGGTCAAACCTTATCCCCACGACGACCTCGCCGCAGCTGATAAAACCTTTGACCAGGGCACCCCGGACCTCCCGGGCGCCCCGCTTGAAGCCTATTCTGCTTACACACACATGGCCACTTTTTCCTTCATTAGCTTGGGCGCCCCCATCAATGGGGGCGCCCTGGATGCCTGGGGGCGCCCCCACTGATGGGGGCGCCCTGCTTCAGGGCTTCCAGCCTCCTGCTTTGTCTTCCCATCTTAGTACCTGCAAGATACATAAACACAAAGCACATATACATATAATATTAGCCTTAAGGACTTGGTTCGGACTTCGGATCTCCACGAAACCCTAGGTCGAACCGGCACAAGTTCCCATCCTCGAGAACTCACCTTTCACCTACTCCTTTTAGGAGACGATTGCCACCCAATCCTTCGGGTGGTCTTTTGCTTAGCTTCCGATACTTCCGGACCTCGAGACGCTCAAACCCTGACTCGTCTCTACTCCTGTCCTTAGTCATCGCTCAGCTAAGTTGCTCAGTCCCTTGGGCCAAGACTTAATTCCCTAGCAGTCCTTCGCCAGGTGCCTAACAGCCGTTCGCTAGGTCTTCGTTACCAAGCAGTCCTTCACCTGGTGCCTAGCAATCCTTCGCCAGGTCTTCGGTACCAAGCAGTCCTTCGCTTGGTGCCTAGCAGTCCTTCGCTAGGTCTTAGACTCCTAGCAGCCCTTCGCTAGGTGCCCAGCAGCCCGTCGCCAGGTCTTAGGGTTCCGATGCCTAGTAGTCCTTCGCTAGGTTCCCAGCAGCCCTTAGCCAGGTCTTAGGGTTCCGATGCCTAGCAGTCCTTCGCTAGGTGCCTAGCAGCTCTTCACCAAGTCTTAGGGTTTCGATGCCTAGCAGCCCTTCACTAGGTGCCTAGCAGCCCTTCGCCGGGTCTTAGGGATTCGATGCCTAGCTTAACTAGGACTTTTCTTCAACTTAGGTTACTTCTCCATTGCTCCCCTTTGTCTGTTCATTGTATCACTGACTTAAATGTATTGTCAAACATTAAAACACTTAAAGAAGAACATCATTGATGCAACTTGCACCAACAATCTCCCCCTTTTTGATGTTTGACAATAACTTAAGTTAGATTGGTTTAAGGGGCTAACTTACCATCCTTGGGATCAAAAATGAAAAAAAAATGATATAAGTTTTGAAACTACATTTTTGATTTTTGGTAGAAAATTATTCTAACTTAAGCACACCTCTCCCCTTAAGTAATTTTGAAAATTTCATTTTCAAAATTACTTTTTGAAAAATTCTAGTCTAACTAGTTTGGGTCTTGGATTGGTAGCTTCGACTAGTTTCACCAGTCTAATGAGACCAAGTAGTTTATACTTGACCTTATTAGAAGAGGCTTCCCTAACGTACTACCTCACCGCAGCTGATAAAGCCTTTAACCAGGGCTCCCCGGACCTCCCGGGCACCCTCATGAAAGCTTATCTGTGTTTCGGACTTGAAACAACACAAACAGCTTTGAACCCGAGCGCCACGGACCTCCCGGGCACCCCGCTTGAAGCCTATTCTGCTTACAGACACATGGCCACTTTTTCCTTCATTAGCTTGGGCGCCCCCATCAATGGGGGCGCCCTGGATGCCTAGGGGCGCCCCCACTGATAGGGGCGCCCTGCTTCAGGGCTTCCAGCCTCCTGCTTTATCTTCCCATCTTAGTACCTGCAAGATACATAAACATAAAGCACATATACATATAATATTATCCTTAAGGACTTGATTCGGACTTCGGATCTCCACGAAACCCTAGGTTGAACCGGCACAAGTTCCCATCCCCGAGAACTCGCCTTTCACCTACTCCTTTCAGGAGACGATTGCCACCCAGTCCTTTGGGTGGACTTTTGCTTAGCTTCCGATACTTCCAGACCTCGAGAAGCTCGAACCCTGACCTGTCTCTACTCCTGTCCTTAGTCATCGCTTAGCTAAGTTGCTCAGTCCCTTGGGCCAAGACTTCATTCCCTAGCAGTCCTTCGCCAGGTGCCTAGCAGCCCTTCGCTAGGTCTTCGTTACCAAGCAGTCCTTTGCCTGGTGCCTAGCAATCCTTCGCCAGGTCTTCGGTACCAAGCAGTCCTTCGCTTGGTGCCTAGCAGTCCTTCGCTAGATCTTAGACTCCTAGCAACCCTTCGCTAGGTGCCCAGCAGCCCGTCGCCAGGTCTTAGGGTTCCGATGCCTAGCAGTCCTTCGCTAGGTGCCCAGCAGCCCTTAGCCAGGTCTTAGGGTTCCGATGCCTAGCAGTCCTTCGCTAGGTGCCCAGCAGCCCTTCGCCAGGTCTTAGGGTTTCGATGCCTAGCAGCCCTTCGCTAGGTGCCCAGCAGCCCTTCGGCAGGTCTTAGGGTTTCGATGCCTAGGTTAACTAGGACTTCTCTTCAACTTAGGTTACTTCTCCTTTGCTCCCCTTTGTCTGTTCATTGTATCACTGACTTAAGTGTATTGTCAAACATTAAAACACTTAAAGAAGAACATCATTGATGCAACTTGCACCAACAATCTCTCCCTTTTGATGTTTGTCAATAACTTAAGTTAGATTGGTTTAAGAGGCTAACATACCATCCTTGGGATCAAAAATGAAAAAAAATGATATAAGTTTTGAAACTACATTTTTTATTTTTGGGAGAAAATTTTTCTAACTTAAGCACACCTCTCCCCTTAAGTAATTTTGAAAATTTCATTTTCAAACTTACTTTATGAAAAATTCTGGTCTAACTAGTTTGGGTCTTGGATCGGTAGCTTCGGCTAGTTTCACCAGTCTAACGAGACCTTGTAGTTTATACTTGACCTTATTAGAAGAGGCTTCCCTAACGTACTACATCGCCGCAACTGATAAAACCTTTGACCAGGGCGCCCCAGACCTCCCGGGTGCCCTCATGAAGGCTTATCTGTGTTTCGGACTCGAAACAGCACAAACAACTTTGAACCCAGGCGCCTCGGACCTCCCGGGCACCCCGCTTGAAGCCTATTCTGCTTACACACATATGGCCACTTTTTCCTTCATTAGCTTGGGCGCCCCCATCAATGGGGGCGCCCTGGATGCCTGGGGGCGCCCCCACTGATGGGGGCGCCCTGCTTCAGGGCTTCCAGCCTCCTGCTTTGTCTTCCCATCTTAGTACCAGCAAGATACACAAACATAAAGCACATATACATATAATATTAGCTTTAAGGACTTGGTTCGTACTTCGGATCTCCACAAAACCCTAGGTCGAACCGACACAAGTTCCATCCCCGAGAACTCGCCTTTCACCTACTCCTTTCAGGAGACGATTGCCACCCAGTCGTTCGGGTGGACTTTTGCTTAGCTTCCGATACTTCCGGACCTCGACACGCTCAAACGCTGACCCGTCTCTACTCCTGTCCTTAGTCATCGCTCCGCTAAGTTACTCAGTCCCTTGGGCCTAGACTTCATTCCTTAGCAGTCCTTCGCTAGGTGCCTAGCAGCCTTTCGCTAGGTCTTCGTTACCAAGCAGTCCTTCGCCTGGTGCCTAGCAATCCTTCGCCAGGTCTTCGGTACCAAGCAGTCCTTCTCTTGGTGCCTAGCAGTCCTTCGCTAGGTCTTAGAATCCTAGCAGCCCTTCGCTAGGTGCCCAGCAGCCCGTCACCAGGTCTTAGGGTTCCGATGCCTAGCAGTCCTTCGATAGGTGCCCAGCAGCCCTTCGCCAGGTCTTAGGGTTCCAATGCCTAGCAGTCCTTCGCTAGGTGCCCAGCAGCCCTTCGCCAGGTCTTAGGGTTTCGATGCCTAGCAGACCTTCGCTAGGTGCCCAGCAGCCCTTCGCCAGGTCTTAGGGTTTCGATGCCTAGGTTAACTAGGACTTTTCTTCAACTTAGGTTACTTCTCCTTTGCTCTCCTTTGTCTGTTCATTGTATCACTGACTTAAGTGTATTGTCAAACATTAAAACACTTAAATAATAACATCATTGATGCAACTTGCACCAACAATCTTCCTCTTTTTGATGTTTGTCAATAACTTAAGTTAGATTGGTTTAAGGGGCTAACTTACCATCCTTGGGATCAAAAATGAAAAAAAAAATGATATAAGTTTTGAAACTACATTTTTTATTTTTGGGAGAAAATTTTTCTAACTTAAGCACACCTCTCCCCCTTTGTCATACATTAAAAAAACTTTAAGAAAATACTTGCACCAACAATGAAAACCTTTTTTGAAAATACTTAGTGCAAAATTTTTGAAAGCATTGCATTTTGAATGATATATTGCATTTTTTGAAAAATGCATAATTTTGAAAAAGATGCTATGTACTTTTGAACGATTATGTAATTTTTGAAAAATATAAGTACCTTTGAAAAATGTATTGAATTTTTTGAAAAAATAAGTACTTTTGGAAAATGCATAATTTTTGAAAGAATGCTAGTGGATTTTTGAAGGACATTTTCCTAAGTGTCCTGGAAATTCTTCAAACTCAAGTAAATATTAACAGAATTTTGTCAAAAAAAATGATAGTACTTTTGAAAATATATGCTAGTGGATTTTGAAAAATGTGTGAACTTTTGAAGACCCAATATTTTACTTGACTTAGTTTATCTTCCAGTCTGACACCATCCTGGGAAACCTTGTTGACTACAAGGACATTTCTAAGTGTCCTGGAAAATTCTCCAACCCAAGTAAACATTATTTCAGAAATAATTTCATAAGCCACACAAATTCTAACAAATAGAATAATACTATTTTGAAAGACTTAGATTTTTAGCAAGATTTTGAAGATATGAAAACATGTTATTAAATAATTCTTTTAATATGACCTCCCCCTAAACTTGACTCAGTCCTGGGAAGCTTGTTGACCACAAGTACTCTTCCTCTGAGTCTTAAGGTTTGATTCAGATTAAAAAGAAATATTTAACAAAAAAATGAATAATTACCAAAAAAAACTTTTTTGAAATTCTTCTTTTGACTCAGACTCCCCCTAAATTTGACACATCCTAGGAGTCCTTGAAGATCATGAAGTGGACCTTTCCTCTGTGTCTTTAGGGTTTATCAAAGTCAAAGAAACAGGTAAATTTTTGAACATATAATTTTTACAACATAAACCCTTTTTGAAAACACAAGTAATACTGATTTACAGCACAATTTTCGAAAAGTATTTTTCAAATGATAGTAATGTTTAAAGTGCAGTTTTTGAAAACCATTTCAAAAAAATGAAAAGCACTCCCCCTGTACCCGATACCGTTTGACTCTATCTACGTGCCTTAAGGAACTTTAGTGTTATCCTAAGAGGCTTGTGTCTAATTGTGTGAGTCAAACTATTTTCAAAAGAATATAATTTTTGAAAGCATATACTGTATTGGCAATCAAACAAGCATGAAATCCATACAAACATTATTATGTTGAAGCACTATTTTGAAAATATATTTTTAGGAAAATATTCTAACAATTTTGGAAAACAATTTTGAAAAATATTTTTCAATTCATTAGTCCTTAACATCTCACCCATTTTAGATGTATCAATACAACAAGCATGGTTGCCTTATAGGTGTATTGTGAGATGCTTGAATTATTTTTCTTAATTTATTATTAATTCTAAGATTCAATTGAAGCTTGTGTTAGATTTGAATTTGACACGAAGTAACTTGAATTTGAATTTCAAAAATCGGCTTCCAGGTCTTGGCGAGGCACTATGCCTTCTTTGGCCGTAGCCTTATTGGATCATCAACCCTTTCCTTGACAAAGCCTTTTAATGAAATTTCATTTTCAAAATTACTTTTTGAAAAATTCTGGTCTAACTAGTTTGGGTCTTGGATCGGTAGCTTCGGCTAGTTTCACCAGTCTAAAGAGACCAAGTAGTGTATACTTGACCTTATTAGACGAGGCTTCCCTAACGTACTATCATCTCATCGCCACCCAATACTAGGTTGATCAAGTTTCAATTATTCTTTTTCCTATAGCCGTTCTAATATATGCATATAATTTAAATATGAATGACATGTCATATATTTAAAGAAGTAGTAAATGCATGGCATGACAATTATGCATGAGTCAAACAAGTCCAATCATTTTATTTAAGTTTCTAATGATGTATCAAATTCCCGATTTGATACATGTCGTGTGAACCCGCGAATATGTCAACCCACTTTGACATATTTAATGTTATCAATTTTAATTATTATAGTTTGGGTAAAATTTTATTTTAGTACAAGTTTAACTTGTTTAACGATTAGTTGGAGATTATATTGATTAAGGATTGATTAAGAATTAATTGATGTTGAATTAATTGAATTTGAATTAATTAAGATTAAATTATTAATTAATTGAATTAATTTGAAATAAGTAAGATTTAATTAACATTAATTAAGATTTAATTTGAATTGAATTTAGATTTTAATTTAAATTTAATTTAGATTTAATTTATTTATTTGATTTAATTTGAATTATTTGAATTAATTCGAATTTAATTGAATTTGTTTGAATTGATTGAATTCATTTGAATTTTAGTTAATTTGAATTTAATTTAGATTTAATTTGAATTTAATTAAGATTTAATTTAAATTTAATTAAGATTTAATTTGAATTTAATTTAGATTTAATATGAATTTAATTTATATTTAATTTAATTTGAATTTGATTTAATTTGAATTTAATTTAATTTGAATTTAATTTAATTTGAATTTAATTTAATTTGAATTTGATTTAATTTGAATTTAATTTAATTTGAATTAGATTTAATTTGAATTTAATTTAATTTGAATTTAATTTAATTTGAATTTAATTTAATTTAATTTGAATTTAATTTAATTTGAATCTAATTTAATTTGAATCTAATTTAATTTGAATTTAATTTAATTTGATTTAATTAAGATTTATTGATAAGGTTATAATGATTTATTAATAGTTGTGGATTTAAATTCATCATTTTCATTATTTCGAAAATTTCTTCTTCATCTTTATCTATCTTTTCAAATTTTTCTATCAATTCGGATTTATTTGAACCTTTGTAATTTTTATTGACTATGGCCCTAATCTTAGATAGTTCCATATCCTCCTTAGGATTAGATCTTTCAATATCCTCACAGTAGGTGGAGTAAAATGGGCCACTAGTTAAAGTTTTGTAATAACTTTCAAAATTATCTATAATCAAATTATTATCTAGGTGAATTTTATCTTCAAGATTATCCTCAGAATTATCTTCAGACATATCTTCAATATTTTCAAGAAATTCAAAATTAATCTCTAGATTATCCTTAAGATTTTCAGAATTAATTTCTGGATTATCCTTAAGATTTTCTGAATTAATTTCTGGATTATCCTTAAGATTTTCAGAATTAATTTCTAGATCATCCTTAAGATTTTTAGAATTAATTTCTGGATTAAATTTAATTGAATTAAAATTATCAGAAGTAACATTATCAGAATTTATTTTAGAAATCACTGAATTGATGTTCTGGATTAAATAGTTAATTTCGGATATTTCAGTCATATCTGTATTTTCTAATTTGACATGCAAAAAATTAATTTTACTATGCAGTAAATCTAATTTATCAGAAAAATTAACTAAATTATCACAAGGCAATGCAGGAATTTGTAACATCTTTTGAACATAAATCTTGCGTACCTTTGCCGGACACTTGTTTTTGTAGTGTCCGTATTTCTTGCATTTGAAGCATCGTACGTGATCCTTGTTTTTCCGGACTCCTGGCGCTAGTGTCTCCTTTGCCGCCGATGGTGTAGATCGAGTCTTACGAGTAGGGCACTGATTTTTATAGTGCCCTCTCTCCCTGCATATGAAGCACGTGATATGAAATTTAAAAACAGACATTTAAATAAAATATACCTGATTCACCCCTGAGCTCCCCCTCAACTCCTGGCGTCATTGCTCCGTCGGCGGTTAGTCCGGTGAAGAGCGACTCGGCTCTGATACCAATTGTAGGACCGGTGCCGTCGATAGAGGGGGGGTGAATATCGAACGTTACAATCTTCCGTGGAAATCTTCGTAAAACTTTCGATCTATTCAGAGTGTTAGTGCAGCGGAAAATAAAATAGAAAAAGAAAAACAATACACAAGGACACAGCGGGATTTATTTACTTGGTTCCCAACCCCCCAGGGTCAGTACGTCCAAGGCCTATGTACTCGGCGTGAGTCCACTATTGGTCTCCTTTCCAAAATTTCCGGAGGCGGAGAAAACCCGTCTTACAGTGCAATAGTACAATCAAAAGTATAGGAAATTAAGTACAGACTATTAAATGCAAACCGAACAAAACAAAGTTGAAGCTCGGCCGATCTGGACCTCCGAAGTGACGCGCACTTTCTCCTGGAGCCTCCCGGTCGTAGAGCCTCATCTTTAGCGTGTTGTCGTCGGTTAGAATGATCAGAATGGCTTACAGCAGTTGTGACTGAAGCAGAGGGGTCGAGGCCCCTTTTATAGCACTCTTGGGGGCACCCTGGACGTCGGGGGCGCCGAGATAAACCCGGTCAAACCTTATCCCCGTGTCGACCTCGCCGCAGCTGATAAAACCTTTGACCAGGGTACCCCAGACCTCCCGAGCACCCTCATGAAGGCTTATCTATGTTTTGGACTCGAAACAGCACAAACAGCTTTGAACCCGGGCGCCCCGGACCTCCTGGGCGCTCCGCTTGAAGCATATTCTGCTTACACACACATGGCCACTTTTTCCTTCATTAGCTTGGGCGCCCCCATCAATGGCGGCGCCCTGGATGCCTGGGGGCGCCCCCACTGATGGGGGCGCCCTGCTCCAGGGCTTTCAGCCTCCTGCTTTGTCTTGCCATCTTAGTACCTGCAAGATACACAAACACAAAGCACATATACATATAATATTAGCCTTAAGGACTTGGTTCGGACTTCGGATCTCCACGAAACCCTAGGTTGAACCGGCACAAGTTCCCATCCTCGAGAACTCGCCTTTCACCTACTCCTTTCAGGAGACGATTGCCACCCAGTCCTTCGAGTGGACTTTTGCTTAGCTTCCGATACATCCGGACCTCGAGACACTCAAACCCTGACCCGTCTCTACTCCTGTCCTTAGTCATCGCTCAGCTAAGTTGCTCAGTCCCTTGGGCCAAGACATCATTCCCTAGCAGTCCTTCGCCAGGTGCCTAGCAGCCCTTCGCTAGGTCTTCGTTACCAAGCAGTCCTTCGCCTGGTGCCTAGCAATCCTTCGCCAGTTCTTCGGTACCAAGCAGTCCTTCACTTGGTGCCTAGCAGTCCTTCGCTAGGTCTTAGACTCCTAGCAGCCCTTCGCTAGGTGCCCAGCAGCCCGTCGCCAGGTCTTAGGGTTTCGATGCCTAGCAGTCCTTCGCTAGGTGCCCAGCAGCCCTTCGCC
This sequence comes from Boesenbergia rotunda, assembly GCA_024364735.1. Classification (NCBI taxonomy): domain Eukaryota; kingdom Viridiplantae; phylum Streptophyta; class Magnoliopsida; order Zingiberales; family Zingiberaceae; genus Boesenbergia; species Boesenbergia rotunda. Next base: position 143,057 of record JAGFNQ010005796.1, read on the forward strand.
AGGTCTTAGGGTTCCAATGCCTAGCAGTCCATCGCTAGGTGCCCAGCAGCCCTTCGCCAGGTCTTAGGGTTTCGATGCCCAGCAGCCCTTCGCCAGGTCTTAGGGTTTCGATGCCTAGGTTAACTAGGACTTTTCTTCAACTTAGGTTACTTCCCCTTTGCTCCCCTTTGTCTGTTCATTGTATCACTGACTTAAGTGTATTGTCAAACATTAAAACACTTAAAGAAGAACATCATTGATGCAACTTGCACCAATAGAAGAAAGGGACGAGATCCAACCGTAAGCGTCCCACGGAAGCTCCGCCTCTATTCGTGTCCACGCCGAGTATCATCGGGATGACTTCGTAAAGCCACGAGTTTCGTGTTCTCGAGAACTACTAGATTCTCCGAGAATGCGACAAGAAAACCAAGAGAGAAGTAATCACATCAGAAAAACTCACTACCAAGGTTGGCCGGAATCTCAATTCCGGCATGAAGGAGGAAGATGACTTGCGCCCAATCCCAAGGTGATAATGGCCGGAGAGGAAGATCGTCCCAACGGAAGAACTTTGTCGCCTCAGTGCTTCTCCTTGTGCTCACGGCAAGAAGAAGGGAGAAGAGCCTTGTGGCCGGCCAAGAGAAAGAAGGGAGGAGAGGGAGAGAGCCCAGGCAAGAATACTTCGATTGATTTCCAAGTCTTGCCTTGGGTCCTTTATATAGTGGTCTCTCAACCGCCAAGTCTCTTTTTTCTTATGGAATAAATTTTCTATGACTTATTCCATCATGCCAAGTTTTATCATATTTTAATTCATGATAAAAACCGACCAAGTCTCCTTTTTTCTTATGGAATAAATTTTCTTATCATGGTAAATCAATCCATGATTGATTTTATAAAATAAAATAAACCAATCCATGGTTCATTTTAATTTCCGTGAAAAATATATAAACCAAACCTTGGTTTATTATATAAAAATTTATATCATCCATAATTTTATAAAACAAACCACACTTTGTTTATTTTATAAATTGAACCAAAAACTTGGTTCTCTCCCTTTGTTGTGGCCGGCCAAGCAAAGAGAATGGAGACCCTCTTTGGCCGGCCCATCCAAGCCACGCCCCAATGAATTAAACTCATTTAATTCATCTATTAAGTCTTCAAAAGACTTAGCCATTTTACGCTTCCGATGCGTCTCTGAAAAATTCAGATTCGACTTATCGTTTGGCTCAACCAAACCTAATCTCTCTTGATTGGAAAATCCAACTTTCAACTCATTTTAAATCCCTCAGATTATTCGTAGTGCGTGTGACTAAATAGGCTTTCGATTTATGTTGGCCGTCTATAATTAATCAATTATAGAATGATCATGAGTGGCACCTAGTAGTACATCATGATCCCCAATTAATCGAAAGATCAACGGTTGACCTAAGAAACAATTCTGAAATCCTTCAGCAGCTATAATGAATCGTGCCCCATTCCTTTCACCATCTTATACCCACTTGGTTCAGGACATGGTCTATGTGTGTCAGTCCCCACTAGGCTGACTACGTCACACCTAGCCCAAGTAACGTTTTCTCGTCCTACGGATTCTAATTACTCTCATGTATTTAAGAGATTCATACTCTGAACATGTCATGCTCTAGCCAGAGGCTTCGAGTAACAATCCGACGATAGGCCTTGGGTATACATCTCCTCGCAAGGAGTGGTGAATCCTTTGTAGGCTGTTCAAACATCTTCGGGCACTTCGGCTTATACCCAATCATCCTGGGTCCACACCTCCTTGGAGATGCTTGGATAAGATGTCAAAGTATAAGTCTCCATGACCAAGATGACTTGAACACCGCATGTCAAACGAACATCGCACTTAAGCTGCAGTAAGAACTTCATTAACATATCTATATAAGACTACCATATGAAGTTTTACAGCCAGTCACTCCAATGAACTAGTTCCCTTAACTAGCATTCATGTTTATCTCCGGACATCCCAATGTCACCAGCCAGTGAGAAACAGCTGATTAGAGAATAACTCATGCTAGTCTCAATAGAATTGATAGTGTCTGTATTTATCAATTCATCGACTAGGGACAATTTCAATACTTCACAATTGCACATGTAGAGATAATCACTACTTGTGAATTCATCACAAATTCTCTCATGCTGTGAATTGTATTGCGGGCATTCAGTAAATGAGTTTAAGATCTCAATCAAATATATAAACATGTATACTCAAATAGTAAATATTCATTTATTAAAATAAATGATTACAATCATAAGGTGATGCCTTAGGACACTTTTCTCATATCACTAACAAACTCCCACTTGGCCTAATGCCAATCACTACGGTATCCAATACCACAGGCTCTAACATGACCCTCAAACTTGCTTTGAGGCAAGGCCTTAGTTAAAGGATCCGCTAAATTCCTTTCAGTGGGAATTTTCTCAATTTGTATATCATTCCTGTAGGACAGGTGCCGTCGATAGAGGGGGGGTGAATATCGATCGTGAAACTTTCGTTGAAAACTTCGTATGACTTTTGTTCGTTCTAGACTTAGAGCATTAGTGCAGCGGAAAATAGGAAAATAAAGAACAGAACAAAACACAGATTACTCGGGGGATTTATTTACTTGGTTCCCTCCCTCCTTGGGTCAGTACGTCCAAGGCCTATGTACTCGGCGTGAGTCCACTATTGGTCTCCTTTCTGGAATTTCCGGAGGCTGAGAAAACCCGTCTTACAGTTGAAATTTACAAGCAATAATATAGAAAATTAAGTACGGAATTAATTAAAAGCAAACCAACAAGACAAAGTCTGAAGCTCGGCCGATCTGGACCTCCGAAGTGCCGCGCACTTCCTCCTGGAGCCTCCCGGTCGTAGAGCCTCGTCTCTAGCGCGTTGTTGTTGGTCAGAGTGATCAGAATAACACTTGGCAGTTGTGTTTGAAGCAGAGGGGTCGAAGCCCCTTTTATAGGCTTCCTGCGGGCGCCCTGGACGCTGGGGGCGCCCCGATAAACCCGGTCAAACCTTATCCCTGTGCCGACCTCGCCGCAGCTGATAAAGCCTTTGACCAAGGCACCCCGGACCTTCCGGGCGCCCTTGTGAAGGCTTATCCTGTGTTTCGACCTTGAAATAGCAAAACAACTTTGAACCCGGGAGCCCCGGACGCTCCAGGCGCCCCGCTTGACACCTATTCTGCGTACACACCAAACTGCCACTTTTTACACTTTGGCTTGGGCGCCCCCAACACTGGGGGTGCCCTGGATGCATGGGGGTGCCCCCACTAATGGGGGCACCCTGCTTCAGGGCTCCAGCCTATTTAGCTTGCTTTGTCTTCCAATCTTGGTACCTGTAAGATACAAAAACACAAAGCACATATACATACAATATTAGCCTTAAGGACTTGGTTCGGACTTCGGATTTCCACGAAACCTTAGGTCGAACCGGCGCAAGTTCTCACCCCCGAGAATGCGCCTTCCACCTACTCCTTTCAGGAGCCGATTGCCACCCAGTCCTCCGGGTGGACTTTTGCTTAGCCTCCGATTACTCCGGATCTCGAGACGCCCAAACCCTGACCCGTCTCTACTCCTGTCCTTAGTCATCTCTCAGCTAAGTTGCTTAGTCCCTTGGACCAAGACTTCATTACCTAGCAGTCCTTCGCCAGGTGCCTAGCAGTCCTTCGCCAGGCCTTCATTCCCTAGCAGTCCTTCGCCAGGTCTTCATTCCCTAGCAGTCCTTCGCCAGGTGCCTAGCAGCCCTTTGCTAGGTCTTAGAGTTTCAATACCTAACAGCCCTTTGCTAGGTGCCTAGCAGCCCTTCGCTAGGTCTTAGAGTTTCAATACCTAGCAGCCCTTCGCTAGGTCTTAGAGTTTCGATACCTAGCAGCCCTTCGCTAGGTGACTAGCAGCCCTTCGCTAGGTCTTAGAGTTCCGATATCTAGCAGCCCTTCGCTAGGTGCCTAGCAGCCCTTGGCTAGGTCTTAGTGTTCCGATGCCTAGATTAACTAGGACTTTTCTTCAACTTAGGTTACTTCTCCTTTGCTCCCCTTTGTCTGTTCAATGTATCACTGACTTAAGTATATTGTCAAACATTAAAACACTTAAAGGAGAACATCATTGATGCAACTTGCACCAACAATCTCCCCCTTTTTGATGTTTGACAATAACTTAAGTTAGATTGGGTGAAGGGGTTAACTTACTGTCCTTGGGATAAAAAAATGATATAAGTTTTGAAACTATATTTTTGATCTTTGGGAGAAAATTTTTCTAACTTAAGGACACCTCTCCCCCTTTGTCATACATCAAAAACTTTATGAAAATACTTGCACCAATACTGAAAAATTTTACTTCTTATTGAAAATACGTAGTGCAAAATTTTTGAAAGCATTGAAAAATTTTGAAAAAGTTGCTATGTGCTTTGAAAAGTACAAGAAAAGAATGCAAGTACTTTTGAAAGATTATGTAATTTTTGAAAAAATATAAGTACCTTTAAAAAATGTATTGAATTTTTTAAAAAATTAAGTACTTTTGGAAAATGCATAAGTTTTGAAAGAATGCTATTTTGGAAAATATAAATATTATGTATATTTTGCAAGTGCTAACTACTTTTGAAAAAGATGAGACTTTGCAAAATATAAATAATTTTTGAAACATAATATTTTACTTGACTAGGTTTCTTTTCCAGTCTGACACAATCCTAGGAAACCTTGTTAACTACAAGGATATTTTTCCTAAGTGTCCTGGAAATTCTTCAAACTCAAGTAAATATTAACAGAATTTTGCCAAAAAAATTGATAGTACTTTTGAAAATATATGCTAGTGCATTTTTAGAAATGTGTGAACTTTTGAAGACCCAATAGTTTACTTGACTTGGTTTATCTTCCAGTCTAACACCATCCTAGGAAGCCTTGTTAACTACAAAGACATTTCCTAAGTGTCCTGGAAATTCTCCAGCCCAAGTAAATATTATTTCAAAAATAATTTCATAGGTCACACAAATTCTAACAAATAGAATAATAGTATTTTAAAAGACTTAGATTTTTAGCAAGATTTTGAAGATATGAAAACATGTTATTAAATAATTCTTTTAATATGACCTCCCCCTAAACTTGACTCAGTCCTGGGAAGCTTGTTGACCACAAGTACTCTTCCTCTGAGTCTTAAGGTTTGATTCAATTAAAAAGAAATATTTAACAAAAAAATGAATAATTACCAAAAAAAAACTTTTCTGAAATTCTTCTTTTGACTCAGACTCCCCCTAAATTTGACACATCCTAGGAGTCCTTGAAGATCATGAAGTGGACCTTTCCTCTGTGTCTTTAGGGTTTATCAAAGTCAAAGAAACAGGTAAATTTTTGAACATATAATTTTTACAACATAAACCCTTTTTGAAAACACAAATAATACTGATTTACAGCACATTTTTCGAAAAGTATTTTTCAAATGATAGTAATGTTTAAAGTGCAGTTTTTGAAAACCATTTCAAAAAAAATGAAAAGCACTCCCCCTGTACCCGATACCGTTTGACTCTATCTATGTGCCTTAAGGAACTTTAGTGTTGTCCTAAGAGGCTTGTGTCTAATTGTGTGAGTCAAACAATTTTCAAAAGAATATAATTTTTGAAAGCATATACTGTATTGGCAATAAAACAAGCATGAAATCCATGCAAACATTATTATGTTGAAGCACTATTTTGAAAATATATTTTTAGAAAAATATTCTAGCAATTTTGAAAGATAATTTTGAAACATGCTTATCAATTCATTAGTCCTTAACATCTCACCCATTCTAGATGTATTAATACAGCAAGCATAGTTGCCTTATAGGTGTATTGTGAGATGCTTGAATCATTTTTCTTAATTTATTATTAACTCTAAGATTTAATTGAAGCTTGTGTTAGATTTGAATTTGACAAGAAGTAACTTGAATTTGAATTTCAAAAATTGGCTTCCAGGTCTTGGCGAGGCACTAGGCCTTCTTTGGCCGTAGCCTTATTGGATCATCAACCCTTTCCTTGACAAAGCCTTTTAATGAAATTTGATTTTCAAAATTACTTTTTGAAAAATTTTGGTCTAACTAGTTTGGGTCTTGGATCGGTAGCTTCGGCTAGTTTCACCAGTCTAAAGAGACCAAGTATACTTGATCTTATTAGAATTAGCTTCCCTAACGTACTATTATCTCACCGCCACCCTGTACCAGGTTGATCAAGTTTCAATTATTCTTTTTCCTATAGCCGTTCTAATATATGCATAAAATTTTAAATATGAATGACATGTCATATATTTTTAAAAAAATAGCAAATGCATGTCATGGCAATTATGCATGAGTCAAAACAATTCAAATCAGTCAAACAATTCAAGTCATTTTATTTAAGATTCTAAAAATGTATCAAATTCCCGATTTGATACATGTCGTGTGAACCCGCGAATATGTCAACCCACTTTGACATATTTAATTAATTGTTGCGGTTTAGGTAATGTTTTAGTTTAGTTCGAGTTTAAGTTATTTTGGCTTCAAGTTAATTATGATTTAATTGAAGTATGAGTTAATGAATTAATTAAGAATTAATTGAAGTGAATTTATTTGAATCAATTAAAGTTGAATTTATTTGAAGTGAATTGAATTAATTAGGTTTATTTGAATTAAATTGATTTAATTAAGATTTAATTGAATTTAATTGATTTAATTTGAATTTAATTAAGATTTAATTTAGTTTTAATTAAAATTTAATTTAGATTTAATTTGAATTTAATTTAGATTTAATTTGAATTTAATTAAGATTTAATTTTGATTTAATTTAGATTTATTTGAATTTAATTTAGATTTAATTTAGATTTAATTTGAATTTAATTAAGATTTAATTTAGATTTAATTAAGATTTAATTTGAATTAAATTTAGATTTAATTAAGATTTAATTTGAATTTAATTATGATTTAATTAAGAATTAATTTGAATTTAATTAAGATTTAATTTGAATTTTAATTTAAATTAATTTAATTATTTGAATTAATTTAATTATTTGAATTAATTGAATTATTTGAATTAATTGAATTAGTAATAATTAATAATTATGGATTTAAGTTCATCATTTTCATTATTTCGAAAATTTCTGCTTCATCTTTATCTATCTTTTCAAATTTTTCTAACAATTCAGATTTATTTGAACCTTTGTAATTTTTATTAATTATGGTCTTGATCTTAGATAGTTTCATATCCTCCTTATCCTCAAAATTATATCTTTTAGTGTCCTCAAAATAGGAGGAGTAATTTGGGCCACTAATTAATGTTTTGTAATAATCTTCAAGATTATCTGTAATTAAGTTATTATTTAAGAGAATTTTATCTTCAATATTATTCTCAGAATGATCCTCAAAAATAATTTTAGAATTATCTCCAGAATTATCTTCACTAACTTCAGACTTATCTTTAGAATTATCCTTAAGGTTTTCAAATTTGAATTCGGAATTATCCTTAAGATTTTCGAATTTGAATTCAAATTTATCCTTAGGTTTAATTTTATCTGAATTAAAATTATCAGAATTAAGTTTATGAGAATTAAAATTATCAGAATTAATTTTAAAATTGTCAGAATTACAATTATCAGAATTAATTTTATCAGAATTACAATTATTAGAATTAAAGTTATGATAATTTATTTTAGAAATTACATAATTGATGTTCTGGATTAAATAATTAATTTCTGATATTTTAGTCATATCTGCATTTTCTAATTTGACATGCAAAACATTAATTTTACTATGCAGAAAATCTAATTTATCAGAAAAATTAACTAAGTTATCAAAAGACAGTGCAGGAATTTTGCAACTTTTCGGAACGTAAATTTTACGTACCTTTACCGGACATTTATTTTTGTAGTGTCTGAATTTCTCGCATTTAAAGCATCTGATGTGATTTTTGTCCCTCCGGACTCCTGGCGCTAGTGTCTCCTTTGCCGCCGGTGGTATAGACCGAGTCTTATGAGTAGGGCACTGATTTTTGTAGTGCCCTCTCTCCTTGCATGTGAAGCATATAACATGGAATTTAAAATTTGACATTTAAAATTAAAATATACCTGATTCACCCCTGAGCTCCCCCTCAACTCCTGGCGTCATTGCTCCGTCGGCGGTTAGTCCGGTGAAGAGCGGCTCGGCTCTGATACCAATTGTAGGACCAGTGCCGTCGATAGAGGGGGGGTGAATATCGATCGTGAAACTTTCTTTGAAAACTTCGTACGACTTTTGTTCGTTCTAGACTTAGAGCATTAGTGCAGCGGAAAATAGGAAAATAAAGAACAGAACAAAACACAGATTACACGTGGGATTTATTTACTTGGTTCCCGACCCCCCTGGGTCAGTACGTCCAAGGCCTATGTACTTGGCGTGAGTCCACTATTGGTCTCCTTTCCGGAATTTCTGGAGGCGGAGAAAACCCGTCTTACAGTTGAAATTTACAAGCAATAATATAGAAAATTAAGTGTGGAATTAATTAAAAGCAAACCAACAAGACAAAGTCTGAAGCTCGGCCGATCTGGACCTCCGAAGTGCCGCGCACTTCCTCCTGGAGCCTCCCGATCGTAGAGCCTCGTCTCTAGCACGTTGTTGTTGGTCAGAGTGATCAGAATGGCACTTGGCAGTTGTGTTTGAAGCAGAGGGGTCGAAGCCCCTTTTATAGGCTTCCTGCGGGCGCCCTGGACGCTGGGGGCGCCCCGATAAACCCGGTCAAACCTTATCCCTGCGCCGACCTCGGCGCAGCTGATAAAGCCTTTGACCAGGGCACCCCGGACCTTCCGGGTGCCCTTGTGAAGGCTTATCCTGTGTTTCGACCTCGAAACAGCAAAACAGCTTTGAACCCGGGCGCCCCGGACGCTCCAGGCGCCCCGCTTGACACCTATTCTGCGTACACACCAAACTGCCACTTTTTACACTTTGGCTTGGGCGCCCCCAACACTGGGGGCGCCCTGGATGCATGGGGGCACCCCCACTAATGGGGGCGCCCTGCTTCAGGGCCTCCAGCCTGTTTAGCTTGCTTTGTCCTCCAATCTTGGTACCTGCAAGATATAAAAACACAAAGCACATATACATACAATATTAGCCTTAAGGACTTGGTTCGGACTTCGGATTTCCACGAAACCCTAGGTCGAACCGGGGCATGTTATCACCCCCGAGAACGCGCCTTCCACCTACTCCTTTCAGGAGCCGATTGCCACCCAGTCCTTCGGGTGGACTTTTGCTTAGCCTCCGATTACTCCGGATCTCGAGATGCCCAAACCCTGACCCGTCTCTACTCCTGTCCTTAGTCATCGCTCAGCTAAGTTGCTTAGTCCCTTGGACCAAGACTTCATTACCTAGCAGTCCTTCGCCAGGTGCCTAGCAGTCCTTCGCTAGGTCTTCATTCCCTAGCAGTCCTTCACCAGGTGCCTAGTAGTCCTTCGCCAGGTCTTCATTCCCTAGCAGTCCTTCGCCAGGTGCCTAGAAGCCCTTCGCTAGGTCTTAGAGTTTCGATACCTAGCAGCCCTTCGCTAGGTGCCTAGCAGCCCTTCGCTAGGTCTTAGAGTTTCGATACCTAGCAGCCCTTCGCTAGGTCTTAGAGTTTCGATATCTAGCAGCCCTTCGCTAGGTGCCTAGCAGCCCTTCGCTAGGTCTTAGTGTTCCGATGCTTAGATTAACTAGGACTTTTCTTCAACTTAGGTTACTTCTCCTTTGCTCCCCTTTGTCTGTTCAATAGATCATTGACTTAAGTATATTGTCAAACATTAAAACACTTAAAGGAGAACATCATTGATGCAACTTGCACCAACAATTCCTACTTATAATCTCTCTGATCAGATGATAGCGGCGAAGCACATGTTTGGATCGTTGATGAGACCTTGGTTTCTTCGCTTGTGCAACAGCTCCATTGTTGTCGCAATAAACCGGTATTGCTTCATTAATGGTTGGAACCACACCAAGTTCTGAGACAAACTTCTTGATCCAGACTGCTTCCTATGCTGCTTCCAAAGCTGTAATATATTCCGCTTTCGTGGTAGAATCCGCTACGGTGTCTTGCTTGGAACTCTTCCAACTTATTGCGCTTCCATACAAGATAAATACGTATCCGGACTGAGATTTGGAGTCATCCTTATCTGTCTGGAAACTGACATCTGTATACCCACGTATTATCATATCACCTTCACCATATATTAGGAACACATCCTTAGTTCTTCTCAAGTACTTGAGGATTGTCTTGACAGCCGCCCAATGATCCATTCCTGGATCAGACTGGTATCTTCTTGTGACGCTCAGAGCATCCGATACATCGGGCCTAGTACTTAACATAGCATACATGATAGATCCTATCGCGGATGCATAAGGAATCTTATTCATGCAAATCCTCTCATCTTCTGTGCGCGGACACATAGACTTCGAAAGGTTGATCCCATGCCTGATGGGAAGGTAACCTTTCTTGGATTCTGACATGCTAAACCTTTCTAGCACTCGGTCTATATATGTAGACTGCGAAAGACCAAGCAACCGTTTTGATCTATCTCTATAGATTCTAATCCCAAGGATATAGGTTGCTTCTCCTAGGTCTTTCATGGAGAAAGTTTTGGACAACCAAATTTTAACTGACTGTAAGACTGATATATCGTTTCCTATAAGTAATATGTCATCGACATATAACACTAGGAATACGACTGCACTCCCACTAACCTTCTTGTACACACTAGGTTCGTCAGGATTTTGTGAGAAATCAAACTCTTGAATTGTCTCATCAAAAAGGATGTTCCAACTCCTGGATGCTTGCTTTAGTCCATATATGGATCGTCGAAGCTCGTATACTTTGGTTTTATCAACCGATGTGAAACCTTCAGGTTGTATCATGTATACATCCTAAAGCAAGTTTCCATTAAGGAAAGCTATTTTCACATCCATTTGCTATATCTCATAATCATAATGAGCTGCTATGGCCAGGAGCATCCGAATGGATTTAAGCATAGCTACTGACGAATAGGTTTCGTCATAATCAATTCCTTGTTTCTAACGATATCCTTTTGCCACTAATCTAGCCTTAAAGGTAATAACATTACCTTCCATGTCAATTTTCTTCTTGAAAACCCACTTGCACCCTATGGGCTTAATCCCTTCAGGTGGGTTAACCAAGTCTCATACTTGATTTTTGTACATGGAATCCATTTTCGACTTCATGGCTTCAAGCCAATCCCTTTCTGAATTTTTCAGAACATCTTCATAAATGATAGGTTCATCATTGTTAATGAGTAACACGTCGTTCGATTCACTTATGAAAATTCGTATCTCTCTGGAATATTGCGTGTCCTATCAGACCTATGAAGAAGTGGTGTCGTTTTAGGTTCAACTGATAGCTCATCATTATGAGTTATTGGTTGTGGGTCTAGACTAGGTGTCTCTGTAATGTCTATTGGAGTTTGTTGAACTTCTTCAAGTTCAATGCTACTCCCACTATTTTCTTGTAAAAGAAATTCTTTTTCTAGAAATACAGCATGCCTTGAAACAAACACCTTTTGTTCCAAGGGATGATAGAATTGGGAACCCTTCGTTTCCTTAGGGTATCCAATAAATAGACATTTATCAGACTTAGCATCCAATTTGTCTGATACAGTCCGCTTTACATAAGCAGGACAACCCCATATCTTTAGGTGAGATAAATGAGGTTTCTTACTATTCCACGTCTCATATGGAGTAGTAGAGACTACCTTGGTCGGGACTCTGTTTAGCAAGTAAACAGTTGTCTTAAGCGCATAGCCCCAAAAGGATTTTGGAAGAGTTGCATGATTCATCATAGATCTGACCATGTCCATCAAGGTTCAGTTACGCCTCTCAGATACACCATTATGCTGTGGTGTATATGGCGGAGTCCATTGAGACAATATCCCATTGTCCCTAAGATAATCTTGAAACTCTTGACTTAAGTATTCACCACCCCGATCGGATCGAAGTATCTTAATACTTTTGCCAAGCTGTTTCTCTACTTCACTTCTAAACTCTTTGAATTTCTCAAAAGCTTCAGATTTGTGTTTCATTAAGAACACATACCCGAATCGTGAGTGATCATCGATAAAGGTAATGAAGTAACTATAGCCTCCTTATGCAAGAGTTGACATTTGTCCACATACATCAGTATGTATTAGACTAAGCAATTCTCCCACTGGTTTACCTTTTTCAGAAAAGGGTAATTTGGTCATCTTGCCTTTTAAGCATGATTCGCATGTATCAAATGAACCAGTTCAAATGATTCCAGAATTCCACATCGGTGTAATTTGGTCATGCGTTTCTAGCTTACATGGCCAAGACGACAATGCCACGTATAGGAGTCTATTTGATTATCTATTCGAGCACGTTTGTTGCTAACTTTGATATTGAAAACGTCATCGGATAAATCTAACGTGTAGATACCATTGCATAAGGTTTCGGTCCCATAAAGAACACCATTTAAAGTTATGTAACAGCAATTGATACTAAAAGTTAAATGGTAACCCTTTTCATTCAAGCATGAAATAGATACAATGTTCTTTATTAATGAAGGAACAAAATAATAATTATCCAATTCTAAGACAAGTCCAGTAGGGAGCTTTAGCAAATATGTTCCGATGGCAATAGCAGCAATCTTTGCTCTATTTCCAACTCGCAAATTCACTTCTCCCTTGACGAGTCTTCTTCTATTCCTTAGCCCGTGTATGTCATTACATATATGTGAGCTACACCCAGTATCAAGTACCCAGGTGTACGAGGAAATAGAGTGACATTCAATAACGAAGATGCCTGAAGAGGATGGGGCATCGGATGCCTTCTTCTTCAAGGACTTAAGATAAACCTTGCAGTTTCTTCGCTAGTGGCCCTCCTTGTCGCAGTGATGGCAAGTGCCTTTTGGTGCCTTTGCAATCCTTTTGGTGTTAGTTAACTTATTGGTGTCCAAAATGGAATGCAAATTCAGAGAAGACATGATCAAGTGATTATCCTAGAAATACAAATTGATGTTATGTGATGAGAATGATAAAGAATGCATCATTATACATTAATTAAATCCTATTTATTTTTCGAATTGAATAACCCTTTTTATCAATTCGGGAGATCGTAGGAATATCTCCAAATAGGTTGATATCCAACCATAGATAAGAACAACCATGGCTGGAGTCCATCAAGTTATCCTTAGCTATGAAGGTAGGTAATTATACCGATTACATATTACACATATGTAACTATCACATTATGCTATCAACTAATTGAATGTTTGCATATATCATTGGGTTGTTAACTCATTAACAAGTATGCAACAATATACATAGCACCCAACTGCACCTCTCTTTACATCGACCTTGGCTATGGCACAACAAATCAATGCTTCAAGCTTAAGGTTGACCCATTAATCAAGAAATAGTTTTAATATGGTTGGAGCTCATTCAACCGTTTAGTCAGGCTTGGATGTGTCCAACAACCAAAACTAAGGATTGACCTCTGACTCCAACTATATTAATCATAAACTAATTCCATGGTTTGAACATGTTGAGGTTCAAGCCGGGCATGGATGTGTCCATCAACCCAAACGAGAAACAAAACTCCGATTCTAACTATATTAATGGAAGGTGTTGGCCTTAATATTTTGTAAGGGGTTTTGGGTCTCATCTTGTTCTTTTAAGCACATTCATGACATATAATTATGTCATGTACTAACAATTTCCTTAATAAAGTATGTATGTGACTTAATTTATCAAGTCTCATTAATTGAATTAGGAACCGGATTTCCTAATTCTAATTTTATACTTTATTCAAGGAATTATTTTGGGAAACAATTTCCTAAATTATCATAATCAATTTCGGAAATAATATGTTTAAGACTTTGATTTCTCTAAATCAAATCTTTTTAAATTAAGAGACGGATTCCCTTAATTCAACTACATATTATTTTCATGAAAATCTTATTTAAGGAAATATACTCTATAGGAAACAATTTTCCTAATTAATTTTGGAGACAATAATATGTAAGAGCATCACCTCATAAATCAAATAAGAAAATTATCGTTTGAGAATCACCTCAAAATTTCCAAGATTTGATCACATATTTTATTTATGGAAAATTAATATCAATAACTTAATTTGGACGGCTCCCCGAGACTCAATCCAAAATAAGAATTTATTGATAATATAATTTGGGCGGCTCCCCGAGGCTCAATCCAAATTAAACATTTTACAGTTTAAATTCAATTTAGGAAATTTAATTATAACAACTAACTTTAAATTGGACGGCTCCCCGAGGCTCAATCCAAAATAAAGAATTTTGTAAATAATTTAATTTCCAAATATGAATTTAAATGCCAATTAATATTCCCATAATTTGTCTAGACTTTCTTGAAAGAAAGTGTCCAAAATTGTGAGCTTTCCATAAATGGAAAGCTTCTAAAAATAAAAGGTTTTCAGAATAATTGTAAGTTTCTGATACAAAGAAAACTTACGTATTTCCAAAATTAGAAAATTTTCAAAATAGAAAATTTCCAAAATTGGAAAGTTTTCACAATTATCATAAAATTTTAGAAACAGAGGTATTTCAAAAGTTTACGAAATTTTATGAGGATTTCCAAACCTTGAAATTCCTAAATAAAAAATTTACCATAATTGGAAAGTTTCCATAATTGGAAAATTTTCTAAAATTGAGATTATGACAAAGTTTTCCGCAAAAACAATTATATGATTATGTCGAACACTAACCGGCTCTGATACCACTGTTGGGACCGGGTGCATATTGACATGGATGCGGGTTCGTAATTTTAAAATTAATTACGTGCAGCGGAAGGTTTAGCATAAATAATTTCTCAAATTATTTAACCACATATCTAAGCATGCAACTTTATCTTGTGTAGACATGATCATATATTTAAAATTTTGCAGAAACGTAAACTAATTTACGTATTACCTCGCGTAACTCGAAGGAAGGTACGAGATCCAACCGTAAACGTCCCTCTGAAGCTCCGCCTCTATTCGCGTCCAAGCCGAGTATCTTTGGGATGACTTCGCAAAGCCACGAGTTTCGTGTTCTCGAGAACGCGACAAGAAAACCAAGAGAGAAGTATTCACATCGGAAAAACTCACTACCAAGGTTGGCCGGAATCACAATTCCGGCGAGAAGGAGGAAGATGACTTGCGCCCAATCCCAAGGTGATAATGGCCGGAGAGGAAGATCGTCCCAACGGAAGAACTTTGTCACCTCAGTGCTTCTCCTTGTGCTCACGGCAAGAAGAAGGGAGAAGAGTCTTGTGGCCGGCCAAGAGAAAGAAGGGAGGAGTGGGAGAGAGCCCAGGCAAGAATACTTCGATTGATTTCCAAGCCTTGCCTTGGGTCCTTTATATAGTGGCCTCTCAACCGCTAAGTCTCTTTTTTCTTATGGAATAAATTTTCTATGACTTATTCTATCATGCCAAGTTTTATCATATTTTAATTCATGATAAAAATCGACCAAGTCTCCTTTTTTCTTATGGAATAAATTTTCTTATCATGGTAAATCAATCCATGATTGATTTTATAAAATAAAATAAACCAATCCATGGTTCATTTTAATTTCCGTGAAAAATATATAAACCAAACCTTGGTTTATTATATAAAAATTTATATCATCCATAATTTTATAAAACAAACCACACATGGTTTATTTTATAAATTGAACCAAAAACTTGGTTCTCTCCCTTTGTTGTGGCCGGCCAAGCAAAGAGAATGGAGACCCTCTTTGGCCGGCCCATCCAAGCCACGCCCCAATGAATTAAACTCATTTAATTCATCTATTAAGTCTTCAAAAGACTTAGCCATTTTACGCTTCCGATGCGTCTCTGAAAAATTCAGATTCGACTTATCGTTTGGCTCAACCAAACCTAATCTCTCTTGATTGGAAAATCCAACTTTCAACTCATTTTAAATCCCTCAGATTATTCGTAGTGCGTGTGACTAAATAGGCTTTCGATTTATGTTGGCCGTCTATAATTAATCAATTATAGAACGATCATGAGTGGCACCTAGTAGTACATCATGATCCCCAATTAATCAAAAGATCAACGGTTGACCTCAGAAACAATTCTGAAATCCTTCAGCAGCTATAATGAATCGTGCCCCATTCCCTTCACCATCTTATACCCACTTGGTTCAGGACATGGTCTATGTGTGTCAGTCCCCACTAGGCTGACTACGTGACACCTAGCCCAAGTAACGTTTTCTCGTCCTACGGATTCTAATTACTCTCATGTATTTAAGAGATTCATACTCTGAACATGTCATGCTCTAGCCAGAGGCTTCGAGTAACAATCCGACGATAGGCCTTGGGTATACATCTCCTCGCAAGGAGTGGTGAATCCTTTGTAGGCTGTTCAAACATCTTCGGGCACTTCGGCTTATACCCAATCATCCTGGGTCCACACCTCCTTAGAGATGCTTGCTTAAGATGTCAAAGTATAAGTCTCCATGACCAAGATGACTTGAACACCGCAAGTCAAAGGAACATCACACTTAAGCTGCAGTAAGGACTTCATTGACATATCTATATATAGACTACCGTATGAAGTTTTACAGCCAGTCACTCCAATGAACTAGTTCCCTTAACTAGCATTCATGTTTATCTCCGGACATCCCAATGTCACCAGCCAGTGAGAATCAGCTGATTAGAGAATAACACATGCTAGTCTCAACAGAATTGATAGTGTCCGTATTTATCAATTCATCGACTAGGGACAATTTCAATACTTCACAATTGCACATGTAGAGATAATCACTAGTTGTGAATTCATCACAAATTCTCTCATGCTGTGAATTGTATTGCGGGCATTCAGTAAATGAGTTTAAGATCTCAATCAAATACATAAACATGTATACTCAAATAGTGAATATTCATTTATTAAAATAAATGATTATAATCATAAGGCGATTGCCTTAGGACACTTTTCTCATATCACTAACAGCTCATCCTCTAGTGCACTTCTCTCTCCCCATTGATCATTGCCCCCAATTGTAGGTTTTGAATTTCTTGGGCAAGGGGTTGACTTTTTTCTATATCCTTATCAATAGAAGATTTTCTAGGATAGGTACTAGTGGTCTCATCAAACTCCACATTAGATGACTCCTCAATTACCTTGGTCCTTTTGTTATATACCCTATATCCCCTACTAGTGGATGAATACCCAACCAAAATCCCCTCATCTACCTTAGATTCAAACTTCCTCAACTCATCTTTGGTGTTCAAAATGTACACTTTACATCCAAAAACCCTAAAGTAATGAACTTGTGGAATTCTCCCATTCCACAACTCAAATGGGGGTTTTCCCAAAAACCTATGAATTAAGACTCGGTTTGAATGTAACAAGCGGTATTTACCGCTTCGGCCAAAAGTTGCTAGGAAGAGAATATGCATTATGCATAGTCCTAGCGGCCTCTTGTAATGCCCTATTTCTCCTTCTACACCATTTTGTTGAGGGGTCCTTGGGCATGAAAATTCATGCTTATACCCATTTTCTACACAAAATTATGAGAAATTTGAATTTTGAAACTCCCCGCCATGGTCACTCATAATTCGGTTGATTTTGAGGTGTTTTTCATTTTCAACCCTCTTACTAAAACCTATGAAAATTTTTTAAGGTGTCATCCTTATGTTTCATGAAATATATCCAAGTAAATCTAGAAAAATCATCTACTATAACCAAACAATATTTACTCCCTACTAGTGAGGGAGTGCTATGACAATCAAATAGATCCATATGCAATAGTTCTGACGGTAAAGTAGTGCTAGTTAAGATTTTACCTTTGTGTGATGATCTAGATTACTTACCCTCTTGGCATGCATCACACATCTTGGTCTTTTCGTACTTGATCATGGGAAGTCCCTTCACCAATTCTTTCTTGGCCACTCTTGCAATATTCTTCATGTTGATATGCCCAAGTCGTCGGTGCCACAACCATCCTTCTTCTTCATTGGATATGAGACACTTAGGCAAATTGTTAGAAGCAAAAGCAAGATTAAGATAGTAAAGATTAGCCTCTCTATATCCTTCTAGCATAATACTCTCGTATCCATTTTGCTTAATAAACACTTTCTAGCATGAAACTCAACCCTATATCTCACATCACAAAGTTGACTTACACTAAGCAAATTAAACTCCATTCCTATAATTAAAAGAACATTGTGGATAGTGATTGATACCTCAATGGTACCCCTACCAATTATTTTGAGTTCCCCACTATTTTGGAAAGATACATGTCTTCTCTTAGATAGCTAATAGTGGTGAACTTGCTTACATCTCCGGTCATATGTCTTGAACACCCGCTATCTACTATCCACATATTTGAGGCTCCCTTCACCTTCACCTATACAACATAGAAAACATAAGCTTTTGATACCCAAATCTTAGTTCCACAAGAATCATTTAAATACTTCTTTGGTACCCAAGCCTTCTTTGCATTTCCCTTAACCCTTTGTCTCCTAGAGGCACCCTTTCTACCCATAAGTGAAACAAAAGCTACCTCCTTGGTTTTTAGCCTATAATCTATCCCGGCTTTCTTATACACGGCTCTTTGACTATTTATTATCATATCAAGGTTGCTAGAGCCAACTTGAAATTTCCTAAGTGCCTTGGTGAGGTCCTCTACCTTTTCCCTTAGTTCCCTATTTTCTTTTTCCAAACATGCATCATTTGAAACAATAGAGGGATCATGCAAATTGTCCTTAAGTTTCATTGATTCTAATTTAAGCATGCAAACTTCATTCTTCAATTCCTTAACTTTCCTCCTAACCTTAGCCAAATCAACATTTGTACTAGTAATAATTTTGATAAGAGTAGAGGAGGGTAAGCTATATACCTCACTTACCGACGCCTCGGAGTCGGATAATGAACCTTCACTTTCATCTTCACTACTAGAGCTCCTCTCATCATCAGATGATTCCAAATTGTCCACTCCCATTAGTGCGAAGTGTGACACATGCTCCTCTTCCTCCTTTGAAGATGATGGATCATCCCAAGTAGCTTTTAGGTTTGTGGCACTCTTCACTTTTTCTTTTGACTTCCTCTTCTCATCCTTCTTTTCTTCTCTTTTCTTTAATTGGGAGCACCCATTCTTCATGTGGCCCTCTTGATGGAAATTGTAGCAAATTATGTCCTTCCCTTTGCTCTTGCTTCTTGACCCTTTCCTACCATATGACTTGTTAGAAAAACTTTTAAAGGCTCTACGCATTTTCCTTATCATGTAGGCATCTTGGTCACTATCCATGGAGGCACTAGACTCCTCCGACTCGGATGATGAGGAGTAGATGATCTTCTTCTTCTCCTTCTTCTTTCTCTTTTCCTTTTCTATAATAAACGCTACACCTTTTTCTTTAGAAGAAATGTTAGCTTACTCATGTAACTCAAATTTACAAAACAAATCATCTAACTTTACCATAGAGAGATCCCTTGATACTTTGTAGGCATCAACCATTGATGCCCACAATGTAGTCCTAGGGAATGATTGTAAAACATACCTCACGAGATCTCGGTTCTCAACTTTTTCACCAATTACATAGAGCTCGTTGATGATTTCTTTAACTCTCCTATATAGTTGGCTTACCGTCTCGTTTGCCTTCATGGAGAGCGATTGTAGTTGGACAACCAAGAGGTCCTTCTTTGCCCTTCTTGACTCATTGGACCCTTCGTTGAGTTCAACGAGCTTCTCCCAAAGTTCCTTGGCGCTCTTGAAAGGCCCCACATTGTTTAGTTGTTCCTTTGATAATCCACATTGAAGTGTTGTGGTGGCCTTCGCATTGGCTTGCGCCTTCTTCATGAGTTCCTTGGTCCAAGTCCTCATTGGTAGTGACTCTCCTCTTTCGATGACGGGTGCATCGAAGCCATCTACAATACTCATCCAATTCTCAATATCGTTCATCAAATAGTACTTCATCCTACCTTTCCAATAGGCGAAGTCATTTCCATCGAAGAATGGTGGCCTTGCGGTGCTATAGCCCTCTTGAAACGCTATTTCTTGTTACTCTGGTCGACGGTGAGTTCTCCCGAAGCGAACCGGCTCTGATACCACTTGTTAGATCGTGGCACTTGCTAGAGGGGGTGAATAGCACTTTTTCTCAACTTTCTCTACAAGATGGTTAGCACAATACAAACAAAATATATGAAAAATAAGAAAACAATGCTAACACAGAGAATTTTACTTGGTATCCAACCCGAAAGGTGACTAATCCAAGGATCCACGTACGAGCACACTCTCCACTATGAAAACCTCCTTCAAGGTGGAGAAAACCTTTACAAGGTCGTCTTCTTCCTCTTTACAAGATTGAATTGAAAGCGAGAGGAAGATATGATCACTTTTGGCACGAGCAGCACTTTGGTACACTTAAGAATCATACCTTCCTCGTGGCCAAAGTCACCCTTTAAATAAGAGTAAAGGACAACTCAAAAAGCTATCCAGCCCGATACCAGTCGACTGCCCCTGGGGCAGTTGACTGGTCTAGCCTTAATTGTTAGCTAACGGCTAGTTTTATGGGGTTACCAATCGACTGCTCCTGGAGCAGTCAACTGGTCCAGGGCCAAAAATATTCTGTGAGTTTCTGTTTATGCTAGCAGTGGACTGCCTTTCTCCCAGTTGATTGCCCAGCCTATACAAACACTCATCCTCACTTCAACGACCCTCCTTCACGTGTGCCTTCAGGTACACTCCCTTGTCTTGCCCCTTAAAGTCTTCTTCCACCGGCTATTATCCCTCAAATGCGCACACAAGCCTTCCCTTGGCTTGCCTCCATGCCACCCTTCACGTGTGCCCTTTGAAGTCCACTCCCGGGTTGCCCTTCGAGTCCTCATCCCTCGACTCTCGTCCCTCGGATATGTCCTCCATGTGTGACTCTCCAAGTCCTGCAAACTCAATCACACATATCAAATAACAACACAACACCCTAACCTTAAACATATTGACACACACACATCAAAACCATGATCTTCCCTATCATTCTTGGGTCAATTGCCCCAACAGAAATGACAGGGTAAAAGTATCAGGACACTACGATTGGATCATGGTGGTGAGTACCTCTTGGGAGAATTTAGGACTTACTTATCAGAGGCAGGGATTCAGGCCCAATTGTCTGCAACCGGTACGCCCCAATAGAACGGTGTAGCAGAAAGAAGGAATAGAACTCTTATGAGGTTGGTTAGGTCAATGATGAGCTACTCTGAGTTACCAGATTCGTTCTGGGGATATGCTCTAGAAACGGCAGTGTATATTCTGAACATGGTAGCATCTAAATCAGTCCCTTCTACTCCCATAGAATTGTGGTCTGGGTGAAAGCCTAGTCTAGGACATATTCGGATTTGGGATAATCTAGCACATGTGTTAAAGGGAGATACTGATAAGTTGGAATCTCGTGCAGAAGTGCGCTTGTTCGTAGGCTATCCTAAAAGGACGAAGGGTGGTCTGTCTATTGTCCTAAGGATCAGAAGGTAATCGTTAGCATGAATGCCAGATTCTTAAAGGAAGACTATGTGATGAACCACAAGCCCATGAATAGACTTGTTCTTGAGGAATTAAAAGGGGGCATTCCGACCTTAGTACCAACTGTACAAGAAGATATACCACAAGTCACTGCACCGCGTGTCATAGAAGATACACAGGTGGTACCTCGTCGTAGTGGGAGGGTTGTTAGACAACCTGAAAGATTCAAGTTTTGGGAGAGTCTTCGAACTTGGTCCTTGGTGAACATGAACCAGATCCCTGGACTTACGACGAGGCACTCCAAGATAAAGATGCAGATTCTTGGCAAAGGGGAATGAATTCTAAGATAGAATCTATGGATTCTAATCATGTCTGGGAGCTAGTAGAACCACCCAATGGTGTAAAAGTCATTGGATGCAAGTGGATCTACAAGAGAAAGAGAGGATCAGACGGGAAGGTTGAGACCTTCAAAGCTAGGCTTGTTGCGAAAGGGTATACTCAGAAAGAGGGTATCGATTATGAGGAGACCTTTCGACGATAGCCATGCTTAAGTCTATCCAGATTCTCTTATCTATTGTCGCTCATATGGACTATGAGGTATGGCAGATGGACGTCAAGACAGCTTTCCTTAACGGAAGTCTTGAGGAGACCATCTATATGAAGCAACCAGAGGGATTCATTGCAAAGGGCAAAGAACATCTAGTCTGCAAGCTTAATTAGTCCATTTATGGATTGAAACAAGCTTCATGATCTTAGAACATCCGCTTTGATGAGATAATTCAGTCATATGAATTTATTCAAAGTCTAGATGAATTATGTGTATATAAGAGATGTGATGGAAACGTAGTGGTGTTTTTTGTACTATACGTAGATGACATTTTGCTCATTGGCAACAATGTCAAAGTGTTGTCAGACGTAAGGGTATGATTGTCCAAACAGTTTGATATGAAGGACTTGGGAGAAGCAGGACACATCCTTGAGATCAAGGTTATAAGGGATGGCCAGAAAAGGATGTTGTGCTTATCTCAAGCTTCATACATAGACATTGTCTTAGCTCGTTTTAGCATAAAACCTCCAAGAAAGGTTTTGTACCTTTCAGGCATGGAGTTCCTCTATCTAAGGAGATGTGTCCTAAAACATCCAAGGAGAAAGAGGAGATGAAGATGGTTCCTTATGCTTCGACGGTAGGAAGCCTCATGTATGCTATGTTGTGTACGAGACTAGATATCTGCTTTACCGTGGGGATGGTTAGCATATATCAAAGTAACCCTGGACAGTGACATTGGACTGCAGTAAAGCATATACTGATGTACCTGAGAAGGACTAGGGAGTATATGCTGGTTTACCGGGTAGACCAATTAATCCTTGTGGGTTATACGGATTCAAAATTCCAATCAGATAGGGACAAAAGTAAGTCTACCTCAGGGTTTGTGTTTACTTTAGGAGGTGGAGCCATAGTATGGAGGAGTGTCTAACAAAAATGCGTGGTAGACTCCACCATGGAAGCTGAGTATGTGGCAGCCTCAGAGGCACCCAAGGAAGTTGTATGGCTCAGGAACTTGATAATGGACTTGGATGTGATTCCTGGTTTGCCCAGATCTATCATAATTTATTGTGATAATAGTGGTGAAGTTGCAAACTTGAAGGAACCACGAGCCCATAAGGCGAGTAAACACATAGAGCACAAGTACCACCTGATATGAGATATCGTAAAGCGAGGAGCAGTTGCCGCCAAGATTCCATCGGAGGACAACCTGGTGGATCCTTTCAGTAAGGCCCTTCCGGCGAGAGCTTTTGATCGACATGTGGAGGATATGAGAGTCAGATGTATGGCACTAGGAGGACAGTAGAGTCTTTGAGTATAAGTGGGTGATTGTTAGGATGTATACTAAAAGACTTGTCTTTTTCTATAAATATCTACATTTTGAAAGAAAATCACAACAACACTGTTGCATGTTTATATTAGTATGCGCAAAACTGTCTGATACATTGCATTGTAGATAACATAGTATGTGGTGACACATAGAAGATCATGTTATCAATCCCTTGCAAAGTATTAGTAGAGGCTCACAACCGAGATGGAGTTAGACACAACATCGGGATGGTTGTAGTGTAATTAGGTGTGGTTTATCATGACCACAGAATTACACTAGTGCACTTTGTGTGTATTGAGCAGGACCAACATAGAGATGATCCAATTTGTACTGACTTCATAATTGGATCGGACCTCGATTTTATTATGGAATACATGCTCTGAATCCCTATATAATAACGGGCACATGTACTTAATATTTATTTCTTTGATTTACCAATAGGTGTGATTTATTCTGTTAAATCTATTGGATTAAAAATAGTTAATAATATATGCCAATGGGTGAGACCTCTCCATGTCTACGGATTAAAAATTTAATCCAAATGGAGACCCGTCTCCCAAACGACCGTCTCGTCATCATATCAATTGATGCAAGTCACAACTTAGCCAAACTCAAGAGTAAGGCAATAACAGCTTTTTCTCTCCTGGATGGTACTTGCGCTCTATGTGTTTACTCACCTTATGGGCTCGTGATTCCTTCAAGTTTGCAACTGCACCATTTGTTTATCACAACAAAATGTGATAGCTCTGGGCAAACCAGGATTCACATCGAAACTCATCTTGAGGTTCCTAAACCATATAGCTTCCTTTTGGCTGCCACCTTCTAGCTTCCATGGTGGAGTCCATCACGCAGCCGCTGCGCGACACTCCTCCAACTATGGTTCTACCTCCTAAAGTAAACACAAAACCTCGAGAATACTTACGTTTGCCCCTATCTGACTGGAAGTCTGTATCCGTATAACCCAAAGGGAATTGGTTGCTCGGTAAACCAGCTTATAATCCTTAGTCCTTCTCAGGCACTAATATAAGTTTTTACCGCAATCCAATTTCCTTGACCTGGGTTACTCTGATATTTGCTAACCATGCCCACGGCAAAGCAGATATCCGGTCTAGATTTTAGCATACATGAGGCTTCCTATAGCCGACGCTAAAGGAACCGCCATTACCTACTCTATCTCCTTTGATAATCTAAACATATCTCCTTAGATAGAGTAGCTCCACTTCTAAAAAGTATAAAATTTTTCTTGGAGGTTCCCATGCTAAAACGAGTTAAGACAGTGTCTTGTATGAAGCTTGCAATAAGCACAACATCCTTCTCTGGTGATCCCTTAGAACTTTGATCGTCAAGGATGTGCCCTGCTTCTCCTAAGTCCTTCATATCAACTATTTAGACAACCATACACTTACGCCTGATAATACTTTGTCATTGTTGCCAACTAACAAAATATTATTTACGTATAGTACAAGAATACCACTACGTTTCCGTCACATTTCTTACATACACAAATCTCATCCGTCTTTTGAACAAATCCGTATGACTGGATTATGTCTTTAAAGCGGATGTTCCTCATCATAGGTCCAGGGATCTTGATTCATGATCACCAGGGACCGTCCGAATTCTCTCCCAAGAACATGAATCCTTCTGGTTGACTAACAACCTTCCCACTACGATGAGGTACCACCTGTGTATCTTCTGTGACACCCGGTGCAATGACTTGTGGTATATCTTCTTGTATAGTTGGTACTAAGGTCGGAACATCCCCTCATAATTTTTCAAGAACTAGTCTACTAATGGGCTTGTGGTTCATCACATAGTCTTCTTCTGAGAATCTGGTATTCGTCCCAACGATTACCCTCTGATCCTTAGGACTATAGAACCACCTTTCGTTCCTCTAGGATAGCTTACGAACAAGCGCACGAGATTCCAATCTTATCAATATCCCCTCTCAGCACATATGTTGAGCTATCCCATGTCCGAAGATGTCTTGGTCTTGGCTTTCGCCCAGTCCACACTTCTACGGGAGTAGGAGGCACTGACCTAGATGGTATCAAGTATGTACGCTGTCATTTCATGAGCATATCCCAAGAACGAATCCGGCAACTCGGAGCAGTTCATCATTGTCCTAACCATCCCCATAAGAGCCCTTTTCCTTCGCTCTACTGCACCGTTCTGTTGGGGCGAACCGGGTGCAGTCAATTGGGATTGAATCCCAGCCTCTGATAAGTAAGTCCTAATTCTCTCAAGAGGTACCCATCACCACGATCCGATCGTAGTGTCTTGATACTGTTACCTTAATGTTTCTCCACAATCGTCTTGAATTCTTTGAACTAATCAAAGATTCAGAATTGTGGCCATCATGTAAACGTATCCATACCTTTGAATATTTGTCTCACGAAGTATTCAAAGCTACCTCTATCCTGGATAGGCATAGGACCACACAAATCAGAATGAACTGATTCTAACATATCTTTGGCTCTATATCCCTCAGCCTTAAAAGGCCTCTTGGTCGTCTTACCTTCCAAGTATGATTCAAAGGTTGGGAAGTCTCCCTCCACCAATGAACCCGAGGGCCCATCGGCTATCTACCTTTGAATCCTACTAACGTTAATAAGACCAAGCCATAGATGCTAAAGGTATATTTGGTTTATCTCGGAATGAATCTTTCTCTTACTTAGGTTAGATGATGAGCTATTAGTTACTATTTGCATCATGGGAGACTTTGGTTTTAATTGCTTAAATTGCTTATCCATGTTCCTAAACAGATAATCTTTCTATTCTACTTTTCATATATAACAAAAAGCAATAGAATATCCATTGTTTCAGAAACTGAACCAGAGTTCTTTCTAAAATTAGGTACATAAAAGCAATCTTAAAACCAAAACTTTATCTTCTAAAGACAAATAAATAACTCTCACTGCAATAGTCGTCACCTCCGTAGCATATCCCATGTAGATGGTAATCTTTTCTTTAGCTAGTCGTTGGGCTTCCTGGAACCCCTGCAAAGAATTGCAGACATGTTTAGTGGCATCCATATCTACCCACCAGGTACCGGTAGATAACACCGCTAAACATGTTACAACGACAAAAGAAAAGATATACCTTTTACTTGACGACGGGGACAGTTCGCCTTTCAATGTCCAGCCTACTGGCTCATGAAGCACTTGCCTTTTGGCATCTTCACACCAGCCTGAGGTCCCTGCGATTCTGCTGCCTTCTTGGACTCACCTTGTTTCTTCTTCTTCCTGCCTTTCAACCTAGAAATAGAAACCTTCTGAGTGACTAAGGCCTGCAAACTTTGATGAAAAACCCCTCAGCCATCTGGAGTTCTCCTAGCAGTTCCCCAACGTATACTCATGATTATTCATGTTATAGTTGAGCCGGAACTGCTCAAAACTCCTAGGTAGAGATTGGAGTATTATATCGACCTGGGTTTCCCCGTCGATTTGTCCTCCAAGATCCTCAATCTTATTGAGGTGGGACATCATCTTCAGGATATTCCTCGAAGAGCACATTTTTGTACTCTTCAACAGTAAGGACAACGTCTAGGTTTCTTTTTCAGTCTATGTAATTGGGGCCACTATGATTATTTTCCTTAAGTATTGTAGCTAGTGGGTTAAAGGCTATTTTGAAAATCCTAAGAATCACAACATACACTACTTTAGAAATCAAAAATAAATTGATTCCTCAAAACAATTAATTTTCAAAATCAACCAACACCCCTATACACCGAGAAATTTGCATGCCACGATGGTGTGGACGTATACAAATCCCTACATTCATAAGAGGAGGTTTTACCCATCAATCTTACTATCTTGTCAACCTAACTTTTTGACAAGTAAGATCGATAGTTTGTTTACTTTGGCTCTGCGAAATAATAGAAGTGACTCCGATGGGGAGGATACTATTATTCGCATCTAAGTGTGCACCATTACACGACACTAAGAAAAGTATTTCCGATTATGTGTCTTCCGATGGGGAAGTACACACGCTCTTTAATAATTTTCTATAGTCTTTTTCGACCCAATGATCCGCAAAACAAGTCCATCCAATGGGGAGGACGGTGAAAGATCGATGTAGGCGTGCAGAGGGGGGGTGAATGCACTTTGTTTGATCGTTTTGATCTCTACAAAGATGCTAGCGCAGCGGAAACAATAATATGCAAAGTAAATAAGAAATAAGAATGCTAACACCTGATTTTAGTTGGTATCCACCCCGGTCGGGTGACTTATCCAACAATCCGTCGGTGGATCAAACCCCGGATAACCTC
Organism: Boesenbergia rotunda; assembly: GCA_024364735.1. Classification (NCBI taxonomy): domain Eukaryota; kingdom Viridiplantae; phylum Streptophyta; class Magnoliopsida; order Zingiberales; family Zingiberaceae; genus Boesenbergia; species Boesenbergia rotunda. Next base: position 170,615 of record JAGFNQ010005796.1, read on the forward strand.
CGGCCAGAACTCGTCGCTCCTTGTGGGTGGAGAAACCACGCCACAGCACCAAGGACACTTCCTGAGTATACAAGACTACTAACTTGCCCTATCCAAGCAAGTTTCGTCAAGAAGAATGGTAAGAAACGAGCCCCTTAAAATAGGCCTCGAATCTGAAACAGCCGCTTACCAGTCGACTGCCCCTGGGGCAGTTGACTGGTTCCACTCAGATTTGACCGTTACAGTACAACGTTCAAATCTTGCCAGCCTATACCAGTCGACTGCCCAAATGCCAGTCGACTGGTATACTCCTAAGCCTAGGTTTTCACTCCGAGTACAAGTCTCTCTTGCACTCAAACTCTCCTGGCTTAACCCCTGAGTACAAACACACATACTCAGACCCTTACCACTCAGTTGACTCTTCACCAGCAGCCTTGACTGTTGCCTTCACGCCCTCTTCATCTTCGGCCCTCGTCCCTTGGATGCGCACGTAAGCCTCCAGCTTGCCTCCATGCCACCCTTCACGTATGCCTCGAAGTCCGCGTCCCTCGGCTCATCATCCCTGCTATCCAATGGTCCCTCAGATGCGCACACAAGCCTCCAGCTTGCCTCCATGCCATCCTTCACCTGAAGACGTCAACTGAGTCCACGTGTACCTGTATACCTGCATACTCATGTACACATGTGAGAACAACACAAACCCTAACTTAACCATATTGCCCACTCATCAAAATATCATGATCCTCCAGATCATCTTAGGGCTGATTGCCCCAACAATCTCCCCCTTTTTGATGTGTGGCAATATGTTAAGTTAGGTAAACATATAGCAGTAATAATAGCAAAAGCAGTTGAAATTCAAGCATAACACACCAGAGGCAACCTCCCCCTTAATCTATGCTTTCTCCCAAATTTCAAACCCTTATTGCTATTCTCAAGTTAGAGTTAAATTCTCCCAACTTAACTTTATAGTCACAATCAAGCCTAAGTTAAGTTTCAACCCAACCCTAACTTAGACACTCAAATTCTCCCCCTTTGATACCATCAAAATGATTGCCCAAGCAACCCATACCCTTGGTGCCAAATACAGCTTAACTTTATCTCTGAAAGTCCCTCAGAAATCACAAAACCTATTCTGTCCACTCTACCAGTTGACTGCCCATAGGGCAGTCGACTGATACGACAGATTTCAAAATTTCAGTCGAAATTCAGAAATGAATAAAAAATTCCAGAAAATCTGGAAAAATGTGAAACTTTGCAAGCACGATTGTTAAGGTATTCTCTACCCTAGAAAAATTTGGTTCATGAAAAACATCAACCGTGCTTGACTTTTGGTACAAACTCAAAAGTTATCAAATTGTGTAGACATTGTATCAAGAATGTCCTCTAATCATAATATTCTATAGGTTGCACTTTCTACCAACTTCATTTGATATTTAAAATTATATAGAAGCATCTATTTCGACAAGAACTCCCCCTCTTTTCCTTTGGATATCTAAGTGATCATCCCTTCGAACCATGATAACCAAGTTATAGTAAATAGCAACCAAAATAAAATTTCAAGCATATCAGGAATATTCATATATGATGATATAAAAGAGTCACACATTATCATTTAGAGATATTTAAGCAGTATTTAAAGAGTCAAGATAAAAACCAAATAGAAGCTAATTAAATAAGTCACATCCATAGATTTACATAACAAGGCAACCCATAAATGGTTCATGCATCAACCATGGCCGTGACATATGGCCTAACATAGTGTCTAGGGCCAACCCATAAGGCCCGGAAAACATTCAAACACAAACATCAAAATATAGATCATTTGAGAGATATATAACAACATCAAGAATAGAGCACTCTCAACACTAAAACCCCGCAACTACACCATCTGATCAGAAATACATGTGATCATCACCGTCTGGGGGAGGAGGAGGAGGTGCCTGATAAGCTAAGTCCCACCGCTGCATCATTGCGAACATGTTGTCCTGGCGACTGATAATCCCATCAACTTTTTCTTCAAGCCGCTGCTCCGTCTGTCGAAGGTGATGTACATCCTCCCGAGTGGTATGCACATCCTCTTGGAGCTGATGGACATCTGCCTGAAGTGTGTGTACATCAGATCGCATCTGGGTGTACTCCGCGCGTGTGACAAGCTCATCTAGCTCCTCATCTGCCTCAGGGACCTCTGGGCGCTCCCTCCAAGCAAAAACTCCCTGTCTAGACTCAATACCCGCTAAGGACAATTGGCGAGTGCCAATTTGATCATAATCCTTCGACAAGTGGCGCACCTGACCAACAGTGACTCGAATACCAAAACGGAGCTGAAAGAACTCAGTCAACATATGGCAAAAAGGCATGTATATCTTCCCATTCACACTCTGGGAAAGGTGACAAATAGATGCAAACACATGTAATGACACATCTATATCCAGCCGCCTCTCAAGAGCATACATCATCACCAAGTGAGGCAACCGGATCCTTGCCCTCCCCTTAGTGACAATGGGTAGGAGACACTCTACCACAATCTTGTATAGAACATGGCTGGATGGACTCATGGGTTTTGCATCGAAAGTACGCTCAGATTCATGTCTATGCCTCCTGAAGTAGTGGACATGAATCTGATCAATAATTACACCTGGGAATTCAAGTGGTTCAACAACGTTTGGAAAGTAGGTATTGGGATTGTTCGAGGCCCGACATTCTAGAAAACTGGCTAAAACCATGGGTGTGAAAGGAATGGTGACACCCGCTACCTTTGACTCATAGACTCTATTGTCTTGGACAAGACAAGTCAAGTTTGCAAAGAATTCCTTGCACAGATCAAGATTAACATCATGTTGACAATAGACAAGTTGCTCTATGCCGAAATGAGTAATCATCTCAATAACATGAGGTGCCTTATCTTCAAAATATGCTTTATTGAGATACCGATAGGGTAGTTGGACAAATTCATTTTCCTCGAATCTCTTTTTGCATTCTAAACTTCTAAACCTAGACTTATCTGGGCCTTGTGGACTTGGTCGGGATGATCCTTCACCCCTTGACCTTTTAGACACAGCCCTAATGAACCAAGTATGCATGCACACCAAGAAACCCCCCCCCCCCCAAAAGAGAAAATATCAAGGAAAACATACACAAAACAACATATTAGTATCAATGCAAAACCTAAATGGAGAAATGAACCTTAAACACCATACCTCTTTGCCCTTTGCATTGTGAGATTTGGAAATCACGTGGGTTGACTTGAAGAGGGGTTTTCTACTAACCCTAGAAGTAGATCGGAGTTAGAGAAGGCCTTAGGGAAGAAGTTTAGGGCTTAGGAGAAGCTTAGAATGCAGGAGGAGTTCAAAGGAGGTGAAAATCGTCGGGAATAAGCAGCCAAAACCCTAGGTTTGGCTTTCCCGGCGCACCCTTCCCTTTTATAAAACCTGCGTACCAGTCGACTGCCCCTGGGCCAGTCGACTGGTTCACGCCGTAATTACATTCTGTGAGGTTTGTCAGTCGACTGGCTTCAAGCCAGTCGACTGGTATCTGATGTTCTGAATTTCAGTTTCTTAGCCCGAATTTCAGAAATGTCTAGCTAATTTCACAAATTCCCAAAAATTCTGAAATCTCGTGGGGATATTTGTGGATCCCATATTTACTTGGAAAAAATATAATTTTAGTCAATGTCATTCCAAATCCCAAGTTTGGTACAAACTCCGAGTTTCACAAGAAAATATCATAAAACTCTTCCCAAATGTTCTAGTTTGGACCTTACCTTGATGCTACTTCCCATAATCATCCATAATCCAATCATAGCATCAAGTTATATCGTATTTAGGCATTGAAATCGATTTGTCTCAAGTAAAATCCTAATTTCACCTTTTTCTTCATAATCCTCCCTTAATTGTGCCAACTCTCTAGGATTAAGACTACCCTTAGTCTTTTAATCTCTTGGCACACCTTATAGTTCTTTTCAATCTCCTAGGAGTAAACCACCTGAGATCCATTGACCATGGAACTCGTCTTGACTCCTAGAGCTTCTATCCCTAATTACCTCCCTATGTAACTCCTTTACAAAAGCAAGACCACACCGGTGCTCTTCCGGTGCTTCTTGACTTTCCACCATTACTCTCTTAATTCGATAGACCTTTTCTTTGGTCAATTTCTTTTCTTTCCCTTTAAATGGCTTTTCCTTGCCATTTTTGACTCTTTCTCTACCATAGTTATAGGGTATCCTTGAATATGATACTTTATCAACATTAGCCCTCCTATAATGGTATCCTAGACCTGGCCTACCATTTCTACGAGATTGATCAGTTTGTATTCCTCTTGATTTCTTGGATCTCCTAATAAGTCTATCTAGGTTCTTCTCCAATTTATCAAGTTTGGCTTTTAGAACTTGATTTTCCTTTTCCAAACTCCTAACCTTAGGACCACTAGATCTAATTTGATCATCTCTAGGATTGCCTATTTTTCCAGGCATATTTCTCCCTTTCTCAGATTTTATGCCTTGGTTCTTATTCCTAGAGTTCCTAGATTTATCATGAAACATAGAATTGTTGGTGTTTTGACATATAAAATTGTTTCTACTTCTATCATGATATTTAAAACCAAAAACATGCATGGGCACACAATTATTAATTCTATCATTCAAACCAGCATTTTGAGCATTCATTGAAAAGCTTGAAGCATGAGTAGAGTTAGAAGGTACCTTCCTTACCCTTGGCGCTCCCCCTTGATAACTGCTTCTTTTTCTTTCCTCTTTCTCCCATTTTCTAAGGTGCTCCATCTTCTTGAGCTCTCCATTTCTTGGACATTTTGTATGATAGTGCCCGAGCTCCCCGCATGTGAAACACCGAATTCTCGTTCTTTTGTTTTGAACTTTCTTATTCCTGCAACCCATATTAGATTTAAATTGAAATGATTTGGGTTTAGGAGTTACCTCCTTTTTACCTCGTGGACACTTATCCCTGTAGTGCCCCTTTTTGTTGCAACCAAAGCATACGATATGCTCTTTTGACTTAGCTTTGGTGGAGACGGAAGTCATCTCTTGTTCTTGTGAGGATGAGGGTCTCTCCTCCCCCTCAACCCTTGATACTAATTCTTCTTCTTCTCTTGATGGGGTGGATGGTTCCTCACTTGATGGCACAGACAATTTCTCATTTTGGTCCTCTTGGACCATTGAACTTACTTCTTTAGATATTTTGACTATTTGAACTTGTGAAGGGTTCTTGTGAAGTTCTTCCAACTTATTCCACAATTCGCATGCATTTGAATATTTCCCTACATCACTCAAAACATGGTTAGGCAATATATTAATCAAAATATTTATTACCTTCTCATTGGCCCTAGCTTGTTGTTGTTGTTCACTTGTCCAATATCTAGGGCAAAGCTTTTTGCCGTGCTTATCCTTGGGGATTTCGAACGGGTCTTCAATGCTCATTCTACACTCCCAATCCATTCCGAGCCACATCTTCATTCTATCTCTCCAATAATCGAAATTTTCATGCTCGTATGATGGTGGTGAGTTGAGATCGTCACCCAATTTGTCTTCCATGACCCCTTCTCCTCTAGCGAGTGCTCCCTCGGCGGTTAGTCCGATCAAGAGCGGTCTTTCGCTCTGATACCAACTGAATGATCGATGTAGGCGTGCAGAGGGGGGGTGAATACACTTTGTTTGATCGTTTTGATCTCTACAAAGATGTTAGCGCAGCGGAAACAATAATATGCAAAGTAAATAAGAAATAACAATGCTAACACCTAATTTTAGTTGGTATCCACCCCGGTCGGGTGACTAATCCAACAATCCATCGGTGGATCAAACCCCGGATAACCTCCGGCTAGAACTCGTCACTCCTTGTGGGTGGAGAAACCTCGCCACAGCACCAAGGACACTTCCTGAGTATACAAGACTACTAACTTGCCTTATCCAAGCAAGTTTCGTCAAGAAGATTGGTAAGAAACGAGCCCCTTAAAATAGGGCTCGAATCTGAAACAGCCGCTTACCAGTCGACTGCCCCTGGGGCAGTCGACTGGTTCCACTCAGATTTGACCGTTACAGTACAACGTTCAAATCTTGCCAGCCTGTTCCAGCCTATACCAGTCGACTGCCCAAATGCCAGTCGACTGGTATACTCCTAAGCCTAGGTTTTCACTCCGAGTACAAGTCTCTCTCGCACTCAAACCCTCCCGGCTTAACCCCTGAGTACAAACACACATACTCAGACCCTTACCACTCAGTTGACTCTTCACCAGCAGCCTTGACTGTTGCCTTCATGCCCTCTTCATCTTCGGCCCTCGTCCCTCGGATGCGCACGCAAGCCTCCAGCTTGCCTCCATGCCATCCTTCACGTATGCCTCGAAGTCCGCGTCCCACGGCTCATCATCCCTGCTATCCAATGGTCCCTCAGATGCGCACACAAGTCTCCAGCTTGCCTCCATGCCATCCTTCACCTGAAGACGTCAACTGAGTCCACGTGTACCTGTATACCTGCATACTCATGTACACATGTGAGAACAACACAAATCCTAACTTAACCATATTGGTCACTCATCAAAATATCATGATCCTCCAGATCATCTTAGGGTCGATTGCCCCAACAGACGACTCTAAGAGCCAACGCGCAGACTTGTTCACATCACTTGTCAAATTGTAATGGAAGTCGCGGGACTCTTAGGGTCCCTCTCCCACTTAGTAATTTATTTCGAGGAATTTTCTAGCACTACCACACAACCAAGCACATAACCAATAACATGAAAATAAAATAAAGAAAATCTTAGATTTTCCAACTTTCATGGCCCTTGGTCTCTAATGCGCCTCCAGTCGTGTCGTCACTTCATCCGCTCCTCCCTTCCTTCTGCGCAAGCTACCTTGAGGGATCTCCGAGCCGAAATGAATAGTTTATTATTTACATCATCGATCCTATACTCCCCGAAGGAGTGTACATGAAATCTAGATCAAATGTAAATAAAAAAACTCGGCTAAACATGTGTCGTATTTAATTACAAAAATTAAATACGTAGCCTCGTCAACCCCGAGGATTAATTAATTACAAAAATATGCATAACCATCACACAATCATTATTTGGCCATGAAGTTGGAATCTCGTGCCTGCAACACAAAGTTAGCCTACGCACATCCACGCATCATTCAGCAAAATAAAATGTATGAAAATGCAAAAATTAACTAATCCTAAACACACAAAGCCGGAAACCTCAGCTCTGATACCAGTTGTTGGGTATGGTTTGACGGGTTTCTCTAGCGAATACCTGGTCGATCCGAGAGACCTCTCCATGTCTACGGATTAAAAATTAATCCGAATGGAGATCCGTCTCCCATCGACCGTCTCGTGCCGTATCGAACGATCCAAATCACAACTCGGCCAATTACCAGAATCGGCATGGTGATTTGCTTGACCGTTCGACCGCGGAAAAGGCGACGAGTTGATCGCCGGCTTTTGTGTTTATGGTCGGGGTCCAGTTAGTGAATTAATGGCTATAATACAAAATCAAATTAATAAACTAACACATATAAAATGACGAGACGAATGAATAAGGCACAAAAAAAATAAAGGAGTCAGGAAGAATTATACCTTCCATTACCTTATGATCTTCTACTGTATTACTTATCCCCTTCTTGAACGTCGTGTGGACGACGATCCTCCAAAAAAATGAAATCACCAAAACTTTCTTCCTTCTCCTCATCAACGTTACATGTAATTCTCCTTGATCAACATTATTCAATTCTCCTTGATCAAAATTGCATGTAATTCTCCTTGATCCAAATTGCATGGAGGCGACGATGCATGAGGCAATTCTTTGCATGCACATGCAAATTGCCGAATTGCATGACAAAATCCGAATTGTTTCTTTGCATGCAAAATCCGAATTGCACAGTTGCAATTCTTTGCATGCAATTGCAATGCAAAAACAATTCTTTGTCTACAAAATTCGAATTGCAAAATTACAATTCTTTGCATGCGCCGAAGATTTCAATTCCAATTGCCGTTTGCAATTCCTTGAAGCCGAATTAATTCCTTCTCATGGAAGAAGCCGAATTAATTCCTTCTGATGGAATCCGAATTGCAAGGGCGATGCAGTTCCTTGCATGGAGCCGACGCAACGTTGCATGGAAGGCCACGGCGATTCCTACTTGAGCAGCGATGGCAAGGAGGAGAGAGAGAAACAAAAAAAAAATCAGATTAGGTTTTCTCTTGATGACTTATAAGGTATATCTAGGTTACAAAAGGGATCATGAGGAGGAGTTAGGTTTTGGCCTACTAATGGATCCATACCCGATCCATTAATGAGGATCCATTCCACTAAAGGACCCTCGTTGAATTACCTCATCAATCCCTATATTTACATATGAGCTCCACTTATTACGAATCGTCCATCCCCCCGTGTTTAAGATCTCGAATGTCCGTTAATTAATTAAATTACTAATAATTTAAATTAATTAACTTCTGGATCCTTGATTAGTACCACTCAACTTTATCATCATGCCGGATCAAATCCACCTACAGGGTTTAGCACGATGAACCTTTTGAGCTCATCAAGGGGCATCATCATCCTGACTCACCAGGACACGAATTCCGTCAATAATCAACGGCACATCATATTATTAATATTATCTCCCAACTTACCGGACATATCGATCTAACAGAATAGATCTCGCCATTTGGTAAATCAAAGAAAATAATAGTTAATAATATATGTCTGTTATTATATCAGGATTAAGGGATTGTACTCCATAATATAATCTGAGGTCCTATCCAATTATCGAGTCAGTACAAATTGGATAACCTCGGGTTTCGGTCCTGCTCAATGTACTCAAAGCACACCAGTGTAATTCTATGGTCAAGATCAACCACACCTAATTACACTACAACCATCCCGATGGGTTGTCCAATTCCATCTCGGTTGTGAGCCTCTATTTATACTAAGCAAGGAACTGATAACATGATCTTCCGTGTGACACCACACACCATGTTATCTATAATGCACAGTAATTGGACTTCATGCATGTACTAATATAAACAGGCACCTAGTGTAGTTGTGATTCTCATTTCAAAAAGAAGATGTTCATATAAAAAAATTCATGTCTTTCAGTATACACATCTTACACTTGGAGCACAAACCAATGGGGAAACCTAGGTCAATCTCATCCTCCAATCTCTACCAAAGAGTTTTGAGAAGTTTCGCCTAAGCTACAATATGGACAAGCGTTCATATTCGTGGGCGGAACTTCTGACAGAACTCGAGGCGGCAGAGGCATTTTCTCTTCAGAACTCACAAACTTTCATTGCTCAAGAAGTTTATACTTCTAAACTGAAAGGAAAGAAGAAGAAGAAACATGCTGGGGAAAAGAGAGTAGCAGGATTACAAGGACCTCAGAGTTACATAAAGAAGCCGAAAGACAAGTGCTTGGTGTGCAAGCAGTCAGGACATTGGAAGGCGGACTGTCCCCGCCGTCAAAGTAATAATTCAGGTATACTTTTTCTCTTTTGTCGTTGTAATATGTTTAGCGGTGATATCTACCAGTACCTGGTGTGTAGATACGGATGTCACTAATCATGTCTGCATCTCTTTGCAGGTGTTCCAGGAAACCCGACGACTAGCTGAGGAGGAGATTACTGACTACATGGATAGGCTATGGTGATGACTTTTTGCAGTGGGAGTTTATTTATTCATAGGATGATATAATTTTGGTTTTAGATTGCCTTTATGTACTTAAAATTTTTGAAAGAACTTTTGTTCAGTTTTGGAATAAGATATTCTATTGCTTTTATTGTTAAAATTGGAATAGAAGGATTAACTATACATAAATAGGCAATTGGTTTATTTTAAAACCAAAAGCTCCCATGATGTAAATAGAGTATCATCTAACCATAGTAAGAGACAGGTTTCTTCCTAGATGAACCAAGCATATCTTTAGACTCTAAGGCTTGGTATTATTAACCTTTAGTAGGATTCAAAGGTTGATAGCCAATGAGCCCTTGGGTTCACTGGTGGTGGAAGACTTGTCTTCCTTGAAATCTTTGAATCATACTAGGAAGGTAACAAGACCAAGGGGCTTTTCTAAGCCTAGGGGCATAGAGCCAGAGGTATGTAGGAGTTGTTAAATCTGATAAGTATAGGTCCTTAGTCTGTCTAGAATGGAGGTAGCCTTGAAGACTTTGTTTATTTTATAAACAGTTATTTAAGGGTCAAAGTACATTTACTAGATGTACCACAAGACTGAATACTTTGATGAGATCAAAGAATTCAAGTCTGATGCGGAGAAACATCAAAGTAAAAGTATGGCGACATTACGATAAGATGGTAGTTGCAAGTATCTCTTAGGATAGTTTAGGATTTACTTATCAGACATTGGGAATAAGTCTTAATACACTGCACCTGATATGCCCCAACAGAACGGTGCAATACTGAGAAGGAAAAAGGTCTCTTAAGGTAATGGTTAGGAAAATGATAAGCTACTCTGAGATTATCCAGATTTGTTCAAGGGGATATGCTCTGGATGCGACGATATATGTGCTTGATATTATCTAGGTCAGTAGTCTCTAAACCCATAGAAATGCAAACTAAGCGAAAACTTAGTCTAAGGCATGTTCAGATTATGGGTAGTTCAACACATGTGCTGAAAAGAGATACTGATAAGTTAGAATCTGTTAGTGAGAGCCCTAGAGCCAATCATATGATGATTACTTTTTGGACTCATTGTATCATATTCTTGTATATATATTTCTTATATATAAAGGCATTTCTTATGGTTATTGTACTTATGTGTATTGGTGCCAAATAACTTAGTATAATAACGTCCTTGAGTAGAAGGTTCTTATCTATATCAATCGATTAGTTGAATCGATAGTGAGATGATATAGAGAACACTACTCTTAATTATTCCTAGTCAAGTATTAACATTCAAGGACAATGTTAATGCATAGAGACTAGCATGTAGGTCAACATGATGACTTGATCTCACAAGTCATGGATATAAGATATCAAGTTGACACATGGGTATACATTAGAGAATGTATACTGAATGGCCCGCCATGAGAAAGTATCATGGATCATTATATGAGTGTCATATACTTTCTCATGTGACTATTAGTATGACTATAGTCCTAGACCTGAAGTTACCATAGTTCCCTACATAAGGAGTTACGTACTTTGGCTTCGTCAAACGTCACCCGTAACTGGGTGGACTATAAAGGCGATTACTGGGTTTGTAACAAATTATGCGGAGTGATGTGAGTAACGTAGATGGGATCTATCCCTCCTATATGACGGGAGTGATATCTTCGTTCTTGATAGAGTAAGACCACTAAGTGCATGGTCATGCCCAAATAAGGCAATATTAGATATTAAGCTTATTTGATTATAGTGAGTCTACTTGGAGATCAAGACATATAGATTGATTTGAGGATGACACGGTCTATGCCTCATGAAAGATCAATCTAGATATCGAGGATAGAAGGACGTTGTCACATATTGTGATGGTCACAATTATTAGTCACAATGGTGATGTTGGATCTCGACATTCTTGTAACTTGGGGAGCAATGATGTGTTGCTAGATACCTCTCATTGCTTATGTCCTTAAATAGGTTTAAGGGCATTGCCAACGTTACAAGAACCTATAGGGTCACACACATAGAGCAATAGATGGAGAATAAGTCCATATGATGGACCGAGAGTAATGAAGTCAAAGTTTGACTTTGGCTAAATATGGAAAGTCCATAAAAGGCAAGTTTGACTTGACTCAAATTAGACAACTTGAGTTGGACTCGAGTTTGATCCAAGTGTTGGATGAATCTAATCATGGGAGAGTAATGAAGTCAAAGTTTGACTTTGGCTAAATATGGAAAGTCCATAAGAGGCAAGTTTGACTTGACTCAAGCCACATCACCTTGACTTGACCAAGTGATGACTTGGCATCATCATCAAGGCTAAGTAACCTCCCCATTTGAATTTTGAATTCAAATAGGGGGTTACCAAAGGTGGTGGCCGGCCACTTAATGGCCAATAATGGCCATTAAATGGTCGGCCACTAAAACACACAAAAAGGAGTTTTTTGTGGGTGTGTGATTCGTTCTTCTCCTGACTTGGTTTTGTTTTGTTTTTGGCTCTCCCTCTCCTCTCATCTTGCCGAGACCCCAAGTAGTGCTAGCACACTTTTGGGCTCTCCTCTCCACTCTCTTGCTTGTGTGGATACTTCTAGAGGGTTGCTACTTTGCATCCTTGAGATCCGACACCAACCGAGGAGCGAGCGGGAATTGCGGGGCACGCATCGAAGGTAGTTTTCTCTTCTCTAATAGATCTAGGTTGTAGATCGGTTTTGAAGCATGTAAACGAGCACTCGTAAATTTTTGAAATGGTTTTCTTCGCTCGGATCCTTTCTATTGGGGCTTTCGGGGTTTCCGCGACGCGAAAAAGCTATTTTCGCGGCCCGAATAGCCTACAGAATCTAGTGCACATGTTTGTAGACTATCCTAGGGGAACAAAAGGTGGTTTAATTGTCCTAAGGATCAGAGAATATTCGTTGGTATGAATGTCTGAAACCACAAGCCCATGAGTAGAATTATTCTGAGTAAAACAAATAGGGTACATTCTGACCTTAGTACCAACTGTACAAGAAGAATATCACAAGCTACTACACCTTCGTGTCACAGAAGATACACAGGGGATACCTTATCGTAGTGGGAGGGTTGTTAGTCAACCTAAAGCATTCATGTTCTTGGAGAGTCTTTGGACTTGGTCCTTGATGAACATGAACCGGATCCCTGAACCTATGATAAGGATCATCCGCTTTGAAGAGATAAATCCAGTCATATGGATTTGTTTACAGGACGGATGAGATTGTGTATATAAGTGATGTGACGGAAATGAAGTGGTATTCTTGTACTATACGTAGATAATATTTTGTTGATTGGTAACAATAACGAAATATTGTTAGACATAAGAGTATGATTGTCCAAACAATTATGAAGGACTTGGGAGAAGTAAGACACATCCTTGTGGATCAAAGATCTAAGGGATCTCTAGAGAAGGATGATGTGCTTATCCCAAGCTTCATGTAAGACACTGTCCTAACTTGTTTTAGCATGGATACCTCCAAGAAGAGTTTTGTACTTTTCAGTTGTGGAGCTACTCTATCTAAGGTGATATGTTTAGATTATCAAAGGTGATAGAGCAGGTAATGGCGGTTCCTTTAAGCATCGATTAAAGGAAGCCTCATGTGTGCTAAAAACGAGACCAAATATTTGTTGTGCTATGGGCATGGTTAACAGATATTGGAGTAACTGATAAATACCATTTTGTTGATTATTTTAATTGTTAAAATCCATGTTTGACCTATGATTTTATTGTTTAATTGTGATTTTTATCCTAGGTTTTAGAACTTACCTTTATTTTGGACTTAATTGTAAAATTGCATATAAATTGGATTATTTGGCCACTAAATTCTTGATCTATTTTTGTAGGCATCAAAGGTTCAAGGACCTAGGACCTATTTGTCTTTCCTTATTCCTATTCTTAACCCCAATTTTTCTATGGATTTGTTTGCTTGAGATGTTTTCTTGATGCTATTTTGCCCGAGACGGACAAAGATTTAAGTGTGGGGGAGTGATTAGTGATTTGGGAGCAATTTTTATCAAGGATGTAATTCATGTCGAAAAAAAAAAAAATTTTGCCAAGTTGAAGCCAAAAGGTGCCAAGAATGAGCAAGAAGAAATAGTTGAGGATGGAACTAAGGTGGGCATCTAGATTCTTGATTATAATTTGGAGATCCAAGCCATGTTTGTGCCAAGGATTCGGCTGAAGCAAGCAAGGAGAAAAAAATTTTGTACCAAGGACTCTATTGGCACGCAAGGAAAGAAAAGGAAAACTTTAAGCCATCTTGGATTGGGAATTTGGTTGGCAAGCTGAACAAAGCTGCACAAAGCTGGGAAGAAGCTGAAACTTATCTGAAAAATCTGAATTGAAGCTGAATTGAAGGCTGATGAAATTGGAATTAAAGCTGAGAGGAAGTTCTGAGCTGAGTTGCAAAGCTAGCTGCTGAAATAATTGAGGCTGATTTCCAATCCGTATGGAACCAGCTTATATGCAAATCTGAAGGCTGCAGTAAATCTATGCAGTATTGAATCAGAATTTCCAGCCAACTTCAATCACCTAAATTGACTTGGATTGTAGGGAAGCCACTCGACAGTTATTAGAGTTTTCAGATCAGAATTTGCAAAGGTTGAGAATGAAATCTGAATTGAAGACTGAACAGAGCTGAGCAATCATGAACTGCAGAAAAGGCTGCTGTGCCGAGTGCTGGAATTTGGAGGCTAATGAAGTTGGAATTGAAGCTAAATTGAAGTTGAGCTATTTCTATTTTGAGCTGCTGAAAAAGGTTGTGCCGAAGTGGAGAAGAAGTGGCAAGTTGAGTATCAAGAAATGGAATCCAAAAGCAAATAATTTAAAGAAGAACAAATTATTTCAGTAGCAATAGGTTGCAATGGATATCTCTTGCCACTTATCAAATCTGAGAAGAAGCTGAGAAGCAGGATGAAATTGTGCAGCTGCCGAAAGGATACAAAAAGCTGAAAAGAAATCAGGAAGTGGCTGAATCTCCATTAAAGCTGTGAGATTTTTTGAAGCTGAAAAATTCGGAACTGAATTGCAAGGATGGCTGCTGGAAATTGAGAAGTAGATCTTCACCAGCTACAAGGAAATCTGAAATGCAGCTATCCAACATCAGAGTGTCAGATCTGAAGTTAAACACGCTTGAGAAAAAGTCTGAATTTAAGCAGGAATTGGTGAAGGAAACAAGTGAGTGTGAAGCTGATTTGATTAGGAATGACTTAGATTGGAACTTGAACTAAATGGCAACCACTATGAGTTGAATTCGGATGAATTGCAGCTAACCGAATTTGATCCCAATTCAGAGCTGGATTGAAGTTGTTTCTGGTAAGAATTTTGGAGCTGAATAAAATCAGAAAACCTGAAAGAAGCTGAGAAAATCTGAAATCTTCAGTTGAAACATTCAAAGTCTCTACCACTATGTGATATAATTGCTGTGGAGAATCAGGGAGTTGCCAGCTCGGAATCAATTAACTGCTGTGGAAACAAAAATGCAGAAATATGAAAAACTCTTTGGAAGTAGCAACTTTTTGGAAACTCAAGGCACTAGAAGGGATTGGAAATGATCCTGAGATGGAACTAAGCATATCATGACTGAATAAAGAAAGCAATTAGCAGTTAAGATCAAATGCAGAAAAAGAAAAGAAAAAAAACAGTTCGAAAAAAAAGAAAAGAGAATAAAGGAGAAACAAAGTGGCACAAAAAGTGAATTTTGGCACCATGAAATCAAGTGAAGTTTTTCTCATCCAAATCAAAGCTTTGTTCCATTTCATTTCTGATCTTACAAGAAAGAAAGAAAGAAGGAAATCAAGGAAGGATTTTTCATCCAAATAAAAGGAATCTATTCAAGTTTGACTTCACAACACTTTTGAGATCATTAGGGGACTGCATGGAGAGCAAAGAGCATCAAAAATATCCCCAAGCACTCAAGTCTTCCACTTTATCTAATTTTCCACTTTTCTTGGTTCTTATTCCATTTTTTCACTATTTCTATGTCTTTCAATTGTTTTTATAGATGTTGATCCTATTCATGATTAATGGTGGAGAGTAGATAATAAGCAAGCCTATGGTAATGCAAGAAGCATGTGTGTTTGAGTGAGCTCCACTTCCATCATCAAGTTAGAACTTAAGGAGAGAGCCACCAAAATTTTCCTTGAAGACTATGAGTTAGATTCATCTCAATGACTCATGATGGATGAAAAAGGTGAAGTTGTTGATTTAAGGACAAGATACTAATCCATAGGGCTTAGATTTATGAGAATTGACAACCTTAGGTAATTTCTTTTCATTTGCTTCTAATTATGCTTAAGAAAATCTAGGGGATACATACTTAGTAGTTTCGCGAGACGCTCAAGGTTAAGTGTGGGGGAGTTGATAAATACCATTTTGTTGATTATTTTAATTGTTAAAATCCATGTTTGACCTATGATTTTATTGTTTAATTGTGATTTTTACCCTAGGTTTTAGAACTTACCTTTATTTTGGACTTAATTGCAAAATTGCATATAAATTGGATTATTTGGCCACTAAATTCTTGATCTATTTTTGTAGGCATCAAAGGTTCAAGGACCTAGGGCATACTGGGTCAAACTTGAGTCGGATGTGCACCGGATCGAATTATCAAGCTTACAATTAATCCGGGCCGGCCGATTCAAAAGCGGCTAGATCTGAGCCATCCGGGACCATCTGAAGCAATCCGAGCTAGGGTTAGGGTTGATCAAGCATCCTGATCAAGATCTGAAAGTTTCATTCCAATAGGAGCTAAATCAACCGTTGGATCAAGCTTGGAGGGCTCTAGATCGTCCATTCAAAGACTAAGTTGATCTGGACCATCCGTTGCATATCTGGAGGATCCGAGCTACCACGAGGCAGATCCTGACCCCAGATCATCATCATAAAAATTTGGATCAAATCATAGCAAGATCAGCCGTTGGATTTTCTCAACTAAATCTGAGCCGTCCATTTCTGATTACTTAAGGAAAAACTTCCCAGCAGCTGACCTCGTCGCGTCTTCAGTGTTCTTCACCGTTCTTCCACTGTTCTTTATCGTTTTTGAAAGTTTTTGCTTCCAAGAAGGCGTGACCACCTCAAACTCCATCCTAGATCGAGAATTGAGTCTTTGGCAATCGTTCTCTGAAGAATTCAGCTCCATTTGCGCCGGAACAGGGAGTGCTTGAGGGTTTCGGCAGTTCCTCAGTCCGACCACCTTCTTCTCAACCACGATCCATTTCCAAGCTTCTGAGCCATTTGTAGGGGTTCTCAGGTGAGCTCAGAAGCTTCCCAATTCATCATCGCAGCTCCACCAATTGAGATAGAAAGATTCGGATTGAAAATTCCAGCCAAGCGCAAATAGGAACAGAATCGACTTCAGAAATGAATTTCCACTGATTTGCTGAGCCTAGGGGTTCGAAGCCAGCTCTTGATTGACAACCAAGAAGTTCTTGAGCTTAGGAAGAGTTGAGGAGTAGTTTAGATCCTTAATTTCCAAGTTTTGTAGCTGTAATTGAATTTCTACACTTGTTCTGCTTTGGCATTTTCATTTCACTAGCTGTAATTGCGTTTTATGATTGTTTACCTTAATTAGGTTTTTAATCTTTGAGTTAAGTGATTTAGGAACTTGTTTAGTGATTAATAGAGTTAAATTTCAGTTCACTTTAGTTTCAATAGCTGCGTGCCAAATTGTGTTGCTAGCGTGCCAAGTAATTTCGAATTTTTCAATCTGATTTTGCTGCAATTGGTATTTGAATTGCTGGCCAAACTATCACTAGGTTTATTGCTCTTTAATCTAGTTTCAAGTAGTGTTAGTAGTTGTTCCATTAGTTTTGCATCCAACTAGTTAATCTATTCCAATTCTGCCTAAAATTTCTGAAATTTCTGAATATTCTAGTTTAGTTTTCGGTTGTGTCTTAAGTGAATTACTTTAGGACTGTTTCTTCATTCATTCCTGCCAAGTTTTTTTATTGTTAGTTTGCTTGCCAAATTGCTTTCGGTCAGCTGCAATTCTAAATTGCTAGAAGTAGTTTTAGGTACAAAAATTCAGATTTTGGCACAAAAATTTCAGCTTGTGTGCCAAGCTGTTTTGGGCAATATTTTTACATCAGTTTTCACTTGTTTTTATGGTATAAGATAGCTTTTGGAATCCATTGATATCGCCTTTAGAATCCTTGAGTTTCTTTGCATTGGTTTGCCTCCAAAAATCATAACTAGTTTTAGTTAAAGTGCTTGTTCAAATTCGAAATCTCCCTTGCATTGATTTGTTGCAACCTTGTTTATTTCCGAAAACGTCATCACTGCCTTTGCTTTATTTCTTAGCATATCTTTTGTTTGTTGAAACCAGAAATCAGTTTCCCATAAAAATCTGGTGAGTGCTTGATTAGGTTTTCATTGGTTGAATTAGCACTTGCCATCACTTGCTTAGTTATTAGTTAATTTTCCTTCTTGTCATTGCATTTTCACTTTTATTTACAACCCAAAATCCAATTACTCATTTGAAACCCAAAACATAAACGACACATAAATACAAGCGCGAATCAAACAACGTCAACTAGCCCCGAGAAAAATACGACCTGTGGCCCCTATATTACATTTTCATACTTTTAATTGTAAAAGGGTTTCCAGCATTTTCATTTATTCATATCTAAATTTGAGACCCACATTCGTGACAGTCTATTTTGGGTCTATCAGTAACCCAGGTCAAGGAAATTGGATTGCGGTAAAAGCATATATTAGTGCCTGAAAAGGACTAAGGACTATATGTTAGTTTACCAGGCAGACCAATCTCCTATGGGTTACATGGATACAAAATTCCAATCAACATAAGGGGCAAATATAGGTATTCCTTAGAGTTTTGTGTTTACTTTTAGGAGGTGGAACCATTGTATGGGAGTGTGTTGCGCAGCGGTTGCGTGATGGACTCTACCATAGAAGCTAGATGGTTGGCAGTCTTTCAGACAGCCAAGAAAGCTACATGGTTCAGGAACCTCAAGATGAACTTCGATGTGACTCCTGCTTTGCTCAGGGCTATCACATTTTCTTGTGATTAAAAAGGTGCAGTTGCAAACTCGAAGGAATCACGAGTCCATAAGGCAAGTAAACACATAGAGCGCAAGTACCACCCTGATGAGGAATAGTTGTTGTTGCCTAGATTACATCAGAGGAGGACCTAGGGAGGTCTTTTCACTAAGGCCTTGGTAGCGAGAGATTTCTAGGCATGTGAAGGATCTAAGGGTCAGATGTATGACATTTCGAAAACAACAAAGTCTTTGAGTATAAGTGGGAGATTGTTAGGATGTATATTAAAAGCTTTGCTTTTGATTAAAGTACATCTTCATTTTAAAAGAGAAACGCAAAATCACACGGTGCATATTTATATTAGTATGTACACAAAATGTCTCGTACTTTGCATTGAAGATAACATGGTGCGTGGTGACGCACAGAAGATCATGTTATCAAGTTCCTTGCAGAAGTATAAGTAAGAGACTCACAACCGAGATGGAGTTGGACAAACCATCGGGATGATTGTAGTGTAATTAGGTGTGGTTTGTCTTAACCATAGAATTATACTAGTGCACTCTGTGTCCATTGAGTAGGACCAAAAGAGAGGTCATCCAATTTTGTATTAACTTCATAAATTGGATTAGACCTCAGATATATATTATGAAGTACGATCTCTAAATCCCGAAATAATGACGGACACATGTATTTAATTATTATTACTTTGATTTACCAATAGGCGAGATCTATTCTGTTAGATCGATAGGCCCGGTAGGTTGGGTAATAATATTATCTACATGGTGTGTCATTGACTATTGATGGAATCTGTGTCCTAGTTAGTCGGGATGATGATGCCCTCTTGATGAGCTCAAAAGGATCGTCATGTCAAATCTTGCAAGTGGACTATAGTCCGACATGATGAAAAGGTTGAGTAGTACTAATCAAGGATCAAGAGGATAATTAATTTAATTGTCAATAATTTAAATTAATTATTGGACATTCGATATCTTAAACACGAGGAGATAGACGACTCATAATAGGTGGAGCCCATTTGAAAATATGGGGGTTGGTGAGGAAGTTCAATGGAATCCTTTAGTGGAATGGATCTCCATTAATGGATTGGGTTTGGATCCATTAGCGGGCCAAGAACCAACTCCCCCTCATGGTCCCTACCTTAGCCCTATAAATACCCCATGGGAGTCATGATACAAGGCTAATAATTAAGGAATTAATCCAATTAGTCACCTAAGAGCCAAACACCCAAAACCCTTCTCTCTTTCTCTCTCCTAGGGTTGTGGCAACTTCATTGAAGCCGGCGGCAACAAGGAGAAGAAGGAGAGGAGATTCACCACTTCTCTTTCGGTTTTCCTCTTCCCCTCTACTCTCCTTTGGCCAGACCATCCTCTGGGGTGGCTGGATTTGGTGGAGCAAAGGATTGGTTGTGGTTTTTGCCGCCGGAACAAGGAAGAAGAAGAAGGAAAGTGCTGACGGTGGAGGTGGAGAAAAGCTCATTGTTTTCTTCCTCTCCTCTTATCATCTTCCTTCTCCTCTGCTGTGGAAGTTCACAGGACAAGGAGGAGCTTCCTCCTCCTTTGTGGCATGCGGAAGTAAAGGAGGAAGGAGGGTGGTTTGCCGACAGGAAGCTTCCTCTCCTTTTGGTGCTTGTCGTCGGAAAAGGAGAGGGAGTTGAAGTTGAGTTCTTCCATGCGTGTTTGACACCGTGAGATAGGAAGAAGCAAGGGAAATTGGCTAGGGTGAACTTGAGGAAGAAGAGCTCTTCTTCTTGCTTGGAGCTCCTCCTTGAAGGGTTACCGGCGGTACAAAACCCTAATCTAGGGTTTTGATTGGCACGAGGTAAGGAAGAAGATAAGAGGATTAATTTGAGGCCTTTAGTGACTTTGTGTCTTGGTAGCTCGTCGCCCACACGACGTCCGAGAGGGGAGGGTCATAAGGTAGAAGACTGCGAGGTATACCTCTCCCTAGCTTCGACTTTGTTTTGTTACATTATTGCTTTGATTTTGTTTAACATTGCATGTTGTTAATTAATTATCATAGATTAATTATTTGTTAATTAATATGATAATTAATTTATGTCATGGACCCCGATAATAAACACAAGAACCGGCGATCCATACGTCGTCTTTTCCGTGGTCTTTTGATTCGGAAAGTTACAAGGCCTTAACTTTAGTTTTGGCTAAGTTGTGACTTGAATTAATTGACATGACGACGAGACGGTCGTTTAAGAGACAGGTCTCTATTCGGATTAAATTTTTAATCCGTAGACATAGAGAGGTCTCTTATATTCGACCCCGTGGTTGCTTAGGAAACCGCCAAGCTATACAAGGGTTTATTCCCATCAAGTAGAGCCACTCCTTTTCCCAGTGTGTTGGGTATGTCTTGGTGGGTTTCCCTAGCGAATACTTGGTCGTCCTTGAGAGACCTCTCCATGTCTACGGATTAAAATTTAATCCAAATGGAGACCCGTCTCCCAATGACCATCTCATCATCATATCATTCGGTACGAATTACAACATGGCCAATCACAAAGATCAAGCCTTGTAATTCTTCTAACCGAACGACCGCGGAAGAGACGACAAGTGGATCGTCGGTTCTTGTATTTATGGTCGGGGGTCCAATTAATTAATTATCAACCATGATTCAAAATCAAAATAATTAATTAATTAATATCAACATGAAATGACGAGACTAAAATAAAAAGGAGCCAAGGAAGAGTATATACCTTCCATTACCTTACGATCTTCTACCGTATGACCCTCCCCTCTTGGACGTCGTGTGGGCGACGATCTACCAAGAACCATGGTCACCAAGTAGACCCCTTCTCCTTGCACCAACCAATCCCTAACCAAAGGGTTGCCTCCGGCCACTCTAAGGAAGAGGATAATCCAAACACAAACCCTAGGCAGATTTTTCTTCCCTTGAGAAAAATTGCGTAAGCAACTTTTCTCCCTTGAGAAAGATCGCTGCTCCCTCTCAAGCTCATGCAATTTTCTTCCCTTGAGAAAAGTTGCGTATGCAACCTCTCTTCCTTTGAGAAAATTGTGTGAGCAACTAAAGGTCACGCAATTCTCTTTCCTTGAGAAAAGTTACGTGTAACTTTTCTTCCTTTGAGAAAATCGCGTGAACCATTTTTCCTTCTCCACAAAAAAACTCACGCCACAGCATCTCCACTGCCTTTTCTCCACCGCCCACAACCTTTGCTCAAATTACGTGATCGACTTTGCCTCTCCACAGCAAGAGTTGGCAATCGATCAGTGGCTGCAATGGAGAAAACCGACCACTGCATCCATTGTTTGCAGCGTTAGAGAAGCCACGGCTGCAGTGCTGCGTGGAGAAGAACAGCGTCGGCGCCGAACTGCATGGAGAGAAAGAAAACAACCTTTGCTGTTCTCACACGTGGAGAAGAAAAAAAAATAGCTTTTGCTATTTTTCCATCGATGCCGCACGACATGGAGAGAAAGAAAACAACCTTGCTGTTTGTTCGGCGCTTAGGAATCGAGAGGGAGAGAGGGAATAAAGACTAGGGTTTTTCTTGTGTTTCAATTGGATTAATTATTCACTTGGTTTCATGCCACATGGGGAATATATATAGGGCTACAACAGGGACCATAAGGAGGAGTTGGATCTTGGCCTGCTAATGGATCCAAACCAATCCATTAATGAAAATCCATTCCACTAAAGGATCTCCATTGAATTACCTCACCAACCCCCATATTTTCATATGGGCTCCACCTATTATGAGTTGTCCATCCCCCCGTGTTTAAGATATCGAATGCTCGTCAATTAATTTAAATTACAGACAATTTAAATTAATTAACTTCTAGATCCTTGATTAGTACCACTCAACCTTATCATCATATTGGATCAAATCCACCTGCAGGGTTTAACATGATGAACCTTTTGAGCTCATCAAGGGGGCATCATCATCTCGACTCACCAGGATACAGATTCCGTCAATAATCAATGGCACACCATATAATTAATACTATTTTCCAACTTACCGGGCCTATCGATCTAACAGAATAGATCTCGCCCATTGGTAAATCAAAAAAATAAAAATTAATCATATGTACCCGTTATTATATCAGGATTTAGGGATCGTACTCAATAAAATTTGAGATCTAATCCAATTATCAAGTCAGTACAAATTGGATGATCTCTGATTTTGGTCCTGCTCAATGCACACAAAGTACACTAGTGTAATTCTATGGTCAAGACCAACTACACCTAGTTACACTACAACCATCCCGATGGTTTGTCCAATTCCATCTCGGCTGTGAGGCTCTACTTATACTAGGAAAGAGACTGATAACATGATCTTCCATGTGTCACCACACACCATGTTACCTACAATGCAAAGTAAAGGACTTTTATGCATGTACTAATATAAACAAGCATCTAGTGTTGTTGTGATTCTCTTTTCAAAATGAAGATGATCATATATATAAAAGAAGCAAGTCTATCAGTATACACATCTAACACTGTGATCATCGGCCAAGGACCTGTGAAGGAGATGAGGGAAAGATGAAGGAGAAAAAACCTTCTTCTCCCTTTCGTCGGTGACCTAGGAGAGATGAGAGAGAGAGGGTAGGGTTTTGTGATTAATTGGATTAATTATGGATTAATTAGCCTTGGTTTCATGACTCCTATGGGGTATATATAGGCCTATGGTAGGGACCATGAGGAGGAGTTGGGTCTTGGCCCGCTAATGGATCTAAATCCAAAACATTAATGGAGATCCATTCCACTAAAGGATCCCATTGAACTTCCTCACCAACCCCCATATTTTCATATGCACTCCACCTATTATGAGCACATCCATCTCCCCATGTTTATGATATCGAATGCCCATCGATTAATTTAAATTACTGACAATTTTAATTAATCAACTTCTTGATCCTTGACTAGTACCACTCAATCTTTTCATCATGTTGGACCATAGTCCACTTGCAAGATTTAACATGATGAACCTTATGAGCTCATCAAGGGGGCATCATCATCCCGACTCACCAGGACACAGATTCTGTCAATAATCAACGGCACACCATGTAAATAATATTGTCTCCCAACTTACCGGGCCTATCAATTTAGCAGAATAAATCTCGCCCATTGGTTAATCAAAGAAATAATAATTAAGTACACGTGCCCGTTATTATATCGAGATTTTGAGATTGCACACCATAATAAATCCGAGGTCCAATCCAATTATATAGTCAATATAAATTGGATGACCTCTATTTTGGTTCTACTCAATGCACACAAAGCACACTAGTGTAATTCTATGGTTAAGGCAAATCACACCTAATTACACTACAGTCATCCCGATGGTTTGTCCAACTTCATCTCAGTTGTGAGCCTCTTACTTATACTCTGCAAGAAAATGATAACACGATCTTCTATGCGTCACCACATACCATGTTATCTACAATGCAAAGTATCAAACATTTTGCGCATATACTAATATAAATATGCAACCTGTGATTATGTGATTCTCTATCACAATGTAGATGATCTTATACCAAAAGCAAAACTTTTAGTATACATCCTAACAAAATCGATAGGCCCGATAAGTTGGAAAATAATATTATTTACATGGTGTGTTGTTGATTATAGACGGAATCCATGTCCTGGTGAGTCGGGATGATGATGCCCCCTAGATAAGCTCATAAGGTTCATCATGTTAAATCCTGCAGGTGGACTTGGTCCAATATGATGATAAGGATGAGTGGTACTAGTCAAGGAGTTAGAGGTTGATTAATTAAAATTGTCAGTAATTTAAATTAATAAACGAGCATTCGATATTTTAAACACGGGGAGATGGATGTACTCATAATAGGTGGAGCTCATATGAAAATATGGGGATTGGTGAGGAAGTTCAATGGAGAACCTTTAGTGGAATGGTTCTTCATTAATGGATCGGATATATATCCATTAGTGAGCCAAGACCCAACTCCTCCACATGGTCCCTATCGTAGCCCTATATATACCCCATGGAATCATGAAACCAAGGCTAATCCAACACACAACAAATCCTAGGCTCTCTCTCTTCTCTCCCTCTTCTTCTCTCTCCTAGGGCAACCAGCAGCATCAAAGGAAGAGAGTTTGTCTCTTCTTTCTCCTCCCTTCTTCTTCTCTCGGTTGGTGGTGCAAGGGATTGGAGAGCCTTCTCCTCTTTCGGTTTTGGCCAGAGCAACTCTGAGAAGGGGTGGAATTGGGAGCCGGCAGCAAAGGAGTGGAGTAGGCGCCAACAGTGATGAGTTGGAAGAGGTCGGTAACGGTTTGGTTGTGGAAGAAGAAGAGTTTTCTTTACTCTTCTTCCTCTTCTCCTTCTTCCTCTCTTACTCCTTTGGGCTGGCGTGAGCAAGGTGGCCTTTCTCCGGTGGTCGGCACAAGGATAGGAGGAAGAATTGGTGGCCGGCGAAACACCAAGATTAGTGTTAGGCTTTGCGCATGCAAGGGAGAAGGGGTTGTTGGACTTGGTGATTCTGGTTCTTCGTAGAGCATCGCCCACACGACATCCAAGAGGGGAGGGTCATACGGTAGAAGATTGTAAGGTAAAAAGAGATATATTTCTCTCTTGGCTCCTTTGTTAATTCTATCATTTCATGTGATGTTTTAATTAATTATCATGTTTAATTATTTGCTTAATTAATGTTTGATAATTAATTATTTTGGACCCCGATAATAAATACAAAAATCGGCGATTCGCTCGTCACCTTTTCCACAGTCAATTGGTTAGGCAAGTTACAAGGCTCGAACTTTGAGTTTGGCTAAGTTGTAAATTGAATCAATTGATACGATGACGAGACGGTCGTTTGGGAGATAGGTCTTCATTCGGATTAATTTATAATCTGTAGACATGGAAAGATCACTCAAGGATGACCAGGTATTCGCTTAGGAACCCCGCCAAGTCATACCCAACAAGATGATGAGCTATTAGTTTCTATTTGCATCGTGGGAGTTTTTGGTTCTAAAGTATACAAATTGCCAACCAATTTACCTGAACAGATAATCTCTCTATTTCATTTTATAACAACATGGTTATTAAAAGCAATAGAATATCCATCCTTTATTATTTTAGAAACCAAAACAAGATTCTTTCTAAAAGAAGGTACATAAAGGCAATCTTTTAAAACCAAAATTTTATTTCTCTCAAAAGACAAATAAACGTCTCCCACTGCAATAGGCGCCACCTACGTAGCATTGCCCATGAAGATGGTAATTTCTCCTTCAATTAGTCGTCGGGTTTCCTGGAACCCCTGTAAAGAATTGCAGACATGATCAGTGGCTCCCGTATCTACACACCAGGTATCGGTAGATAACACCGCTAAGCATGTTTCAACGATAAAAGAAAAATATATACCTTTGTCTTGACGACGGGGACAGTTCGCCTTCCAGTGTCCAGTTTGCTTGCACGTGAAGCACATGCCTCTTAGCTTCTTCACGCCAGTCCGATGTGCCTGAGATCTTGCAGCCTTCTTGGCCCCACCTTGTTTCTTCTTCTTCTTGCCTTTTGGCATAGAAGTAGAAACCCTCTGAGTAACCAAGGCCTGAGATCTCTGACAAAAAAGCCCCTCTGCCGCGTGGAGTTCTGCCAGAAGTTCCCCCAACGTATATGCACATTTGTTCATATTGTAGTTCAGGCAGAACTACTCAAAACTCCTAGGCAGAGACTGGAGAATGATATCGACCTGAGTTTCCCCATCGATCTCTACTTCAAGGACCTCAATCTCATTCAGATGAGCCATCATCATAAGGACATGATCCCTCACGGGTGTCCCTTCGACCATGGTAGTCATCATCAAATTCCTCATCGCATCTTGCCTAGTAGCCTGATTCTGGTGCCCAAAGAGTTCATTGAGGTTTAGCATCATGTCATAAGCAGTGGGCATGGCCTGATGCTGATGTTGTAATACATTTGACATAGAAGCCAAAATGTAGCACCATGTCATCTCATCTGCCTTGATCCACTTCTTATAACGCTCCCTCTCCTCTTCACTAGAATTCTTGCTAGGCTTTTCAGGACATTCCTCAAAGAGTACGTATTTGTACTCTTCAGGAGTTAGGACAATGTCTAGGTTTCTTTTCCAATCTATGAAATTAGGGCCAGTAAGTTTGTTTTCCTTAAGTGATAGCTAGTGGGTTAAAGGTCATTTTGAAAATACCTGAGAATCACAACAATCACAACTTTAGATTTCAAAAAATATTGATTCCTCAAAATAATAAATTTGAAATCAACCAACACCTCAAAACACTGAGAATTTCACATGCCACGATGGTGTGGACGTATATGAATTCTATATTTGTAAGAGGAGGTTTTACCCATTAATTTTATTATCTTGTCAACCTAACTTTTTGATAAATAAAATTAATAGTTGGTTCACTTCGGCCCTACAAACAATAGCAGTGACTCCGATGGAGAGGATACTATTATTTGTATCTAAGTGTTTACCATTACATGATACTAAGAAAATTATTTCCGATTATGTGTCGTCCGATGGGGAAAATCACACGCACTTCAATAACTTTCTATAATCATGTTTGACCCAGTGATCCACAGAACAAGCCCATCCGATGGGGAGGAAGGCACTCAGAGCCGACACGCAAGCTTGTTCGCATCACTTGTCAAATTAATAATGGAGGTCATGGGACCCTTAGGGTCCCTCTCCCACTTAGTTATTTATAATGAGGAATTTTCATGAACACACACGACAAGCACATAAACCAAAACAATAAATAAGAAAAATTCTAAAATTTTCCAACTATCATGGCTTTGGTCTCCAATGCGTCTCCAGTCATGTCGCCACCACGTCCGCTCCACCCTACATCATGCGCAAGCCACCTTTGAAGGGATCTCCGAGCCGAGATAATAAGCTACTTATTTACATCCATCGATCCTATACTCCACAAAGGAGTGTACATAAAATCTAGAGCGACAGTAAATAAAAAGCTCGGCTAAACATGTGTTGTATTTAATTACAAAAATTAAATACCTATTTAGCCTCGTCAACCCCGAGGATTCAAATAAATTATAACCATGCACAACCAATCACATACACATTATTTAAGCCATAATAGTTGGAATCTTATGCAGGACACTGGTTTTTATAGTGTCCTCTCCCCCTACACTTAAAACATATTATATGAAATTTAAATACAGACATAATTGAAAAATACCTGATTCTCCCTTGCTCCTCCTCAACTCTTGGCTTCTTTGCTCCGTCGGTTGTTAGTCTGGTGAAGAGCTACCAGGCTCTGATACCACTTGTAGGATCGACGTCGTCAATAGAGGGGGGTGAATATCAACTTGAAAAAATCTTTCAAAAGCTCGTCGGACACTTCGATGTTCGTTCGTTCTAGTCAGAGAGTTAGTAGCACAACGGAAAAATAAAGCAAACGAAAAGCACAACATAGAAGACATGCGGCTTTTTACTTGGTTCCCAACCCCCCAGGGTCAGTACATCCAAGGCCTAATTACGGGTAGCATCCGTCCACTAATGATCTCCTTTCCGAACTTTCTGGAGGCGGAGAAACTCGTCTTACAGTTCAAGTTTACAATCAAAAGAATAATTAAATTTAGTGCTTAAAATAAATGCAAACCAAAAAGAAAGTTGAAGATCCGGCCAATCTGGAAGTCGGAAGTGCAGCGCACTACCTCCTGGAGCCTCCTTGATCACAGAACTTCGTCTTTGACACTTTTTCTTTGTTCAGAATGCTTAGAATGATGTTGCGAGTGATGTTCTAAGTTGAGGGGTCGAAGCCCCTTTTATACTATCGTCCAGGGCGCCCTAGAGGCCTTTGGGGCACCTCTCTGCGGTCAAAAATCCATCCGTAATCGCGAACTTCGTGATGCTAATAAGAAGGCTGTCTAGGGCGCCTGGAACCATCCAGGCGCCTGGCCTTTAGGGCGCTTGGAAGCATGGGGGCGCCTATATTAACACAAGAGCCCTGGATGCTTCTTCCAGGTGTCATTTTCCCTGCGTTTGCTCTTCAGTCTTGCCTCCAACTCTAGGTACCTGCAAGACAATCAAAGACAAGACAAATATGCAAAAAAATCTTAGCCTTAAAGATTAGTTCTAACTTTGGATTTCTCACGAAACCCTAGGTCGAATCGACGCCTAATGTTCCCTTCCCGAGGAACGCACCCTCGCCTACTCCTCTCAGGAGAAGTTGCTTTTGCCAACCGACTCCTCCGGTTGGACTTTTGCCCAATCTTCCGGATTAGGACTTCGGTGCCTAGTCAACGACCAGGACTTATTGCCCAATTCCATGAACCAGGACTTCGTGCCCAACCCTTGATCAGGTCTTAGGTGCCCAGCCCTCGACCAGGACTTATTGCCCAATTCCACGAACCAAGACTTCGTACCCAAACCTCGGTCAGGTCTTAGGTGCCCAGCCCTCAGCCAGGACTTAGTGCCCAATTCCTCGAACTAGGACTTCGTGCCTAGGTTAACTAAGACTTTTCTTCGCTTTGATAAAGACTTCTTTTGCTAGTCATATTTGTTGGATCTTGTACATTTGCTAGAGGGGGGGTGAATAGCACTTTTCGGTTCTTCTTGTACCTACGTTGTTAGTTGCATAAGCGGAAACAATAATAATGAATACAAACAATGCTAACAAGAACGGTTTACTTGGTATCCACCCCTAAGGTGACTAATCCAAGAATCCTTCGGTGGATCACTCCCCGAATAACCTCCGGCTAGCCCTTGTCGCTCCTTGTGGGTGGAGAAACCTCGCCACATCACCTCGATAATACCTGAGCACCAAGACTACTATTTGGCCTTTAACCAAGACCAAATTCGTCAAGTCTTTCAGCCAACACGAAGTCGTCTTAAATAGGACTAAGGCTGAAAACCCTCACCACCAGTCAACTGCTCCCAGGGCAGTCGACTAGTCCCACTGAAAATCGACCGTTGCAACCCCAACGTTCAAATTTTCAGCCAACTCACCAGCCGCTACCAGTCGACTGCTCCCAGGGCAGTCGACTGGTCCAGAGCTGACTGCCTTCTGTGAGTTTTATCAGTCGACTGCCCCCAGTGGCAGTCGACTGGTCCACTCACACACCTAGGGTTTCCCTTCCCGAGTACACTTCTCTCAGCACTCGAACCCTAGGATTTCCCGAGTACAATCACACAACACTCATACCCTCATGACTCAACTGACTCCTCATCAGTAGCCTCGACTATTGCCTTCGCGCCCTCTTCATCTTTGGCCCTCATCCCTCAGATGTTCACACAAGCCTCCAGCTTACCTCCATGCTATCCTTCACGTACGCCTCGAAGTATGCGCCCCTCAGCTCATCGTCCCTACCATACCAAGGTCCCTCGGGTGCACACAAGCCTCCATCTTGTCTTCATGCAACCCTTCACCATGCCGAAGCCGTCCAGCCAAGTCAATATGTGTAAACCTGCAATCCTGCACACTCAATTACACATATTAGTACACAAGGGAAAGCCTAACTTAAACCCTTTACCCAAACATCAAAACTCATGGTCACTTCGGACCATAGATTGCCTCAACAATATTAATCCTAACTAGACTTCTCTTTTGCCAAACATCAAGTCCTGTTTGGATTATTCCTAGGTCTAGCTGACCAACCTTGAGTTTTCTGCTAAACATCAGATCCTGTTTAGCTAACCCTTGTTCTAGGTGATCAACCCTTAGTATATTAACCAGATTAAATCTAAGTTTGATCATCCTACCAAACATCAGGTCCTGTTTGGCTCACTCCTTGGTCTAACTGACCAACCCTAGGTTCTAGTTGACTCTGCCAAACATCAGATCTTGTTTGGCTAAACCTTTGTCAACCTGATCAATCCTGGGTTAACCCTTCCAAACTTAAGGTCCTGTTTGGTTTAACCCTTGATCACTTTGACTAACCCTTACCTTGTCTAACATATATTACTAACTTAAGTATTGTTAAACATCGAAACATTAGAGGAAGACATCATTGAATCATCTTGCACCAACAATCTTCCCATTTTTGATGTTTGACAATAACATAAGTTAGAATTGGTCTTAAGGGTTAAATCTAGATTTAATCCTTTGGGAGAAATTGAAAAAAAAAATCTAACTTAAGCTCTTCTCTCCCCCTTTGTCACACATCAAAAAAATTACATAAAAACTTGCGCCAACAACGAAAAAATTCTTGAAAATTTCTCTCCTCCTTTTGAAAGTACTTAGGATAATTGTTTTGAAATCATAATTTTTGAAAAAACATTTCAAAATTCTTCCCCCTTTTTTTTTGGAAAAAGACTAAGTACTTGTTTTGTAAAGTATTATTAAAAAAACTAAGTACTTAAATTGCACCAATAATATGGAAAAATATGTTAACAAAAATTGAACTTCCCTAAGTCTGACAACAATCCAAGGAATCTTGTTGATCACAAGAAAATTCCTATGTATCTTAGGGATTTTTCCTTAAATGAATATTTTTAATAAAATTATGTTTTGAAAACATAATAATTTTCTTGACATGGTTTCTTTTCTAGTCTGACACAATCCTAGGAACCTTGTTGACTACAAGGAAATTTTCTTAAGTATCTTGGAAATTTTTCAAACTCAAGTAAAAACTATTTTCAAATCGATTCCAAAAGTCAAAAAGATTTTCAAAATAAGTTTTGGAAAATGATAATATTTTCAAAACTAATTAGTTTTGAAGAGATAGAGCATAATTTTTGAAAACCTTTAATTTCTCTTTTAATCTGAACCTCTCCCTAAACCTGACACAGTCCTAGGAATCCTTACAGATCATAAAGGATATTTCCTATGTGTCTTTAGAGTTCATCCAAATCAAAAGAGTAATTAGCACAATTTTTAAATGCATTTTGAAATAGTATGATAATTTTCAAAGACATAATTTTTGAAAAAATATTATGAAGGATATAATAAGTTTTTGAGATATTTTTTGAAAACATATTTTGAAATGATAATAATTTTTAAAGCACAAAGTATTTGAAAGATTTGAATTTTCGAAAAGAATAATTTCTGAAACGAATAAATTTTGAAAAATAACTTTTAAAAGAAAAAAAATTCCCCCTGAACCTGACACCGTCTGACTCTACCTAAGTGTCTTAAGGGACTTTAGTGTTGACCTAAAAGGTTTGTGTCTAAGTGTGTAGGTCAACCAATTTTTGAAATAGATATATGAATTTTGAAAATGTATTTTATAGATAAGCAATCAGGCAAGCATGAAAATCATAAAAACATTATTATATTTAAATATTATTTTGAAAATATATTTTTAAGAAAATATCCTAAAGATTTTGAAAACATTTTGAAAAATATTTGTCAATTAATTAGTCCTTAACATCTCACCCATTCTAAATGTCTCAATACAAGCAAGCATGGTTACCTTATGGGTGTATTGTGAGATGCTTGAATAATTTTTCTCAATTGATTTGTAGACTAGTTGACCTTGAGTTAGATTCGAGTTTAATCAATTTGTAATTTAAAAGTAGATTTCAATAATCAACTTCTAGGTCTTGGTGAGGCACAGAGGTCTTCTTTGGTCGTAGCCTTATTGGATCATCAACCATTTCCTTAGATGAAGCCTTTTAAAGAAAGAATACCTTTATTTTACTCTTTAAAAAACTCTGGTCTAACTAGTCTAGGATGTGGCGAGGAAGCTTCGGCTAGTTCCACTTAGCTAGGCCAAGCTTCCCTAATGTACTATCATCTCGCCCCACCCTGGTACTAGGTTAGGCAAGTATCAACTAATCTTTTTCCTATCTAACCATTCTAAATCATGTAGAAAATTAAACATGAATGACATGAGAAATATTTTTTTAAAAAATCAGCAAATGCATGAACATGACATTTATGCATGAGTCAATCAAGTCATAACATTTTAATTAAGTTTCTAATAATGTATCAAATTCCCGATTTGATACATATCATGTGAACCCGCGAATATGCCAACAAACTTTGACATATTTAATGTTATTAAGTTGGAGGTTTCGGTTGGGTAAAATTTTATTTGGTTTCACACTTGAAGGTAATCAATTTGAATTTAGTTCGTGGATTAAGGATTGAAATTATTAAGGATTAGTTATGATTTGATTATTACGAATTAATTAGGATTAAAAATTGTTAGGAATTAATTAGAGTTAAATTAATTATGAATTAATTAAGTTTAAATTGTTAAGAATTAATTAGAGTTAAATTAAGAATTAATTAAAATTAATTAATTAAGAATTAATTAGAGTTAAATTAATTAAGAATTAATTAGAGTTAAATTAATTAAGAATTAATTAGAGTTTAAATATTTAAGAATTAATTAAGGGTTAAGTAAAGTTTAAGAATTAATTTAAGTTGTTAAGAATTAATTAGGATTTAAGTTATTTGAATTTAAGATTTAATTTGAATTTAAGTTATTTTAATTTAACTTGAATTTTAGGTTATTAAGATTTAATTTGAATTTAAGTTGTTAAGAATTAGGGTTTAGGATTGCAGGGTTAAATAGTAATTGTGGGTCTAATTGCATTATTTCTAATAATTCAAAAAATTTTGATTCCTTAACGTTTTCTTTTGTTTTTAAACTTTCAAATTTATCTAATACTTCTGTCTTATTTGAATTTTTGTAAGACTTGATAATTATATCCTTAATTTTATTGAATTCATCTTCATCTTCAGAATCATATTCTTCATCTTCATTTTTAGAGTTATTAATGAAAATTATATCATTATCTACAAAATAGGTAGAATAGTTTTCAGTATTATCAATTAATGTTATGTGATTATTATCTTCAGGATTGGTAGAATTATTAATTAATGTTGCATAATTATCTTCAGCATTATCATGATTATTTTTAGAATTAATAGTTAAGGGTTGACAATTATTTTCAGAAATATTTAGTTTATCAGAATTGACAGTAATATTATTATCCTTAACATTATAAGAATTATCAGTAACATTATTATCCTTAACATTATAAGAATTATCAGTAACATTGTTATCCTTAACATTATAAGAATTATAATTAATTTCAAAGATTTTAGCATTAATATTAAATATCAAAGAATTAATGTTCGATATGTTAACATTTTCTATGTTTGATAATTTGTCATGTAATATATTGAGTTGGTTGTGCAAAAAATCTAGCTTATCAAAAAAAAATTCTAAACTACCAGAATGTTATAATTGTACAGGAAATTGAAATTTATTGCCAAAATTAATTTTTCATACCTTGGATGGACACTGGTTCTTGTAGTGACTGTACTGTTATCATTTGAAGCATTTGATATGGCTTTTGTCCCTCCGGACTCCTGGCGCTGGTACCTCCTTTGCCGCCGGTGGTGACGATCGAGTCTTACGAGTAGGACACTAGTTTTTATAGTGTCCCCTCCCCCTGCACTTAAAACATATTATATGAAATTTAAATACAGACATAATTGAAAAATACCTGATTCACCCTTGCTCCCCCTCAACTCCTGGCTTCTTTGCTCCGTCGGCTGTTAGTCCGGTGATGAGCTACCAGGCTCTGATACCATTTGTAGGACCGGTGTCGTCGATAGAGGGGGGGTGAATATCAACTTGAAAAAATCTTTCAAAAACTCGTCGGAAACTTCGATGTTTATTCGTTCGTTCTAGTCAGAGAGTTAGTAGCACAGCGAAAAAATAAAGCAAACGAAAAACACAACACAGAAGACACACGGATTTTTACTTAGTTCCCAACCCCCTAGGGTCAGTACGTCCAAGGCCTAATTACAGGTAGCGCTTGTCCACTAATGGTGTCCTTTCCGGACTTTCAGGAGATGGAGAAACTCGTCTTACAGTTCAAGTTTACAATCAAAAGAATAATTAAATTTAGTGCTTAAAATAAATGCAAACCAAAAAGAAAGTCGATGATCCGGCCAATCTGGAAGTCCGAAGTGCAACGTACTTCCTCCTGGAGCCTCCTTGGTCGCAGAACATCATCTCTGATATTTTTTCTTTGCTCAGAATGCTTAGAATGATGTTGTGAGTGATGTTCTAAGTTGAGGGGTCGAAGCCCCTTTTATACTATCATCCAGGGCGCCCTAGAGGCCTTTGGGGCACCTCTATGCAGTCAAAAATCCATCCATAATCGCGAACTTCGCGATGCTGATAAGAAGGCTGTCCAGAGTGCCCTAGACCATCTAGGATGCCTGGAACCATCCAGGCGCCTAGCCTTTAGGGCGCCTGGAAGCATGGGGGCGCCTGTATTAACACAGGCGCCCTAGATGCTTCTTCCAGGTGCTATTTTCCCTACATTTGCTCTTTAGTCTTGCCTCCAACTCTAGGTACCTGCAAGACAATCAAAGACAAGACAAATATGCAAACAATCTTAACCTTAATGATTGGTTCTAACTTTGGATTTCTCGCGAAACCCTAGGTCGAACCGACGCCTAATGTTCCCTTCCCGGGGAACGCGCCCTCGCCTACTCCTCTCAGGAGAAGTTGCTTTTGCCAACCGGCTCCTTCGGTTGGACTTTTGCCCAATCTTCCAGATCAGGACATTGGTACCCAGTCCACGACCAGGACTTATTGCCCAATTCCATGAGCCAGGACTTCGTGCCCAACCCTCGGTCAGGTCTTAGGTGCCCAGCCCTCGGCCAAGACTTATTGCCCAATTCCATGAACTAGGACTTCGTGCCCAACCCTCGGTCAGGTCTTAGGTGCCCAACCCTCGGCCATGACTTAGTGCCCAATTCCTCGAACCAGGACATCGTGCCCAACCCTCAGTCAAGTCTTATGTGCCCAGCCCTCGGCCAGGACTTAGTGCTCAATTCCTCAAACCAGGACTTCGTGCCTAGGTTAACTAGAACTTTTCTTCGCTTTGATAAAGACTTCTTTTGCTAGTCATATTAATACTGACTAGACTTCCCTTCTGCCAAACATCAAGTCCTATTTGACTTACTCCTTCGTCTAGCTGACCAACCCTGGGGTTTCTGCTAAACATCAGATCCTATTTAGCTAACCCTTGTTCTAAGTGATTAACCCTTAGTTTATTAACTAGATTAAATCTAGGTTTGATCATCCTGCCAAACATCAGGTCATGTTTGGCTTACTCCTTGGTCTAACTGACCAACCCTGGGTTCTGGTTGACTCTGCCAAACATCAGATTCTGTTTGGCTAAACCTTTGTCAACCTGATCAATCTTGGGTTAACCCTTGATCACTTTGACTAACCCTTACCTTATCTAACATATATTACTAACTTAACTATATTGTTAAATATCGAAACATTAGAGGAAGACATCATTGATGCATCTTGCACCAACACACCGTCGGCGCCTCGTCTTCTTCTCCACAGCAACATGAGTTGTGTTTCTTCCTTGGAGAAATCTATAAGCAGCAACTTTTCTGCTTTCTCCCGGAAGCAAGTTGCATGAGCAACTTTCTTACTAGAAAGCAAGTTGTGTGAGCTTTTCTGCAAGCTTTCTCCAAAGAATGTTCTGATTTCTCCACAGAACGTGAGCAACTTTCAAGTTGCGTGAGCAACATGCCGGCTGTGAGCAAATTGGTGGTTGTTAGCAAAGCTACGTGCATAACTTTGCTACTGTGAAATTGCTCACGCTTGAGCAGTGCTCCCTTGGAGAAGAAGTTACGTGAGCAACTTGAATTGCTCACGCTTGAGCAGTGCTCCCTTGGAGAAGAAAACGGCGCCGCACACCGAGAGGGAGAGAGAGAGAGGAGGAGAGGAGAGGCTTAGGGTTCTCTTGTGTTGAATTGGATTTTTTTGGTTTCATGCCACCATGGGGTATATATAGGGGTACAATAGGGACCATGAGGAAGAGTTAGGTCTTGACTTGCTAATGGATCCAAACCCAATCCATCAATGAAGAGGCATTCCACTAAAGGCTCTTCATTGAACTACCTCACCAACCCGATATTTACATATGGGCTCCACCTATTATGAGTACAAACATCTCCCTCTATTTAAGATATCGAATGTCTGTTGATTAATTTAAATTACTGACAATTTTAATTAATCAACCTCTAACTCCTTGACTTGTACCACTCATCCTTATCATCATGTTGGACCAAGTCCACCTGCAAGATTTAACATGATGAACCTTATGAGCTCATCAAGGGGGCATCATAATCCCGACTCACCAGGACACGGATTCCGTCTATAATCAACGGCACACCATGTAAATAATATTATTTCACAACTTACCGGGCCTATCGATTTAGCAGAATAAATCTCGCCCATTGGTAAATCAAAGAAATAAATACTAAATATATGTGTCCGTTATTATATCGGGATTCAGAGCATGTACTCCATAATAAATCAAGGTCTGATCCAATTATAAAGTCAATATAAATTGGATCACCTCTATGTCGGTCCTGCTCAATACACACAAAGTGTGCTAGTGTAATTCTATGGTCAAGACAAACCAACACCAAATTACACTACAACCATCCCGATGGTTTGTCCAACTCCATCTCGGTTGTGAGCCTCTACTTATACTCTACAAGGAACTGATAACATGATCTTCTATGTGACACCACACACCATATTATCTAAAGTGTAAGGTATTAGACCTTTTGCACATACTAATATAAACATGCAACTGTGATCTTGTGATTCTCTTTCAAAATGTAGATGTTCATATAGAAAAGGTAAGGCTTACATCCTAACATCCGCCTCTTCTAGAGTGAAGTCAGAATCTCTACAAGTGGCTATTGAGGCTTATGGTATCCGGCTGAGATGGCGGTGGTGATCCCTAGGGTGGACCAGTCGCCGGTAGAACCTCCTCTAGGTTTCTTTACCTTCTTCCTAGGGCAAATAGAGTTAGGGCTCTGTTTCCTTATCCCCCCTTTCTTCATAAATGTAGCCTCCTATTTTGATATCCCTCTCCACCAGATGGCTCCCAACGTCTTTGCTCAGATGGGTAGGGCATACATCATCTTTAAACTCTTCAACATCCCCCTGACCCCTCGCCTTTTCCATTCCTTCTTCGTTCCGATTGGCTCGCAAGGGGCATTTAGCTTTACAGCGCACCCCAGCCATAGGTTCATAGGGGGGTTCCCTTCTTCTCATAAAGGGTGGAAGGAGAAGTTTTTCTTCATCCAGCTACCCCACCGTCATTTTAGTTCCCATCGCTGGATGGAGAATCTACCTACTCACCCATTACTGGGGAATTTTCAACAGGATCCCGCCTATCAGCGATTTAGGAGCGTTCTCTCCAGCATGGAGTTCAGCGGCCCGGGCGTGGTACAGAGTGAGGAGCTCATGTACCGAGCGGGCCTCAGCCCTAAAGTGACCCGCATCAGCCCCAGCCTCGGTAAGTTTGTCTTTTCTATTAATGTCTGTTAATTCTAACTGATGTTCTGTTGCTGTCTATTGCAGAGAACATCATGCTCTCAAAGGCGATGAATCGGCTTATCAAGTGGAATGAAGTCAACAAGGGGGCCCTGGATCCTCCTCCAGCCCCTCTTGCTTCACCCTTTGCCTGGGCCGAGGTCTCGGACGAGACTGCCGAATCATCTGGTGAGCATGCAACACTAGAGTGTTAGTGATATGAGAAAAGTGTCCTAAGGCAATCGCCTTATGATTGTAATCATTTATTTTAATAAATGAATATTCACTATTTGAGTATACATGTTTATGTATTTGATTGAGATCTTAAACTCATTTACTGAATGTCCGCAATACAATTCACAGCATGAGAGAATTTGTGATGAATTCACAACTAGTGATTATCTCCACATGTGCAATTGTGAAGTATTGAAATTGTCCCTAGTCGATGAATTGATAAAAACGGACACTATCAATTCTGTTGAGACTAGCATGGGTTATTCTCTAATCAGCTGATTCTCACTGGCTAGTGACATTGGGATGTCCGGAGATAAACATGAATGCTAGTTACGGGAACTAGTTCATTGGAGTGACTGGCTGTAAAACTTCATATGGTAGTCTACATATAGACATGTCAGTGAAGTTCTTACTGCAGCTTAAGTGTGATGTTCCTTTGACTTGCGGTGTTCAAGTCATCTTGGTCATAGAGACTTATACTTTGACATCTTAAGCAAGCATCTCCAAGGAGGTGTGGACCCAGGATGATTGGGTATAAGCCGAAGTGCCCGAAGATATTTGAACAGCCTACAAAGGATTCACCACTCCTTGCGAGGAGATGTATACCCAAGGCCTATTGTCGGATTGTTACTCGAAGCCTCTAGCCAGAGCATGACATGTTCAGAGTATGAATCTCTTAGATACATGAGAGTAATTAGAATCCGTAGGATGAGAAAACGTTACTTGGGCTAGGTGTGACGTAGTCAGCCTAGTGGGGACTGACACACATAGACCATGTCCTAAACCAAGTGGGTATAAGATGGTGAAGGGAATGGGGCACGATTCATTATAGCTGCTGAAGGGTTTTAGAATTGTTTCTGAGGTCAACCATTGATCTTTCGATTAATTGGGGATCATGATGTACTACTAGGTGTCACTCATGATCGTTCTATAATTGGTTAATTATAGACGGCCAACATAAATCGAAAGCCTATTTAGTCACACGCACTACGAGTAATCCGAGGGATTTAAAATGAGTTGAAAATTGGATTTTCCAATCAAGAGAGATTAGGTTTGGTTGAGCCAAACGATAAGTCGAATCTGAATTTTTCAGAGACGCATCGGAAGCGTAAAATGGCTAAGTCTTTTGAAGACTTAATAGATGAATTAAATCAGTTTAATTCATTGGGGTGTGGCCTGGATAGGCCGGCCAAAGAGGGTCCCCACCCTCTTTGCTTGGCCGGCCACAACAAAGGGAGGGAACCAAATTGTTTAGTTCAATTTATAAAATAAATCAAGTGTGGTTTGTTTTATAAAATTATGGATGATATAAATTTTTTATATAAACCAAGGTTTGGTTTATTTTTCATGGAAATTAAAATGAACCATGGATTGGTTTATTTTATTTTATAAAATCAATCATGGATTGATTTACCATGATAAAGAAATTTATGTAAAGAAATTTATATAAAATTTATTTTTCATAGAAATTAAAATGAACCATGGATTGGTTTATTTTATTTTATAAAATCAATCATGGATTGATTTACCATGATAAAAAAATTTATATAAAGAAATTTATTTCTCATGGAAATTAAAATGAACCATGGATTGGTTTATTTTATTTTATAAAATCAATCATGGATTGATTTACCATGATAAAGAAATTTATATAAAGAAATTTATATGATAAATTTCTTATGAAAATTTATTCCATAAGAAAAAAGAGACTTGGTTGATTTTTATCATGAATTAAAATATGATTTTAACCATGATATAAAATCAAGACTTGGCATGATGGAATAAGTCATAGAAAATTTATATGATAAATTTCTTATGAAAATTTATTCCATAAGAAAAAAGAGACTTGGCGGTTGAGAGGCCACTATATAAAGGACCCAAGGCAAGGCTTGGAATTAATTCAAAATAATCCAAGTATTCTTGCTTGGGCTCTCTCCCTCTCCTCCCTTCTTCCTCTTGGCCGGCCACAAGCCTCTCCCCCTTTCTTCTTGCCGTGAGCACAACGAGAAGCACCGAGGCGACGAAGTTCTTCCGTTGGGACGATCTTCCTCTCCGGCCATTATCACCTTGGGATTGGGCGCAAGTCATCTTCCTCCTTCTCGCCGGAATTGTGATTCCGGCCAACCTTGGTGGTGAGTTTTTCTGATGTGATTACTTCTCTCTTGGTTTTTCTTGTCGCGTTCTCGGAGAATCTAGTAGTTCTCGAGAACACGAAACTCGTGGCTTTGCGAAGTCATCCCGAAGATACTCGGCGTGGACGCGAATAGAGGCGGAGCTTCCGAGGGACGCTTACGGTTGGATCTCGTCCCTTCCTTCGAGTTACGCGAGGTAACAAGTAAATTAGTTTACGTTTCTGCAAAATTTTAAATATATGATCATGTCTACACAAGATAAGGTTGCATGCTTAGATGTGTGGTTAAATAATTTGAGAAATTATTTATGCTAAACCTTCCGCTGCACGTAATTAATTTTAAAATTACGAACACGCATCCATGTCAACATGCACCCGGTCCCAACAGTGGTATCAGAGCCGGTTAGTGTTCGACATAATCATATAATTATTTTGCGGAAAACTTTGTCATGATCTCAATTTTGGAAAATTTTTCAATTATGGAAACTTTCCAATTATGGTAAATTTTAGATTTAGGAATTTCAAAGTTTGGAAATCCTCATGAAATTTCGCAAACTTTTGAAATATCCCTGTTTCTGAAATTTTATGATAATTGTGAAAACTTTCCATTTTTGGAAACTTTCCAATTTTGGAAATTTCCTATTTTGAAAATTTTCCAATTTTGGAAATACGTAAGTTTTCTTTGTACCAGAAACTTACAATTATTCTGAAAATTTTTTATTTTTGGAAACTTTCCATTTATGGAAAGCTCGCAATTTTGGGCACTTTCTTTCAAGAAAGTCTAGACAAATTATGGGAATATTAATTGGCATTTAAATTCATAATTGAAATTAAATTATTTACAAAATTCTTTATTTTGGATTGAGCCTCGGGGAGCCGTCCAATTTAAAGTTAGTTGTTATAATTAAATTTCCTAAATTGAATTTAAATTGTCAAATGTTTAATTTGGATTGAGCCTCGGGGAGCCGTCCAAATTATATTATCAATAAATTCTTATTTTGGATTGAGCCTCGGGGAGCCGTCCAAATTAAGTTATTTATTGATATTAATTTTCCATAAATAAAATATGTGATCAAATCTTGAAATTTTTGAGGTGATTCTCAAACGATAATTTCCTTATTTGATTTATGAGGTGATGCTCTTACATATTATTGTCTCCAAAATTAATTAGGAAAATTGTTTCCTATAGAGTATATTTCCTTAAATAAGATTTTCATGAAAATAATATGTGGTTGAATTAAGGGAATCTGTCTCTTAATTTAATAAGATTTGATTTAGAGAAATCAAAGTCTTAAACATATTATTTCCGAAATTGATTATGACAATTTAGGAAATTGTTTCCCAAAACAATTCCTTGAATAAAGTGTGAAATTAGAATTAGGAAATCCGGTTCCTAATTCAATTAATGAGACTTGATAAATTAAGTCACATACATACTTTATTAAGGAAATCGTTAGAACATGACATAATTATATGTCATGAATGTGCTTAAAAGAAAAGGATGAGACCCAAAACCCCTTACAAAATATTAAGGCCAACACCTTCCATTAATATGGTTAGAACCGGAGTTTTGTTTCTCGTTTGGGTTGATGGACACATCCATGCCCGGCTTGAACCTCGACATGTTCAAACCATGGAATTAGTTTATGATTAATATAGTTGGAGTCAGAGGTCAATCCTTAGTTTTGGTTGTTGGACACATCCAAGCCTGACTAAACGGTTGAATGAGCTCCAACCATATTAAAACTATTTCTTGATTAATGGGTCAGCCTTAAGCTTGGAGCATCGATTTGTTGTGCCACAGCCAAGGTCGATGTAAAGAGAGGTGCAGTTGGGTGCTATGTATATTGTTGCATACTTGTTAATGAGTTAACAACCCAATGATTTATGCAAACATTCAATTAGTTGATAGCATAATGTGATAGTTACATATATGTAATATGTAATCGGTATAATTACCTACCTTCATAGCTAAGAATAACTTGATGGCCCCAGCCATGGTTGTTCTTATCTATGGATGGATATCAACCTATTTGGAGATGTTCCTACGATCTCCCGAATTGATAAAAAGGGTTATTCAATTCGAAAAATAAATAGGATTTAATGAATGTATATTGATGCATTCTTTATCATTCTCATCACATAACCTCAATTTGTATTTCTAGGATAATCACTTGATCATGTCTTCTCTGAATTTGCGTTCCATTTTGGACACCAATAAGTTAACTAAGGACAAAAGGATTGAAAAAGCACCAAAAGGCACTTGCCATCATTGTGGCAAGGAGGGCCACTGGCGAAGAAACTGCAAG
Source organism: Boesenbergia rotunda (assembly GCA_024364735.1). Classification (NCBI taxonomy): domain Eukaryota; kingdom Viridiplantae; phylum Streptophyta; class Magnoliopsida; order Zingiberales; family Zingiberaceae; genus Boesenbergia; species Boesenbergia rotunda. The sequence goes on from JAGFNQ010005796.1 coordinate 213,160, forward strand.
GTTTATCTTGAGTCCTTGAAGAAGAAGGCATCCGATGCCCCATCCTCTTCAGGCATCTTCGTTATTGAATGTCACTCTATTTCCTCGTACACCTGGGTACTTGATACTGGGTGTAGCTCACATATATGTAATGACATACAGGGGCTAAGGAATAGAAGAAGACTCGTCAAGGGAGAAGCGAATTTGCAAGTTGGAAATGGAGCAAAGATTGCTGCTATTGCCATCGGAACATATTTGCTAAAGCTCCCTACTGGACTTGTCTTAGAATTGGATAATTGTTATTTTGTTCCTTCGTTAATAAAGAACATTGTATCTATTTCATGCTTGAATGAAAAGGGTTACCATTTAACTTTTAGTAACAATTGCTGTTACATAACTTTAAATGGTGTTCTTTATGGGACCGGAACTTTATGCAATGGTATCTACACGTTAGATTTATCCGGTGACATTTTCAATATCGAAGTTAGCAACAAACGTGCTCGAATAGATAATCAAATAGACTCCTATATGTAGCATTGTCGTCTTGGCCATGTAAGTAAACAACGCATGACCAAATTACACCGATGTGCAATTCTGGAATCATTAGAATCCGGTTCATTTGATACATGCGAATCATGCTAAAAGGCAAAATGGCCAAATTACCCTTTTCCAGAAAAGGTAAACCAGTGGGAGAATTGCTTGGTCTAATACATAACTGATGTATGTGTGGACCAATATCAACTCTTGCACAAGGAGGCTATAGCTACAACATTACCTTTATCGATGATCACTCACGATTCGGGTATGTGTTCTTAATGAAACACAAATCTGAAGCTTTTGAGAAATTCAAAGAGTTCAGAAGTGAAGTAGAGAAACAGCTTGGCAAAAGTATTAAGATACTTCGATCCGATCGGGGTGGTGAATACTTAAGTCAAGAGTTTCAAGATTATCTTAGGGACAATGGGATATTGTCTCAATGGACTCCGCCATATACACCACAGCATAATGGTGTATCTGAGAGGCGTAACCGAACCTTGATGAACATGGTTAGATCTATGATGAATCATGCAACTCTTCCAAAATCCTTTTGGGGCTATGCGCTTAAGACAACTGTTTACTTGCTAAACAGAGTCCCGACCAAGGTAGTCTCTACTACTCCATATGAGACATGGAATAGTAAGAAACCTCATTTATCTCACCTAAAGATATGGGGTTGTCCTGCTTATGTAAAGCGGACTGTATCAGACAAATTGGATGCTAAGTCTGATAAATGTCTATTTACTGGATACCCTAAGGAAACGATAGGTTACCAATTCTATCATCCCTTGGAACAAAAAGTGTTTGTTTCAAGGCGTGCTATATTTCTAAAAAAAGAATTTCTTTTACAAGAAAACAGTGGGAGTAATATTGAACTTGAAGAAGTTCAAGGAACTCCAATAGACATTACAGAGACACCTAGTCTAGACCCACAACCAATAACTCATAATGATGAGCTATCAGTTGAACCTAAAACAACAACACTTCTTCGTAGGTCTGATAGGACACGCAATATTTCAGAGAGATATGGATTTCTCATAAGTGAATCGAACGACGTGTTACTCATTAACAATGATGAACCTATCAATTATGAAGATTTTCTGAATAATTCAGAAAGGGATAAATGGCTTGAAGCCAAGAAGTCGGAAATGGATTCCATGTACAAAAATCAAGTATGGGACTTGGTTAACCCACCTGAAGGGATTAAGCCCATAGGGTGCAAGTGGGTTTTCAAGAAGAAAACTAGCAAGGAAGGTAATGTTGTTACCTTTAAGGCTAGATTAGTAGCAAAAGGATATTGTCAGAAACAAGGAATTGATTATGACGAAACCTATTCGCCAGTAGCTATGCTTAAATCCATTCGGATGCTCCTGGCCATAGCAGCTCATTATGATTATGAGATATGGCAAATGGATGTAAAAACATCTTTCCTTAATGGAAACCTGCTTGAGGATGTATACATGATACAACCTGAAGGTTTCACAACGGTTGATAAAACTAAAGTATGCAAGCTTCGACGATCCATATATGGACTAAAACAAGCACCAGGAGTTGGAACATCCGTTTTGATGAGACAATCAAAGAGTTTGATTTCTCACAAAATCCTGACGAACCTTGTGTGTACAAGAAGGTTAGTGGGAGTGCAGTCGTATTCCTAATGTTATATGTCGATGACATATTACTTATAGGAAACGATATATCAGTCTTACAGTCAGTTAAAATTTGGTTGTCCAAAACTTTCTCCATGAAAGACCTGGGAGAAGCATCCTATATCCTTGGGATTAGAATCTATAGAGATAGATCAAAACGATTGCTTGGTCTTTTGCAGTCTACATATATAGATCGAGTGCTAAAAGGGTTTAGCATGTCGGAATCCAAGAAAAGTTACCTTCCCATCAGGCATGGGATCAACCTTTCGAAGTCTATGTGTCCACGCACAGAAGACGAGAGGATTTGCATGAATAAGATTCCTTATGCATCCGCGATAGGATCTATCATGTATGCTATGTTATGTACTAGGCCGATGTATCGTATGCTATGAGCGTCACAAGCAGATACCAGTCTGATCCAGGAATGGATCATTGGGCGGCTGTCAAGACAATCCTCAAGTACTTAAGAAGAACTAAGGATGTGTTCCTAATATATGGAGAAGGTGATATGGTAATACGTGGGTATACAGATGCCAGTTTCCAGACAGATAAGGATGACTCCAAATCTCAGTCTGGATACGTATTTATTTTGAATAGAGGCGCAATAAGTTGGAAGAGTTCCAAGCAAGACATCGTAGCGGATTCTACCACGGAAGCGGAATACTTTGCAGCTTCGGAAGCAGCAAAGGAAGCAGTCTGGATCAAGAAGTTTGTCTCAGAACTTGGTGTGGTTCCAACCATTGATGAAGCAATACCAGTTTATTGCGACAACAATGGAGCTATTACACAAGCAAAGGAACCAAGGTCTCATCAGCGATCCAAACATGTGCTTCGCCGCTATCATCTGATCAGAGAGATTATAAGTAGGAACGATATACAAATTGAGAAAATTCCCACTAAAAGGAATTTAGCGGATCCTTTAACTAAGGCCTTGCCTCAAAGCAAGTTTGAGGGTCATGTCAGAGCCTGTGGTATTGGATACCGTAGCGATTAGCATTAGGCCAAGTGGGAGTTTGTTAGTGATATGAGAAAAGTGTCCTAAGGCAATCGCCTTATGATTGTAATCATTTATTTTAATAAATGAATATTCACTATTTGAGTATACATGTTTATGTATTTGATTGAGATCTTAAACTCATTTACTGAATGTCCGCAATACAATTCACAGCATGAGAGAATTTGTGATGAATTCACAACTAGTGATTATCTCTACATGTGCAATTGTGAAGTATTGAAATTGTCCCTAGTCAATGAATTGATAAAAACGGACACTATCAATTCTGTTGAGACTAGCATGGGTTATTCTCTAATCAGCTGATTCCACTGACTAGTGACATTGGGATGTCCGGAGATAAACATGAATGCTAGTTACGGGAACTAGTTCATTGGAGTGACTGGCTGTAAAACTTCATATGGTAGTCTACATATAGACATGTCAGTGAAGTTCTTACTGCAGCTTAAGTGCGATGTTCCTTTGACTTGCGGTGTTCAAGTCATCTTGGTCATGGAGACTTATACTTTGACATCTTAAGCAAGCATCTCCAAGGAGGTGTGGACCCAGGATGATTGGGTATAAGCCGAAGTGCCCGAAGATATTTGAACAGCCTACAAAGGATTCACTACTCCTTGCGAGGAGATGTATACCCAAGGCCTATCGTCGGATTGTTACTCGAAGCCTCTGGCCAGAGCATGACATGTTCAGAGTATGAATCTCTTAGATACATGAGAGTAATTAGAATCCGTAGGACGAGAAAACGTTACTTAGGCTAGGTGTGGCGTAGTCAGCCTAGTGGGGACTGACACACATAGACCATGTCCTAAACCAAATGGGTATAAGATGGTGAAGGGAATGAGGCACGATTCATTATAGCTGCTGAAGGGTTTCAGAATTGTTTCTGAGGTCAACCATTGATCTTTCGATTAATTGGGGATCATGATGTACTACTAGGTGTCACTCATGATCGTTCTATAATTGGTTAATTATAGACGGCCAACATAAATCGAAAGCCTATTTAGTCACACGCACTACGAGTAATCCGAGGGATTTAAAACGAGTTGAAAATTGGATTTTCCAATCAAGAGAGATTAGGTTTGGTTGAGCCAAACGATAAGTTGAATCTGAATTTTTCAGAGACACATCGGAAGCGTAAAATGGCTAAGTCTTTTGAAGACTTAATAGATGAATTAAATCAGTTTAATTCATTGGGGCGTGGCCTGGATAGGCCGGCCAAAGAGGGTCCCCACCATCTTTGCTTGGCCGGCCACAACAAAGGGAGGGAACCAAATTGTTTAGTTCAATTTATAAAATAAATCAAGTGTGGTTTGTTTTATAAAATTATGGATGATATAAATTTTTTATATAAACCAAGGTTTGGTTTATTTTTCATGGAAATTAAAATGAACCATGGATTGGTTTATTTTATTTTATAAAATCAATCATGGATTGATTTACCATGATAAAGAAATTTATATAAAGAAATTTATATAAAATTTATTTTTCATGGAAATTAAAATGAACCATGGATTGATTTATTTTATTTTATAAAATCAATCATGGATTGATTTACCATGATAAAGAAATTTATATAAAAAAATTTATTTTTCATGGAAATTAAAATGAACCATGGATTGGTTTATTTTATTTTATAAAATCAATCATGGATTGATTTACCATGATAAAGAAATTTATATAAAAAAATTTATATGATAAATTTCTTATGAAAATTTATTCCATAAGAAAAAAGAAACTTGGTTGATTTTTATCATGAATTAAAATATGATTTTAACCATGCTATAAAATCAAGACTTGGCATGATGGAATAAGTCATAGAAAATTTATATGATAAATTTCTTATTAAAATTTATTCCATAAGAAAAAAAGAGACTTGGTGGTTGAGAGACCACTATATAAAGGACCCATGGCAAGGCTTGGAATTAATTCAAAATAATCCAAGTATTCTTGCTTGGGCTCTCTCCCTCTCCTCCCTTCTTCCTCTTGGCCGGCCACAAGCCTCTCCCCCTTTCTTCTTGCCGTGAGCACAAGGAGAAGCACCGAGGCAACGAAGTTCTTCTATTGGGACGATCTTCCTCTCCAGCCATCATCACCTTGGGATTGGGCGCAAGTCATCTTCCTCCTTCTCGCCGGAATTGTGATTCCGGCCAACCTTGGTGGTGAGTTTTTCCGATGTGATTACTTCTCTCTTGGTTTTTCTTGTCCCGTTCTCGGAGAATCTAGTAGTTCTCGAAAACACGAAACTCGTGGCTTTGCGAAGTCATCCCGAAGATACTCGGCGTGGATGCGAATAGAGGCGAAGCTTCCAAGAGACGCTTACGGTTGGATCTCGTCCCTTCCTTCGAGTTACGTGAGGTATCAAGTAAATTAGTTTATGTTTCTGCAAAATTTAAATATATGATCATGTCTACACAAGATAAGGTTGCATGCTTAGATGTGTGGTTAAATAATTTGAGAAATTATTTATGCTAAACCTTCCGCTGCACGTAATTAATTTTAAAATTACGAACACGCATCCATGTCAACATGCACCCGGTCCCAACACAGAGCGGGCAGAGGCTCCTACCTTGCCACAGACACCTGCCGACCAAGGGACTCCAAGGCTGTTTGTCGACCCGAAGACTTGCTTCCCTTCGGAGAATGATCCTCCTCTTGCCACTGTCCATGCGGGCGAGTCCGCAGAGAGGTCATCGCCTCCCGCCAACCCACAAATACCAAAATTCTCTGGGCGACAAAAGAGGAAAATCCCGGAAGGTCTAGCCCCGAGACGAAAAAGGTTGCATCCCATCGACCCCAGCACACTCCCTTCCATCCCTGAGGAGGGCATTCCCATATCCGATGATGAGGATACCATCCCCTTGTCTTCGCCTTCCCAGCAGACTGCCCCTACAGAGATAGGTGGTCAGGCCTTCGCTCCTCCCCGGTCGATTCTTCTGAGGCCCCGAAGGGCAAGCAAGCATTGCCTGCCCAACCTCGGATGCAGCTCGACTGCCTATGCAAGAGGCTTGACGCGGCCTTGGAAGTTGTCGCATAGTCTTTCCCCCCGGTGCACCTTAAGGAGGTACCTGCCGAGGGCCTTTCTCCCGAGGGGGCCTCCAGTTCTGAGGAGGATGACTCCGACCCCTCCATAGTGCCACCTGGAGCTCCCACTGTCCAACCACTCTCCATGCGCAGAGACTCCTTACCTTCTGTGAGCGAAGCTGACCCCCCCCCCCCCAGAAGTCAAGGAGTCTCAGGAGGGGAAGTCGTGCGAGTCTCTGCCGAGCCTCTCACTGTTAGGGAAATCAGCCCAAGTATGATCTGAAGGATCATGGGTTTTGATGTGTATGTCAATATGAGTAAGTTAGGGTTTGTTGTTGGACTAATATGTGTATGTGAGTGTGCAGGTTTACAGGTAGACATAGACTAGGTTGGATGTCTTCAAGTGAAGCGTGGCATGGAGGCAAGCTGTTGGCTTGCGTGCGCATCCGAGGGACCATGGATAAAGTAGGGACGATGAGCCGAGGGAAGCGGACTTCGAGGCGTACGTGAAGGATAGCATGGAGGCAAGCCGCGGGCTTGTGTGCGTATCCGAGGGAAGAGGGCCAAAGTCGAAGAGGGCTTGAAGGCGACAGATCGAGGCTGCTAGAGCAGAGACGATGAGCCAAGGGACGTGGACTTCGAGACATACGTGAAAGGTGGCAGGAGGCAAGCCGAGGGCTTGCATGCACATCCAAGGGATGGGAGTCGAAGATGAAGAGGGAGTGAAGGCAACAGATCGAGACTGCTGATTGAAGAGTCAACCAGGTCGTGAGGGTCCAAGTGTTAAGTGATTGTACTCAGGAATTAACCCGGGAGGGTTCAAGTGTGAAGAGAAATGTACTCGGGAAGGGTAATCCTAGGCTTAGGGAAGGACCAGTCGACTGCCCCAGGGGCAGTCGACTGATATGGCTAGAATTTGAAAGGTTAGTGTGAGAATTCAAATTCAGGAAAGGCCAGTCGACTGCCCTAAGGGCAATCGACTGGTAACGGTCATATTTCAGCTCGAGCTCTAATTAAGGGAGCTCGTTTCAAGCTGTTTACCCTTGGTGAAACCTGCTTGGATAGAGTGGGTTAGCAGCCTATATTGCTCAGATAGTGTCCTGGAGTTGTGGTGAGGTTTCTCCACCCACAAGGAGCTACGAGATCTAGCCGGAGGTGCTCCGGGGAATCATCCACCGACGGATTAGGGATCACCCACCTTATGGGCAGCCGTGGAGTTGGAGCATCATCTCCGAACCACGTACATCGGTGTGTTTCTTCCTTGTTTTAGTTTAGTTTTATTTTGTATATTCCGCTTGCACACTAACGGTTGTAGGAAGAAAATCGAAGAAACGCTATTCACCCCCCCCCCCTCTAGCTTGCTTGTCATGATCTAACACTCACCACTCTCCATGAGTCTCTTTTGAAGGTAAGTGTTCCTGGTTTCATAGGTTACTTCCCTTTATGTTCTATAACTCCTTTGCCCTATGACAGGCGGCTCAAGATTGTCTGACGACCAACCGCCACTTGTACTCTTGGCCGGAGATTGAGGCTTTGACCCGTCGAATTTAATTTACTCAGTATTAGTCATCTCTGTGATGCTGGATACTTAGTCACTTTTACCAACCAAAACTGTTTGATTAGGAACTTACAAGACCTAGAGGTTACCCTAAAAGGATTTAGGAAAAATAACATCTATGTCATAAACCTACCTACCTCACTTTAGTGTTATCTAACTCAAGTAGAAAAAACTAAACTCTAGCATAGGAGATTAGGACATGCCAACCTAAAGCTAATCTCCAAACTTAGCAAAAAAGGACTAGTTAAGGGTATACCCAAACTTAGGAATCTTGAAAATTCAGTTTGTGATCCATGTCAATAGGGTAAACAGACCAGGTCTACCAACAAACGTACCCAGCCTGACCTGACCTAATCTGTACTTGAGCTCCTACACCTGGATCTATTTGATTCTCATAGAGTCAAGTCACTAAGTGGAAACCGATACTACTTAGTTATAATTGATGACTATTCTAAATTCACTTGGGTCCAATTTCTTAAAATCAAATATCAATGTCTTGAATCCTTTAGAACTTTAACTAAAATCCTTGAAAATAAAAAAGATACCAAAATTAAAAGAATTCGAAGTGATCACAGGGGAGAATTCGAAAACTTAAAATTTACTGAATTCTACAATATAAATGTATATTTTCATGAATTTTCCTACCCTAGGACCCCCCCCAACAAAATGGCCTAGTTGAAAGACAAAATAGAACCCTCCAAGAAATAGCTAGGACCATGTTTAATGAATATAACTTGGCTAACTATTTTTGGGCAAAAGCAGTTAGCAGTGTCTGCTATATTCAAAATAGGATCCTAATCAATAAAAGATATAATAAGACCCCCTATGAAATATATTATTATAAACCACTCAACTTACATTATCTAAGGGTCTTTGGCTGTAAAGTCCACATCTTAAACACAAAAGACTACTTAGATAAATTCTAATCCAAGTCTACGCTTGGTATAATTTTAGGGTACTCAACCTCAAGTAGGGCCTACAGAGTTTATAACAAACAAACCCTTAAGATTGAAGAACCTACTAATATAATATTTGATGAAGAAAACCAATCTAACCCAACTAATCAATCTAACTCAAATCAACCAAACTTAACTAATCCAAAAGATGATGAGTCTAGACCAGACCAAATCACTAACTCACCAATTGGATCAATTTCTAAACCAGTCTTAGACTTAACTATTGAACCGATCCTTGAACCAAATTTAATGTTACCTACTGAACTGGTCACTGAACCAACCCAAAACCTATCAACCGGACCTGAAGTTGAACCAAGTTCTAGGAGACCTAAGAAACCTAGACTAAATCACCCAACTGGCCAAATTATGGGTGATCCAACCTTAGGGGTCAGAACAAGGTCTTCCTATAGAAACCTAAGTCAGGTTGCACTGATTTCAAAGATTGAACCTAAGACCATAGAAGAGATCTTACCTGACATAGACTGGATCATTGCTATGTAGGAAGAACTAGCCCAATTTGATAGAAACCAAGTCTAGGACTTAGTACCTAAACCTGAAGGTAAGTCCATTATAGACACTAAGTGGGTGTTTAGGAATAAGTTGAATAACCAAGGTGAAATAGTGAGAAACAAAGCCCACTTAGTGGCTAAAGGTTTTAGTCAAATTGAGGGGTTAGATTATGATGAAACATATGCCCCTGTAGCTAGACTTGAGTCAATTAGAATGTTGCTAGCCTTTGCAGCCCATAGAGGATTCAAATTATACCAAATGGATGTTAAGTCTGCCTTCCTGAATGGATTTATAAAAGTAGAAGTATATGTAGGACAACCCCTAGGTTTTGAAGACTTAGACTACCCTAACCATGTATTCAAACTTAGAAAAGCTCTTTATGGTTTAAAACAAGCACCTAGGGCTTGGTATGAAAGACTATCCACTTACCTAATTTCTAAGGATTTTAACCAAGGTCAAATTGACTCAACCCTATTTGTTAAGACCTTAGAAAAAGACATCATTATAGCCCAAATTTATATAGATGATATAATCTTTGGATCAACTAATACTAATTTCTTAAAATAAATTATTATAAAATAATGAAAAGTGAATTTGAAATGAGTTTAGTAGGTAAACTGACCTTCTTTTTAGGACTCCAAATTAAACAAACCAGGGATGAAAATTATGTTCACTAATCAAAATATGCAAAAGAATTGATTAAGAAATTCAAAATAGAAAATTCAAAAGACTTAAGTACCCCTATGACCACAAATGCAAAAATAGATAATAACCCTAAAGGTAAGCCAATTGACTTAAAATATTATAGAAGTGCTATAGGGAGTTTACTTTACCTAACTACTAGTAGGCGCCGCGATCTTCATCGGTGGTGAAGATCACGGCGCCTTCCTCTCCTCCGCGTGCCCTAGCCCACGGCCACACGCGACCTCTCCTCTTCTCCTCATCGCGCGAACCCTAGCCGACGGCTACTCCTTGCGATTTCAACCTCGCGGACGAAGGACGAGGTTAGGCTGCAATCGGAGAAGGGTTTGCGATGCTGGAATTCTGAGGTTTCCTGTTTGCTTCTGAGGATCTCTATTTGCGCTTTCTGATCGCCGGCAACAGATCTAGGTAAGTTGAACTTTGGATTATGGTAGATCTATAGAATGGTTCTATTTAGATCAGTTGAAGAACTTGATCTGACATTATGGTTGGCGATCTTTGGGTTAAGGGAGTTGGTATTATCTGATCTTTTTCCTCTCAAGTGGTGTTGCCAGATTCGAGCAAGGGAGTGGCTGCCGACTATTGATCAGGTCAGGATTCCCGAGTATGAGTATGAAATGTTGCCATTGCTGTTTGATCCATAATACCATGCTGTGAATTTCGAATGAACTGGGAATTGGGTAAACAGTGGGCTGTTGGGATCCTTTTGTTTTAATTTAGATTAAGTGTTAGTTTCAAACACTGATCATATGTATCAACCCTAATCTGATTTGTAGGGACAGTTTATATTTCTATTAAAAGAATGGGTTGATTGGCGTGGAAATTGGATTTGGCAGCAACTTGAGTGTGCTTGCCGTGAGCTCCATTTGGAGATGAAATATTTGGATAGTTGAAGAGTGAACGGGTTAGGTTTAACTGGGAATTTAAACCTAATAAGTCAACTTGATAGACCCAGGTTCCAAATTCTAATTGGAATCTAATCGGGGTAATTACGAACCTGCTATTTAAGTAAAGGTAATTAAATGGAAAGGGGCGGATTAGGTTAACCCTAGAATGGATTAGGGATTTATTAGCTAGTTATTATTTTTGTAATAGCTAATTAAATCTGTCCTTGATATAGGGACTTGATTTGGATTTTTATTGCTGATATTGGCGGGTGATTCTCGTCGCGTTTGGATTCTTCTATTTGGAGGCGGGTACCCTTTGACTTATCTTTTAGATATTGTCATATTGTTATGCGTGGTTTGTTATAAATAACAGTAAGATTGTATGCTATATCTGCCTTAGTATACCTGTATTTGATACATGCTGCTTATCCTTGAGGTTATCCCCCGTGTAGATTCATACAGTCTCAATAGTTGACTATGTCTGCCTTAGTATTCTTGTAGTTGATATCTATTGCATATCTTTGAGGTTATATCTCTTTTAGCTTCATACAGTCACAGTAGTGGTTATGCGTATATATATTTGGGCATAGATGTAGTGATATTCTCCCTTCGCATTTGACATTGATGGATCATTGGTTATTTCGTTAGTTTACCTAGTAGGTTACTTGTATCCCATGATATAGGATCCAGACCTATACCTAGCACCCTGAGGTGTTAGTTGAGGACTTGGTGGGTGTTATATGTGCTTGGGTCATGCACCATCCTTGCATTATTGCATGCTGACGATCATCGGCTCCTATGTAGTCTGAGCCCGTCGTCAGTTACATGAGGATATACACACACATCCACTCACGGGTAGTGGTTATCATAGAGTGTGTGCATTTGCCCTGTATTGCTCCGTTCGGCCACTATTTGGAGGGTGGGTCCGGGCGTGGTAGCAGCCAGGGATCCCTTCTCGTACTGAGCCATGAGGAGATGAGAGCTAGACTCCCCCATTGCTTGGGGTAGGAGAGAGACCTCCGCCAGCATCCTGTCCACTCGGTCACTCAGGAGCAGTGATAGCAGGGTGCGTACAATTGTCATAGCTCTACCCTTTCGGACGTCCATTTATGACAGGTGGACGATGATCTGACTGGTGTCAGGGGTGACACATATCATTGCACCATGTGCATAATTTGCATCGTGCATTGTTTGTTGCATTTATTTTCTGCACTTGATTGACATGCATATACTGGATACTTTTTATCTTGGATTATATGTTATACTTGTTCCATAGGGATGTATTTCACCCTCTGCAGGATAGATGGATTCGGGTATGTACCTATATTTAGTATCTTCAGTATACCCTTTCTGATTGTTTATATGAGACTGTATTAGCATAGACCCTTATTGTTATTGTAACGTACTATGCATATCTGCTGGGTATTCGCTGAGTTTATGGACTCACACCATTGCCATACATTTTTGATTTCAGGTTGATATCTGCCAGGAGGGTCCGAGTCGCCAGTCCCGTGCTTAGGACTACCTTCGATTTGGGTTTTATATGCTACTTTCTATTTTTGGTCCATGTTATGTTTTATTCCGTACATTGGATTCTCGTGGACTTGTAGTTTATGGTTGACTTTATGAGATTGTACTTTTGAGTCCTATGTTGGACTGTGTGTGATTTTTGTTGCGTTCCTGCCCCCTGGCAGCTCAGGTAAGTTCGTGTTTTGGTTTTATAAGTAAATTATCATATATCTTGTTATTCTGTTTAGATTTGAGGCCTGAGGCCTATATAAACTGCGTGGTATGGTTATATATGTTGTGTGTATGTGTAAATTGTCCGCCGGACAGGGGAGGTGCTATCTGATTTTCTATTGGATCAGCGGCTCCTAGGTCTCGGGGCGTGACATAAACTGCTGAAAATTGGGCTGGAAAGATAGTTGAATTTGCTGAGAATTGTAGCCCTGGAAATCCTGAATTTGAGGTTGACATTGTTGATGGAAAAGCTGAAATGGTTGGGACTGAAAACTCTGGTTTTGAAATTGAAAATTTTGATCGTATGGCTGTGAATGTTGAAGAGGTTGTTGAAAATTCTGTATGGGTTGAAATTCTTGCTGCCATGGCTAAGGTTGAGGCTGAAATTGATTATTTCCCTGCTGAAAACTTAAATAAGGCTGTTGGAAATCTTGGTTAAGATGCTGAAATCCTAGGTTTGGTTGAACTTGATGGAAGGGTGGTTGCTGAAAATTCAGATTATCTAAACACCCTTGTTGAATTCCTTGAAAAGGTAATTGATTTTGTTGATAAGGTGGTTGAAAATTGGGCTGAAAAAACTGATTTGTTTGTTGAAAATTCGCACTGGATTGTTGGAAATCTTGATTTGGTGGCTGATTGAAAGGATGGTTCTGCTGAAATTGTGGACACGGTTGCTGGTAAGTAGATAAGAACATTTTGAACTAGCAGTCCTGTCACGAAACAAACAAGAAAAATGGCAGCAACCGTATACAAAAGATAAAGCACAAGAAAATAGAATCAAATGATATGCCCATAAGCACACAAGCAAAAATCAAACAATAAGGACCATGAGGAGGAGTTGGGTCTTGGCCACCTAATGGATCAACGCCCGATCCATTAATGAAGAACCATTCCACTAAAGGTTCTTCATTAAACTACCTCACCAACCCCCATATTTACGTATGGGCTCCATGATGGCCTCGGAATTAGGTGTCACAAATGTAGGTCTCAAAATTTAGATATGTGTAAGCTGGAAACCCTTTTTGCAATCAAAGAATGAAAACGTAGTAAAGGGGCCACAGGTCGTATTTTTCCTAGGGCTAGTTGATGTTGTGTGATTCGAGCTTGTATTTATGTGTCGTTGCTATTTTTGGGTTTCAAATACAATTTGGGTTTGGGTTGCAATTCAGAAATGAAACAAATTGAAAAGGGGAGAAACTTAATGAAGCGAACTTAAGCTAGATAAATGCAATGGAAGACTCAACCAATTATGAACTCAATCAAACCAAGGTGCCAAACAAAGGAATCAATTCATTTTCTACAGGAGACAGAAATTTAAGCTGAAATTTTTGAAAAGAATGTTGCAATTCAGGAATGGTCTTACTTCGAAAGCAACTCACTTCAACCACAAAAACTTACTTAAAGGAGTGTTTAACTTCAGTCAAATTGAAGTCAGAACAATTAGAATTTCAAGCAAGCTTAACTCCAGATCATGCTAGAATTTCCTACTTGATACAAACATGCAAGAGGTAAAGTCTGATGTGCCAAGAGGAAACTGAAATATGCAGAAACTATACACTAGCAATTCAGATGTGCAACCAATTAGCTCAGGTTGGAAAGGTAAGCTTCCAGTGAAGTGACACACAAATCTAAAGAGAGAAATTCATAAATAGAATGTGCAGAAATAGAGTCTGAAGAAAATTCAGCAACACAAGCAGATCAATTCAAAAACGAGTGTGCAAAAATTTCATATGCAGAACAAACACCAAGCAAGCCAAATTCGAATGCATAATCCAAGGTTCCAATAAGATTCGGAAACTAAACTAACCAAATGCAAAGCAAGCAATTGAATGCAGAACAAACTAAGGCGAACCAAAATTTCAGAAGCTAAACTAATATGCAGAATTGATTCGAATGCAGGAATGAAAATGCAGGGCTTAAACTATCGAAGGCAAGGATGCGGTGACAAATTAAGATCTGAAACTAGCAATTGCAAATTGATACGCAGAATGAAACTAAACTGATATAAGATTAAACTGATACGCAGAATAAAACTGGCACGCAAGTGGATACAAAATTCAGCAACCAACAGGGACTGATACGCAAAGTGGAAGGGCTGAACAAAACTGATACACAGCAATTAAACAAGAATCAAACTAGAATTAAAAGCAAATGGGCACTAAACAAACTCATTAGCCAACTACCTGCAGAATTGATACTTAACTACTGCAGAAAAAAAAATTCAAAAACGGAAATCACAGCAACTAATTCAAGATTCAAACTGGAAATGAGTGCAGAAACGAAATTACAGCATAAGAACTGATATTAGCTAAAGAAACTAATCCTCAACCCTTCCCTAGCCCAAAACCTCCTTGTTCGTCACGCAAGGGCAAGCCAAGAACCCCTTCAGCTCTGCAAATCACTGGGAACAGCTTCAATCGATCAGTTTCAGCTCACTCTGCACTCAGCTGGGGAAACTCAATCCAATCTCCTCGATCTCAATGGCTGGGATTGCGATGATGATTTGAGGATCATCTGAGCTCACCTGAGGACCCCTACAGACGGCTCAGATGATCGGAAATAACTCGCGGATGAGATTCGAGTGATTGTATCGCAGAATTGCCGAAACCCTCAAACAGCCCTGTTCCGGCGCAATTTGAGCTGAAATCTCCAAAGAAACTATCTCCAATGATCCAGATATTGTTCTAAACAAAGAATTGAGGTGGTCGCGCCTCGGATTGAAGAAACTATTGAAGAAAATGCGAAGAAAAATGAAGAAGACAACTGTTGCGGCGAAGACGCGATGAGGAGAAGCTGTGGCTAATTTTTGATTAAATAGTTAGCAATGGACGACCCAGATTTCTTTAACTCAATCCAACGGCTGATCTTCATCCGATCTGAACCAAACTTTGATGATGTTGATCAAGGGTCAAGATCTACCTCGGGGTAGCTCGGATCCTCCATATTTGCAACGGATGGCCCAGATCAACCTAATCTTTGAATGGACAGTCTAGAGCCCTCCGAGCTTGATCCAACGGTTGAACGATCTCTGATTGGGGTGAAACTTTCAGATCTTGATCAGAGTGCTTGATTAACCCTAACCCTAGCTCGGATTGCCTCAGATGGTCTCAGATGGCTTAGATCTAGCCGCTTTTGAATCGGACAGCCCAGATTAATCTGAAGCTTGATAACTCGATCCGGGTCCACTTCTGACTCAAGTTTGACCCAGTATGCCCTAGGTCCATGATCCTTTCATGCCTACAAAAATAGATCAAAAATTTAGTGGCCAAATAATCCAAATGTGTACAGATTTGCAATTAAGTCTAAAATAAAAGCAAGTCCTAGAACCTAGGGTAAATTCACAATTAAGCAAGTAAAACATGGGTCAAACATGGATTTTAGCAACTAAAATAATCAACAAAATAGCACTTATCACTCCACCTATTATGAGAATAATTTCTCCCTGTGTTTAAGATATCGAATGTCTGTTGATTAATTTAAATTACTGATAATTTTAATTAATCAACAACTAACTCCTTGATTAATATCACTCATCCTTATCATCATGTTGGACCAAATCCACTTGCAAGATTTAACATGATGAACTTTATGAGCTCATCAAGGGGGCATCATCATCCCGACTCTCTAGGACACCGATTCTGTCTATAATCAATGGCACACCATGTAAATAATATTATTTTCCAATTTACCGGACCTATCGATTTAACAGAATAAATCCCACCCATTGGTAAATCAAAAAAATAAATACTAAGTACATGTGCCCATTATTATATCGGGATTCAGAGCATGTACTCCATAATATACTGAGGTCTGATCCAATTATAAAGTCAGTATAAATTGGATCACCTCTATGTTGGTCCTGCTCAATGCACACAAAGTGCACTAGTGTAATTCTATGGTCAAGATAAACCAACACCAAATTACACTACAACCATCCCGATGGTTTGTCCAAATCTATCTCGGTTGTAAACCTCTACTTATACTTTACAAGGAACTAATAACATGATCTTCTGTGCGACACCACACACCATGTTATTTACAGTGTAAAATATTAGACATTATGCATATACTAATATAAATATGCAACAGTGATCATGTGATTCTCTTTCAAAATGTAGATGTCTTATACAAAAGCAAGGCTTTTAGTATACATTCTAACAATCTCCCACTTATACTAAAAGACTCTGCTGTCCTCACAATGTCATACATCTGACTCCCTTATCCTCCACATGCCTAAAAGCTCTTGCTATCAAGGCCTCAGTGAAAAGATCTCCTAGGTTGTCCTCTGATGTAATCTAAGCGACAACAACTTCTCCTCTCTTGAGTGGTACTTGCGCTTTATGTGTTTACTCGCCTTATGGGCTCGTGGTTCCTTCGAGTATGCAACTGTACCACTGTTATCACAACAAATTGTGATAGCTCTGGGCAAACCAAGAATCACATCCAAGTCTATCATGAGGTTCTTGATCCATACAGCTTCCTTTGGCTGCCTAAGAGGCGGCCACATACTCAGCTTCCATGGTGGAGACTGCCACGCATTTTTGCTTGACACTCCTCCATACTATGGTTCCACCTCCTAAAGTAAACACAAAACCCTGAGGTATACTTATTTTTGTCCCTATCCGATTGGAAATCTGAATCTGTATAACCCACAGGGAGTTATTGGTCTGCCCGCTAAACTAGCATATAATCCCTAGTCCTTCTCAGGTATTTCAGTATATGCTTTACCGCAGTCCAATGTCCCTGTCCAGGGTTACTCTGATATCTGCTAACCATGCCCACGGCAAAGCAGATATCCGGTCTAGTACACAGCATAGCATACATGAGGCTTCCTACAGCCGATGCATAAGGAACCGTCTTCATTTCCTCTATCTCCTTTGATGTTTTAGGACACATCTTCTTAAATAGAGGAAATCCATGCCTGAAAGGTAGAAAACCTTTCTTGGAGTTTTTCATGCTTAAACGAGCTAGGATAGTGTCTATGTACGAAGCTTGGGATAAGCACAACATCCTTTTCTAGCAATCCCTTAGAACTTTGATCCCAAGGATGTGTCCCGCTTCTCCCAAGTCCTTCATATCAAACTATTTGGACAATCATACCCTTACGTCTGATAATATTTTGGCATTGTTGCCAATGAGCAAAATATCATCTACGTATAGTACAAGAATACCACTACGTTTCTGTCACATCTCTTATATACACAAATCTCATCCGGTCTTTGAACAAATCCATATTACTGGATTATCTTATCAATACGGATGTTCCTCGTCATAGGTCCAGGGATTAGGTTCATGTTCGACAGGGACCAAGTCCGAAGACTCTCCCAAGAAAATGAATCTCTCAGGTTGTCTAACAACCCTCCAACTACTTCGAGGTACCACCTGTGTATTTTCTGTGGCACGCGGTGCAGTGACTTGTGGTATGCCCTCTTGTAAGGTCGGAATGTCCCCTCTTAATTCCTCAAGAATAATTTTACTCATGGGCTTGTGGTTGATCACATAGTCCTCCTCTAAGAATTAGGCATTCGTGCTAATGTTTACCCTCTAATCCTTAGGACTATAGAATAGATCACCTTTCATTCCCCTAGGATAGCCTACGGACAAGCGCACTTTTGTACGAGATTCCAATTTATCAGTATCTCCCTTCAGCACATGTGGTGGACTATCGCAAATCCGAATATGTCTTAGGCTAGGCTTTGCCCAGTCCACAATTTTGTGGGAGTAGAGGGTACTGACTTAGATGGTACCAAGTTCAGTATGTACGCTGTCATTTCCAGAGCATATCCCCAGAAAGAATCCGGCAACTCGGAGTAGCTCATCATCGACCTAGCCATCTCCATAAGAGTCTTATTCCTTCACTCTACTACACCCAAGGTTCTGAGAACCGGACCGGCCATCGAACCAGTCGGAGCAAGGGTTCAGAGGTTCAGAGGTTCAACCGGTTTAACCGGGGGTCCAACCGGGATATAACTGGTATATATAATAAAGTATGTATTTATATAAATATATGGAATTAATAATTGACCCAACTACATTCTTCAAGAGTAAATCAACTAAGTAAAGCATGTTATATGTTTTTGCACACTTAAATAGAGAACACTAACATGTAAATCATTAAAAAAAAACATGTAACTTACAGTAAAATAGTAAATTGATTACGATTTTTAAAAAAAGCATATAATTAACTAATTATTAATTAATGAACTTTATTAATTTACTGTCTAATCATTAAGCATAAGGAACTTATGAATGAACTTATTATTTATGAACTTAATCATCTACTGTCTAATTATTGATTACGATTTTAATTAGACTCTAATGTCTTACATAATGAACTTATTATTTATGAATGAACTTAATTGGTTACCGGCTTCAAAGTTCACTTCAACCACAGAACTACAGAAGAGAAAGCCTGGAGCAGGCTGGAGCCGACGCGATGCGCGATGTTGGCGGAGGCAGGAGACGGTGGCGGAGGCAGGCGACGCTGGCGAAGACGCGATGGCTGGCGACACTGGCGAAGGCGCAGCGACTAGCGACGCTGGCGAAGGCGCAGCGGCTGGCGACGCTGGCGGAGGCGATGTGATGCGGCGACGCTGGCGGAGGTGCGGCGGGTGGCGACGTTGGCAAAGATCAAAGAAGACGGTGCGAGTCGAGAAGATGGTGCGAGTCGAGAAGAAGAGGCGACGCTGAGAAATCACGAATTCGCGATTAAAAATTAGGTTTAATTAATGTTTTAACTTTTACGTTTTACAGTTTTTTATCTTTTAAGTTTTTGGTTTTTTAATTTTTTTTAAAATCAAACTGGGTTCAGGTTTTTTATCTTTTAAGTTTTTGGTTTTTTAATTTTTTTTTAATCAAACCGGGTGAACCGGGTTGTCCGGTTCACCCGGTTCCCGACCGGTTCACACCGGTCCACAGCCAGTTTTTAAACCACCGGTTTTCATCATTAATCCAGACCAGAAATCCGGCCGGTTCCCGGTCCGACCGGTCCGACCGGCCGATTCGGTCCGGTTCTCTTAACATGGACTACACCGTTCTGTTGGGGCTTACCGGGTGTAGTCAATTGGGATTGAATCCCAGCCTCTGACAAGTAAGTCCTAAACTCTCCCAAGAGGTACTCGCCACCACGATCTGATCATAGTGTCATGATACTTTTACCTTGATGTTTCTCCACATCAACCTTGAATTCTTTGAACTTATTAAAGATTCAAACTTGCGGCGCATCAAGTAAACTTATCCATACCTTGAATAATCATCTATAAAAGAGATGAAGTATTCAAAGCCACCTCTATCCTGGATAGACATAGGACCACACAAATTAGAATGAACCAATTCTAACATATCTTTGGCCCTATACCCCTTGGCCTTGAAAGGCTTCTTAGTCATCTTACCTTCCAAGCAAGATTCACAGGTTGGGAAGTCTTCCACCACTAATAAACCCAAGGGCCCATCAGCTATCAACCTTTGAATCTTACTAAGGTTAATATGGTCAAGCCTTAGATGCCAAAGATATGTTTGGTTCATCTTGGAAGGTTCCTTTCTTTTATTTTGGTTAGATGATGAGTTATTAACTTCTATTTGCATCGTGAGAGATTTTGATTTTAAAGTGTACAAATTGCTTATCAATGTACCTGAACAGATAATCTTTCTATTCCCCTTTTTATAACACAAAGTAATAGAATATCCATCCTTTATTATCTCAGAAACTGAAACAAAGTTCTTTCTAAAAATTAGGTATATAAAAGCAATCATATTAAAACCAAAACTTTATTTTTCTATCTAAAGACAAATAAATAACTCTCACTGCAATAGTCGCTACCTCCGTAGCATATCCCATGTAGATGGTAATCTCTTCCTCAGCTAGTCATCAGGTTTCCTGGAACCTTGCAAAAAAATACAGACATGATTAGTGTCTCCCGTATCTACACACCAGGTACCGGTAGATAACACCGCTAATCATGTTACAATTGTTGGGACCGAGTGCATGTTGACAAGGATACGAGTTCGTAAAATTTTAAATTTTTACGTGCAGCGGAAGAATTTGCATAAAATAATTTCCTAAATTATTTTAACTTCGTATCTAGCATGCAACCTTACATTGTGTTGACATAATCATAAATAAAACTTTGCGGAAAAGTAAACTAATTTACCAAGTACCTCGCGTAACTCGAAGTAAGGGACGAGATCCAACCGTAGCGTCCCTTGGAAGCTTCGCCTCTATTCGCGTCCACGCCGAGTTCTCTTCGGGATGACTTCGCAAAGTCACGAGTTTTGTGCCGACGAGAACTACTAGATTCTCTATAGGCACAACAAAGAAGTACAAGAGAATGATTAGGAAACTAACCACCGAAGTAACGGAATCGAATTCCGAGAGAGAGGGAGATGTGATCCGCTTCTTCTTCTTCTCGGTTGGCTTCTCCTTCTTCTTGATGGCTCACGGCAACCAAGAGTGGAGGAGGTGTGCGCCGGCCCTAGCTTGGAAGGTGGGCGCCGGCCCTAGGCAAGAGAGGGAGAAGGAGAAGAGAAGAGAAGAGAGAGAGGGAGAGCTCTATTAGGGTTAGTTAATTAGGAATAAGGGCTTGCCTTTGGTTCCTTTATATAGTAGCAACTCCTTTGCTAAGTCTCCCTCTTAACGGAATTAGTTATAAGAAATTTATCTTATAAATTCTCTTATTAATTATTCCGTTTAAGCCGAGTCTTATTATAACTAATTTATAATAAAACAAATTCTTCTTCTCTTTAAATTATGGAATAAATTTTATAAGAAATTTATAAACTTTCTTATTACGGAAAAATCAATTCATAATTGATTTTATAAAATTAAATAAACCAATTCATGGATTATTTTAACTTCCATAAAAGGAATAAATTTCTGCAAATTTATTTATATAAATTTCTTTATACAAATTTATTTATCCATAATTTATAAAATAAATCACACTAGATTTATTTTATTAATTAAACCAATTAAATTGGTTTTTCTCCCTTTAATGGCCGGCCAAACCAAGAGGGTGGACACCCTCTTTGGTCGGCCAAAACAACCCGAACCGATCGCGAATTAAACTCATTTAATTTGCCCAATAAGCCTTCAAAAGACTTAGCCATTTTAAGTTTCCGTTGCGCCTCTGATCAACTCAGATTTGACTTATTTCTCTTGATTGGAAAATTCAATTTTCAACTCGTTTTAAATCCCTCGGATTACTCGTAGTGCGTGTAACTAAATAGGCTTTCGATTTATGTTGGCCGTCTATAATTAACCAATTATAGAACGGTCATGAGTGGCACCCAGTAGTACATCATGACCCCCAATTAATCGAAAGATCAACGGTTTGACCTCAGAAGAAATTATTCTGAAACCCTTCAGCAGCTCTAATGAATCGTGCCCCATTCCTTTCACCACCTTATACCCACTTGGTTCAGGACACGGTCTATGGTGTCAGTCCCCACTAGGCTGACTACGTCACACCTAGCCCAAGTAGTGTCTTTCTCGTCCTTTGGATTTCTAATTACTCTCATGTAAGAGACTCGCACTCTAAACATGATATACTCTGGCCAGAGGTTTTGAATAACAATCCGACGATAGGCCTGGGTATACATCTCCTCGCAAGGAGTGGTGAATCCTTTGTAGGCTGTTCAAACATCTTCGGGCACTTCGGCTTATACCCAATCATCTTGGGTCCACACCTCCTTGGAGATGCTTGCTTAAGATGTTAAAGTATAAGTCTCCATGACCAAGATGACTTGAACACCGCAAGTCAAAGGAACATCGCACTTAAGCTGCAGTAAGAACTTCATTGACATATCTTTATAGATAACCATATGAAGTTTTACAGCTAGTCACTCCAATGAACTAGTTCCCTTAACTAGCATCCATGTTTATCTCCGGACATCCCAATGTCACCAGCCAGTGAGAATCAGCTGATTAGAGAATAATCCATGCTAGTCTCAACAGAATTGATAGTGTCCGTTTTTATCAATTCATCGACTAGGGATAATTTCAATACTTCACAATTGCACATATAGAGATAATCACTAGTTGTGATCCCATCAAAATTCTCTTATGCTGTGAATTGTATTGCGGACATTCAATAGATGAGTTTAAGATCCCAATCAAATACACAAACATGTATACTCAAATAGTGAATTATCATTTATTAATATAAATGTTTACATCATAAGGCGATTGCCTTAGGACACTTCTCTCATATCACTAACAACAATGACAAAAGAGAAAGATATACCTGAATTATTCTTCTGACGGCGGGGACAGTCCGCCTTCCAATGTCTAGACTGCTTGCACGTGAAGCACTTGTCTTTCAGCTTCTTCACGCCACCTTGAGGTCCTTGTAATCCAGCCACTTTCTTTGCCCCAGCTTGTTTCTTCTTCTTTTTGCCTTTCAATTTAGAAGTAGTAACCCCATGAGCAATGAAAGTATGTGAATCTGAGGAGAAAACCCTTCTGCCGCCTGGAGTTCTGTTAGAAGTTCTGCCAACGAATATGTATGATTGTTCATATTGTAGCTTAGGCGAAACTGCTCAAACTCTTTGGTAGAGATTGGAGGATGAGATCGACCTGGGTTTTCCCCATCGATTTCTGCTCCAAGGATTTCCATCTCTCCATCTCGTCTGCTAATGGAAGAAGTCTGATGTTGATGACTCTGCGCCATCTCGTCTGCTATTATCCACTGCCTAAAACATTCCTTCTCCTCTTCATCCCTTCAATGGTGGTCGACGCGCAAGCTTGTTTGCATCACTTGTCAATTAGTAATGGAGGTTGCGGGACCCTTAGGGTCCCTCTCCCACTTAGTTATTTATAATGAGAAATTTTCATGCACGCATAACAAGCACATAAACCAAAACAATAAACAAGAAAAATTCTAAATTTTTCCAACTACCATGGCTTTGGTCTCCAATGCGCCTCTAGTCGTGTCGTCACCTCGTCCGCTCCTCCCTACACCATGCGCAAGCCACCATTGAAGGGATCTCTGAGCCGAGATGATAAGCTACTTATTTACATCCATCGATCTTATATCCACAAAGGAGTGTACATGAAATCTAGATCGAAAGTAAATAAAAGCTCGACTAAACAAGTGTTGTATTTAATTACAAAAATTAAATACTAATTTAGCCTCGTCAACCCCGAGGAATCAAATAATTACAACCATGCACAACCAATCATATACACTCATTATTTAAGCCATTAATAGTTGAAATCTTGTGCCTACAACTAAAAAGGTTAGCCTACGCACATCCTACTATCATCCGGCAAAATAAATATATGATAAAGTGCAAAAATAACCGAATCCTAAACACACAAAACTGGAAACCTCAGCTCTGATACTAGTTGTTGGGGTAGTTTGGCGGGCTTCCTTAGCGAACACCGGGTCATCCATGAGAGACCTCTCCATGTCTATGGATTAAAAATTTAATCCGAATGGAGACCTATCTCCCAAACGACGTCTCGTCGTCATACTAATTGATTCGAGTTACAACATGGCCAAACATGATATTCAAGCCTTGTAACTTGCCTAACCAATTAGTCCCGGAAAAGACGACGAGCAGAACGCTGGTTTTTGTGTTTATGATCGAGGTCCATGACAATTAATTATCAACATTAATTAACAAATAATTAAGATCATGATAATCAATTAATACCACATGCAATAATAGAAAAATAAAGGAACCAAGGAGAAGTTATACCTCTTCCTATTACCTCGCGATCTTCTATTATATGACCCTCCCCTCTTGGACGTCGTGTGGGCGATGATCTACCACGAACCGGAGTCACCAAGGTGCTTTTTCTCAACCCTAGCTTGGCCGAAACCCTAGGAAAGAGAAGAGGTGTCTTCTTCTTCCTCCCTTGAACCCGCCGGAGCCCTAACCTCCAAGGAAGTTGCCGCCATCCACAAGAGATGTACACCACCTTTTCTTGTGTATCTCACCACCAAGAAGATGGAGAACAAGAGAAGGAGTGAAGGAAGAGAGAAGATGCTAACCCTAAGTTCTTCTTCCTTCTACTTCCTTGCACCTGCCAACTCCTCACCAAGGAGTGAACCGCCGGCGATCTCTCTTCTTTCTCTCCTTACACCACCGAACCCTATTCCATCTTCATGGAAACACCAGCCATGGAAAGAAGAGAGAAAGGAAGATGAAGAAGAACTCAAGCCACAACCTTTCTCCCACTCAACCCGCCGCCGGCCCCTATAACATAGATGCACCGCCGGCGAGCTCTGCCGTCTCTCCAACCTTGCTGTCATATCCTCTAGGGAAGAAGACGAGAAGAGGATGAAGATAAGAAGAGAAAACCAAGTTTTTTTCCTTCCCTAACCCCTTGAGCCACCACCTTGCTTACCTTAGGCGCCGACCACTAGGAACCCTAGGAGAGAGAGGATGAGAGGAGAGAATAGAGAGAGGGCTTTTCTTGGTTAATTGGATCCCTAGTTTCATGACACCATGGGATATTTATAAGGCTACAATAGGGACCATGGAGGAGGGAGGTTTGGTCTTGGCTTGCTAATGGATCCCAAACCCGGATCCATTAATGAAGAACCATTCCACTAAATGCCCTTCATTGAACTACCTCACCAACCCTCATATTTACATATGGGCTCCACCTATTATTAGTACAATTTCTCCCCGTGTTTAAGATATCAAATGCCCGTTGACTAATTTAAATTACTGACAATTTTAATTAATCAACATCTAACACCTTAATTAGTACCACTCATCATTATCATCATGTTGGACCAAGTTCACTTGCAAGATTTTAACATGATGAACCCTATGAGCTCATCAAGGGGGCATCATCATCCTGCTCACCAGGACACGGATTTGTCTATAATCAAATGGCACACCATGTAAATAATATTATTTCCCAACTGTACCGGGCCTATCGATTTAACAGAAATAAATCTCGTCCATTGATAAATCAAAGAAATAACTATTAAGTACATGTTCCCGTTATTATATCTAGATTCAGAGCATGTACTCCATAATATACTGAGGTCTGATCCAATTATAAAGTCAGTATAAATTGGATCACCTCTATGTTGGTCCTGCTCAATGCACACAAAGTACACTAGTGTAATTCTATGGTCAAGACAAACCAACACCAAATTACACTACAACCATCCCGATGGTTTGTCCAACTCCATCTCAGTTGTGAGCCTCCACTTATACTCTACAAGGGATTGATAACATGGTGACATGATTTTCTGTGTGACACTACACACCATATTATCTACAGTGTAGAGTATTAGACAATTATGCATATACTAATATAAATATGCAATAGTGATCTTGTGATTCTCTTTCAAAATGTAGATGTCCATACAAAAAGCAAGGCTTTTAGTATACATTCTAACATTGATAACATGATCTTCTGTGTGACACCACACACCATGTTATCTACAATGCAAAGTATAAGATACAAATGCATATACTAATATAAACATGCAAACAGTGATGTTGTGATTCTCTTTCAAAATGTAGATGTTCATACAAAAAACTAGGCTTTTAGTATACATCCTAACAGGTATAACCTTCTCTTTGACTCCTTTGTTTTCTATCATTTCATGTGGTTTGATTAATTATCTTTGTTGTTAATTATTTGTTAATTA